>JAPMUY010006998.1:320000-420000 GCA_026901105.3 Galaxias olidus
CTTGAGAAAGTGTGAGTATGAGTTTATGGAATTGAGGCTGGTGGGATTGTCTTTCTATCCGTATGGGTGTTGTGAGATATTTGATTAGCTCTACATATTAACACGTTTTAAATCTCCAATTTCTTCCCTCTTGCGCTCCATCCCTCTGTCGCCTTCGCTTTGCTTCCCATCCATCCCTGGGTCCTCTGGTTTAGTGGAGTTGAAGCTAAACAGCCTAACTCTGCTATCAGGAAGTGTGTGAGGGTGCAGCTCATCAAGAACGGCAAGAAGATCACAGCATTCGTACCCAATGATGGTTGCTTGAACTTCATTGAGGTAAATACGATTGCGTGCCACTCAAGTGCTGCATCCTAACATTCTGTTGAATTGCGATCTTGGAACTATTGCCACCACATTGAAAAAGCTTTTCAACATACGACTTTACATGCTAAAATATATATTGACCTAATGTGATTTTTAATAGTTGTACATTTTAACTTGGTCAAATGGTAGCTGTTTTGGAAAGGCAACCATTTTAAATGCCCTAAAAAAAAAACTTTTTTCAATTGTAGAACAAGTTCAGTCAGTCCTGTTGCAGTATAGTTTGGTGACTTCCTGTTTGATATTCTCCTCCTTAACCCTCTGTGTTCTCCTCTCTGTCCTCCAGGAGAACGACGAGGTGCTGGTGGCAGGGTTCGGTCGTAAGGGCCACGCCGTGGGAGATATCCCTGGTGTCCGCTTCAAGGTGGTCAAAGTAGCCAACGTGTCTCTGCTGGCGCTGTACAAAGGCAAGAAGGAGAGGCCCAGGTCATAGACAACTAGCTCCACGGATATTACAATAAAATGTGTTCAGTTCCACTTCAGTGTTACTTGTTTTCTGTTCTTAGTTGTGCAAGTCATTTTTATTTAACATTTACATTGGATGAAAATTTGTGGGTAATCCAGGACCGATGACAATTTATCGGGTGGTCCTTTTGGTGTAGACGTAATTCCTTAAAATAAACCCTCAGCAGGAGGATAGTTTCCATGTGAACCATGAGGCTCGTGTGCATTGGGAATGTCAATGAGGTGGTGAAGAAAAATTAACTAACTTTGGATGCAGCCATTCCAGTTTGTCAAGGCATTTAATGCAGAATCAACTGTTGAGATGGACCTCAGCCAGAGAATGTCAGTCAGCATCCTGACAGCCACACATCTGTGGGGGTGCTGAGGAAGTATGTGTGCACCCACTCATTACTTTACCATGACAGGTACAGATGGGCTGCACCTTCAGTGTTCTCACTTCAGGATAAACACATTTCCATTGGCTGAGAGATACTCGGATAAAAGGAATTTAATTCCCCCATTGTACACACTAGTACTCTGTGTTATTTAGGATATTTCATCAGCCTGCAAAGTGACTGATGTTTCTACTTCTATATGATGTAACTTCGTAATTTAAAATATTGTAATTTCAAAAAATGAATACGGCTGTGGAGCGTCCACCTGGGTCCCATTGGATGAAGTCGAACGGACCACTAATTCTCTGGATGCAGCCAGCTGAGGTGTTGCCAATAGGGGACCAGATGCGCCCTCGATCTCAAGTCTATCGTTAGTAATATATTCATCTCAGTTTTCACATAGGCCTAACTGATGATACTTAATGTGATGTAATTGCTATTGTATAATCAATTTGAGGAGGCTGTTTCCCAGCTTCTGTGTTGTCATACTACCTGTACTCTGCCTCTTTCTAAGAGAACAAAAAGCAAAGTTCTTCATACTTCGACCTCTTTGAAAGCGTAAAAAATAAAAATTTGCAGAATGCAAAGTAATCCTACAATTGAATTTACATTTATCACTAAGGCAAAAAATATGTTCATTCAAATATTTTAGATCAAAATGAGAATTCACTAACTTTAATCAAAGCATAGGCTACAAGCATTTTAATTTGCATTTCAATGTGGTATGAAAATGTAATTATATACTAAATAATAATATGAAGGCCCTATAAAGTATGGAATAATAAATAGGCCTATGTTAAAGTATGGAATAATAAAGAGGCCTATGTTAAAGTATGGAATAATAAATAGGCCTATGTTAAAGTATGGAATAATAAAGAGGCCTATGTTAAAGTATGGCAAAGTGTTACCATAAGAAAGCATCACTGTCGTTATGATGTCCACCTGTACAAAGCAAAATCATGTGACAACGCAATCAACGCCTAAAAAGATGAGCTTCAACCTGAAATGTGTGTGTCTTTCCACCTTTCCCACACGAGGGCATTCATTACAGATGTTGAAGATAAAGTCTTCTTAACTTTCTTAAAAAGCATAAAGTTTCACTATTTGTATTTCGGCTCACTGTTGTCTAACATGTTTGCATGCAACATGACAACAAGACCCCTAGGTTTAGTTTCAATTAATAACCACGCCCCTTTTATGGACATTTCATCTAAACTGAAAGTAAAGGTTGGATGGGTAGTTTTAAAGGGACACTAGTTTTTATCTGAATTTAACGGACTGCTGTAGTTTTGAGCTACGCAGTTTTTATTCACACAGCACGTGCTATCTATTAGCCATCTATATCAGTTACCCTGCACGCACGTATAGACCTCTAAAAGAGTTGGGTTAGAGTTTTAAAAGCCCCTGCTTCGACTGCCGTGGTTTACAGATGGATAAGATATTTAACTGTCCGGTACACCACAGGCTTGAGTCCTACTACAAAAAATTCCTTGATCTGGGTGTCAAAGATGAGAGAGACTTAATCGATGGCATAAGTGGTCAAGATTTAGACGACATGGGTAAGTTTAAATATTGGCACATGATGTGCTGCAACAATGACCCTATGGAAAATCCAGTGTACTGAGTTACTTTTGTTTTTCGCCCTATATTTGGTTGTTTAATTCACTTAATTATACGCGTTATGTTGCAACTGCAAGTATGCTGATAAATTCACCTAATTATACGCATTATGTTGCTACTGCAAGTATGCTGATAAATGTTGCTTCAAATGTGAAATATATTGTGGACTGATCTGGGCCATTTCGACCTGTCACGGGGGTTGATGTTGCATTGTTTTAACCAAATGGCTTGGACACAGACAGTTGACATCTTCAAACAGCTAAAATGTATTTAAAACAATATCTTGGTGCTGTCGAAAAACATCAATAATGCGTTACTATTAACATAAATGTATTTTACTTTTATTTATATCAGGATTCAAAGATCCTGTACATCCAAAGACTGAGAGGCCCAGATCTTGGTACACCACTGCAAAAATCCATGGAAAGGTTTCACCTGCAGTACACTTACCCCAGCTGTCCAGAACCCAAAGAAATCTCAGGTAAACAAATCTAGCAAGCTGTATAATGAATTATATATTTTAAACAATGTTATGAATGATCAGTTTAGCATAATACGTTTTTGCCCAGACAAGTATTTATTTTTTTGTTATGTGGGCGCATTTCCTTGTGATTGTAACATGCTAATGTATTGGGAGCAGATATGGATCCAAATCAAAGCACGTTGGAGGACCTGATGCTGAGGATCTGTCACCAGGAAGGCGTGGGGCATAACCGGAGTGTGTTCACTGGGGATGGCATGCCCCTAACGGACGATCCCTTATCCAATACATGTAGGTGTCCAAGCTGCTGCACTGTGAGAGGGCAGTCTACTGGTCTCTCTGATGGGTAAAGGTGCTGTCTGAAATGTAGGATGTGAAACTAGTTTCATGTAGTATCTAATTTCAAGATGGAATATACTCAACTAGTTTCTTTTGGTTTCTAATATGGAGTTCTGAATCTAGTTTCCTGTATCTAAAATGGAGTCTGGCCATATTAGTTTAATGTTTTACCTAAAATGGCTGGTGGCTAAGTTGTGACTTTACAGCCGAACTAGTTTATTTCTAAATTAAACTGGTAGGTAATTAAAGTACATAACATTCAAGATAAAAGTGGACATACTTCGTCTGTATCTCTATAGCCACCACTAGGCATTTATTTTCGTTAATATAATGGTTCTGCTGTAACAATGTTATTCTGTCTCCACGGTCACAGGGTCTTAAATGACAGACATATCGGTAACAGGTCTGAGCTCTACGCTGTCTTCACACCCAGGGACAATCTGAAACAAGCTCCTCGGCTTGAGAGATGACTGAGGTCATGGGAGAAGACACTGTCCGCTGCCGCATCATGCTCAGGGTAAGGCTCTTACACACACACACACACACACACACACACACACACACACACACACACACCATTCCCCTTTAGACTCTTACACACTAGGGGTGTAAGAAAAAATGTAATATCGCGATATTATGTATCGATTCTGAAAAACCAAGTATTGATGTTTAATTAAACAAAACAAAAAAAAAGAATTTTTTACTGTCTGTAAAAAACTGTATAATGTTAATTCCTTTGCTTAGATTGCACAAAATGATGTTGGATGTTACTGGAAAACACCAATGCAGATCTCACTGTTTTATCTTTCATAATAACTGTTCTTTCGCCTATAATAGTAAAAAGAAAATCACAATATATTGTGATTGCTTATACATTGAATCGTAACACCTGCATTGTGATATGTATTGTATTGCCAGATTTTTGCTAATACACAGCCCTATTACACACACACACACACACACACACACACACACACACACACACACACACACACACATACCATTCCCCTTTAGAGCCTTCTACACACCCAGATGAATAAGTCCGCACATTTCCTGATTTACATTACAAAGTTTTTATCAACACTTCCTGGTAAACGGAAAATCTTATGAAATATGTAACAACCAAAATAAGTGTCTTTGTCCTATTTTACTGAGGTCAAGTCAATCATCCTCAATGGGCCAGGAGTTGGTTGACGTTTTAAAGTGTAGTAGTGTGACTTTGCTGAGGAGGATAGCTACTTTGTGTTACCGTTTCCCACAGGGGGACTATGAGCTGAAGGTGGACCTTAAGAGGGACAGTGTGGTCGACCTGAGGCGGAGACTCTCGTATGAAAGCGGCATTCCCGCTCATGTCCTTCACTACAGGTACAGAGTGACGGCCTCCATTTCAGAACAGTGTAATAATACTGTAGCTTCATTACAGGTACAGAGTGACGGCCTCCATTTCAGAACAGTGTAATAATACAGTAGCTTCATTACAGGTACAGAGTGACGGCCTCCATTTCAGAACAGTGTAATAATACTGTAGCTTCATTACAGGTACAGAGTGACGGCCTCCATTTCAGAACAGTGTAATAATACAGTAGCTTCATTACAGGTACAGAGTGACGGCCTCCATTTCAGAACAGTGTAATAATACTGTAGCTTCATTACAGGTACAGAGTGACGGCCTCCATTTCAGAACAGTGTAATAATACTGTAGCTTCATTACAGGTACAGAGTGACGGCCTCCATTTCAGAACAGTGTAATAATACTGTAGCTTCATTACAGGTACAGAGTGACGGCCTCCATTTCAGAACAGTATAATGATACTGTAGCTTCATTAGCTTTACTAGGTGTGATGCTGTGTTTGTAGAGGGGCTTGTGTTGGCTGCGGGGACACTATGATGCTGTTCTCCGACTCATCCAAGTGACACGTAAATTTGTACATTAGATGTCTTAGAAGTGTCTCACATGTAGGAACGCCAAAGAACACAAACAGTTGACTAGCACTATGCCATCTAGGAACCTGAAGCAGCAACCTCATTGCATCATTGTAAGCCACTATAAGCCTTCGCATACTACCTTTCCTGTAGCTACACCAAAGATGAGCTGTATACATAGGTGTGCAGAAAGCTCTAAATAATGAACATTTTACATTGACAGAACACATACTAAACTTCCGAAGCAACATGTTGGTCTGAGCATATAGTTTACAACACTGTCGATAGATATCTGCCATCAATCAAATCATCAGTAAAAACATGGCCAAGGTATTTTATTTCCTTGCATATCAAGAGAGGAATATCGCACAGATAAAACACAGGAAAAACTAATCTCCTATCCTCTCTACTTGAATATCATGACATTACTCTTTTTGGCATTAAATGTAATGTTATAATCCTTGCTGTACTGTGAGCACACCTTCAGTAATAGCTGCAGCCCAGCACTATATGGACTAAAGATTACCAGGTCATCAGCATACATAAGATGATTGATAACAGAGTTTCCAACAAGACAGCCTGTGTTACACCCATTCAGTTGTTTTGATAGATCATCCATATACACATTGAACAAAATAGGAGACAGAATTCCACCTCCATATTACCTACATATTACTACTCAAACCGTAACACTGACCTAGCAAACATTACTACTCATACCATAACACTAACCTAGCAAACATTTAATACTCATTCCATAACACTGACCTAGCAAACATTACTACTCATACCATAACACTGACCTAGCAAACATTACTACTCATACCTTAACACTAACCTAGCAAACATTTAAAACTCATACCGTAACAATAGAGATGCACCAATACTACTTGATGGTATCGGTATTGGGCCGATAGTGGGCTCCTTTACTGGGGTATTGGAAAAATATTCCCATTTCAATGTTCTGGCATTCCTTGGTGGTTTAAAAACGAGTCTACCAGTTAGCCCATTTCGATTTGTAAAAATGCGTCAGAATTGTGTCAGCCAAGTCTCTAGTTTAGTTTGCTGAAGTTAGTCTTAAGAAACTCCAAGATGTTAATTATATAGACCTAATGTAGCAGACGTATGCAATCAGAAAAAAGGTTTTACATCCCGTGTGTAAATGCGGCAAATTATATTCAGTTCGTCCGTCAATCCTTGTCAATTGATAAGCAGCACGGAGGCTCAGTGGTTAGCACTGGTGCCTCACGGCCAGAAGGTCCTGGGTTCAAACCCCACCTGACCCAATGGCCTTTCTGTGTGGAGTTTGCATGTTTTCCCCGTGTTTGTGTGGATTTCCTCCGGGTACTTCGATTTCCTCCCACCATCAAAAAACATGCTCCATTGTCCTACCAATTCACCTGGAGACGGTCTGTGTGTCCTATGTCCTAAGCAAGTCTGTAATATGTTGGGTGTGCAAGTCTGGAGCAAATTGGCTGCTGTGGTGTCACTCAGACTGAGTGTTGTGTTTGATAGCTGTCGATCCATTCGTTGTTCGTTCTGTGTAATTAATTTGCGACCAATTGGTGTGAAGCGCTTTGAGTCTCGAGAAAAGCGCTAAAAACTAAATAAAATGAATTATTATTATTCACATTCGTTAGCAGGCTTTCAATGTTTGCCTCAAAACTAGCCTATTAGTATAATAGTAGTAGCCCAATGAATATAAAATACATTTTAAAATATATATTAGCCTAAAGGCAATTTGTTATTCATTATTTATTTACTATTAATTTAGCTAACTACGATTGCTCAATTAGAAAGTAGTTTTATTCAGGCTGCATGTGACTTGGCAATGTTATGAAAAGTACTGGTATCGGGACTCGGATCGGCGAGTATTCAAGTTTAAGTATCGGTACTGGTATCGGTCACCCAAAAATGGTATCGGTGCATATTTACATAACGACTCACCTAGCAAACATTACTACTCATACCGTAGTAACACACTCATAACGACTCACCTAGCACCAGCCTCGTTCTCACTGCCTGGCCAACCGTGTGGGTGGAACTGTTACTGGCCCTGGTCCTGCCAGGTCCTGCAGTGGAAACACAGCTTACTAATGTCTTAACTCCCTTGTTTTAAACGGGTCAGTTAAAATATGAGTTCTGTCCCTTTTGAATATCAAGCTTTCAGATAACAGTGGAGGAGACTTTAACTGAGAGGTCCTGAAGGCGTTCCCCTTCCTGGTGGTGACGCCCCCCTTACACCTGAAGGCCGTCGGGTACGCGGACCCGTGGCTGGTCATCCTGAGTGAAGGTACTCTACATGCTGGCTAGCTAGAGCTAGTTCAGCAGGCAAAACGGTTGTTTTATAATACTAAGTTCACCTACTCCTTACCTGTCTTACTGCAACATGCACAGGTTTATTTACCCCATTTCATACATTTACGAGGTGGATATTTGTTGGAATAGCATTGAGGTAATACTTCTTTATTTTATTGTTTGTTTTAAATAATAAGATTGTGTGTTCATAGTCATGATAATACATGTCTTTCTTCCAGATAACGTCGGCTTGTATTTGTGCAAAAACAAATGCTCCCCTCACCTGGTCACTGCGTTTGACTGTTTGGGGGGGAGACGTCACACAGTAGACCTCGACCAACTGGCCAAAGAGTGAGGAGTCCTTAAGCCATGAGGCCAGATTGGAACAGGCTGTTGCATCCACTTTCTGGTTATAATATCTACATAACCAGCGTGCGGTTAGAATATCTACATAACCAGTGTGTGTTTATAATATCTACATAACCAGCATGCGGTTATAATATCTACATAACCAGCATGTGTTTTATAATATCTACATAACCAGTGCGGTTATAATATCTACATAACCAGTGTATGTTTATAATCAAAGCCAGCATGTGTTTATAATATCTACATAACCAGCGTGTGGTTATAATATCTACATAACCACTGTGTGTTTATAATATCTACATAACCAATGTGTGTGTTTATAATATCTACATAACCAGTGTGTGTTTATAATATCTACATAACCAGCGTGCGGTTATAATATGTACATAACCAGCATGTGTTTATAATATCTACATAACCAGTGCGGTTATAATATCTACATAACCAGTGTGTGTTTATAATCAAAGCCAGCATGTGTTTATAATATCTACATAACCAGTGTGTGTTTATAATATCTACATAACCAGCATGCGGTTATAATATCTACATAACCAGTGTGTGTTTATAATCAAAGCCAGCATGTGTTTATAATATCTACATAACCAGTGTGTGTTTATAATATCTACATAACCACTGTGTGTTTATAATTTGTACATAACCACTGTGTGTTTATAATTTGTACATAACCACTGTGTGTTTATAATATCTACATAACCACTGTGTGTTTATAATATCTACATAACCACTGTGTGTTTATAATTTGTACATAACCACTGTGTGTTTATAATTTGTACATAACCAGTGTGTGTTTATAATATCTACATAACCACTGTGTGTTTATAATATCTACATAACCACTGTGTGTTTATAATTTGTACATAACCACTGTGTGTTTATAATATCTACATAACCAGCATGCGGTTATAATTTGTACATAACCAGTGTGTGTTTATAATATCTACATAACCACTGTGTGTTTATAATATCTACATAACCAGTATGGTTTTTCTTTTGTATCCAACAAACAATTTCAACAGTGTATGAACTGCTGATGATTGGATGCACCTTTGACCTCTCTGCACGTTTGCGTTCCTACTCACCTGTATAGTGGCTGTCTGCATTGGATGCCTGTTTCATTTGTCTCTGTTTAATGATGTAGAACAAGAGACACGCGCAGTGACTTGACGTTGATCACCAGTCGGGCTCCCAAAGAGGCTATAATGGTGAAGTACTAACATATAATATCACAGTTCACAGTAAAGATGAATTTAACACAGATTCATGTTACTAGGCTTTTGTAAACCATCATACTGTCATGTTTGAAACACTTGCGTTGAGCTGTGCTGTGTGGTTGTGGTTGTGTTGTGTAGGTGCTGATGGATACCAGCTTCTCCTGGTCACCCCTGTGTGTGTGTGTGTGTGGGTGCTGATGGACACCAGCTCCTCCATGGGGGAGGAGTGCTATGACACAGCTTGCACTATGACCCGGCTGGAGGCTGTCAAACAGCTCTTTGATAACTTTGCCTCCAGGACCATGGCCTACGACTTCCATCACGTCATCAGCCTCATGAAGTTTGACTCCAAGGTTCAGAGTCTGCATACTTTTACTGAGACTTTGGAGATCTTCAGAGTAAGTTGAACCCAAACCCTTTTACATTCATTGTCAACAAAACCTCTGTTTGGATATTGCATTATGTCCTTGTAAAGTTAAATGACTGAGAGCTGTTTGTTGTTTTACTGAGGTTAGCCTCTTCAAACTTCTGTCAGATTGTATGTTAGAGAAATGGTACAAGCAAAGCAAGCTAACATCTTTCTACGTGGTTTATGTCTGTGGTGATGGTGCTCTGCCTAGGACCACATACACAGTCTCCAAGCCAACGGATGCACAGCCTTGTATGATGCCCTGCATCACGGCAGAGTTTCCTTGGAAACGGTGAAACAGCGATTTCCAGACTGCAGGCTCCGCATCATATGCCTCACCGATGGAAATGACTCAGGGTAAACTGAATTACTGACAAAGCAAACAAAAATTACAAACTATATATGCTTTATTGTTTTTACACAAATTTGGCAATACTACCTGTATGTGGTTGTGTATTAGCTAACTTCCTGTATGTATATTTTTGTGTATTGGCTAACTTCCTGTATGTATGTGGTTGTGTATTGGCTAACGTCCTGTATGTATGTTGTTGTGTATTGGCTAACTTCCTGTATGCATGTTGTTGTGTAATGGCTAACTTCCTGTATGCATGTTGTTGTGTATTAGCTAACTTCCTGTATGTATGTGGTTGTGTATTGGCTAACTTCCTGCATGTATGTGGTTGTGTAATGGTTAACTTCCTGTATGTATGTTGTTGTGTAATGGTTAACTTCCTGTATATATGTTGTTGTGTATTAGCTATCTTCCTGTATGTTGCACGTCCAGATCTGCCAGAGAGCTTGTGTCTGTGACCAACAAGCTCCTGGCCTCCCATATCATCGTGGATTCCATCCTGGTGGGAGGTGTAGAGAACAACGTGCTGCACGGCGTCAGCAATGTGACCAGTACTCTGAACAGTTTGACTAGATAGACAGAGCAGGCAGTGTGACCAGTGCTCTGCCTGCTCTGTCTAGTCTATCTAGTCAAACTGTTCAGTGTGACCAGTACTCTGTCTGCTCTGTCTAGTCTATCTAGTCAAACTGTTCAGTGTGACCAGTACTCTGCCTGCTCTGTCTAGTCTATCTAGTCAAACTGTTCAGTGTGATCAGTACTCTGATTGAGCAGTGTGACTAGATAGACTAGGCAGAGCAGACACAGTCTAGATGCAGTTTATTTACCAATTGTATGTACAAATCTTTTTGTCATTTGGATCTTAATGTTGAGTAAAGCATTAATATCGCACAGGAGAGCAGTACATCCCTGTCATGGTGAAGTGCAGCTTTATGTAACATTGGCCTGATAAGATCAATAGCATTTAACTCTTCATATGTTTATCCACTTTAAAAGGCGGGTGCTGTTTCAAACGGGCCACAAGCCGAGACGCTCTAAAGCTGTTTGAGATGGAGACCGCTCTGTCTCTGGATACGAGGAAACCCAAGGAGGGATGTCTGGGAAATGGAGTTTCTACCATCACCAGCGAGGTAGCTGTCAGGAGGCATCCCCAGCCAGCTGCTCATACTTTAACACTACCTGAACAGTACCTATCAAAGAGGTTTCTTAAACTAACTTAATGAAAATACACTATGTAATGTGATGTTCTGACTGTCTGTTACCTTACAGAGCACGTTGAGCAGTTTCTTTGCTAGCCGGGGTTAGGATGACAAACCCCTGGTCACTCTGCCAACTAGAGGACGAGGTGACAGGGACTAAGAAGTGAGTCATCATCAGTGACTGGGACCAAACTCTGTGTTTCTGCTAGATTCATGGATAATAAGCTCATAGGTTTTTGTTTTTGTAACCATCCCTGTGCGTGACAGCACGCTGAAGAGGAGGATCATGGAGTCTAAGAGCAGACACTTCATGGAGAAGCAAAAACGCATCTTGGAGGAGCTGAAGAGCCTGCACTGGGACCCCCACCCCTTCTACACCGTGCTTCCCTCAGAGTCTGTCATTAGTGAGTTCACCACCAGGGGGCAGTCATTTACTGGTGGCTGATAACCACAAAGCAATGTAATCCTCTAGTGTTAGAAAGCAGATACAACTAGCTTTATAATTCATAAAATGATGAAATGATGTGTGTTGGTCAACGCATTTGGTAGTCAGTCCTACGCACCTCTCCAAAACCTAACTTGTTTATCAAACGCACCTGAACGTGATGCCATTCAGTAGACCTTCAGGTTCTACTGCAGTGCTTGTAGAGCTGACTAAGGTTCTCCTGACAGCGTTCTGGAAGATCCTGATGCAGGGTCCACCAGGCACGCCGTCCGAGCAGGGGTGTTTGAGCTGTACTGTCAGTTTGGAGAGGACTACCCAGTCAGACCTCCTCTGCTGCGCTTCGTCACGCCTGTATCCTTTAAGCTCTCACAACCATTACAGGAAATATACTAAAACAAAGTATGGGCTCATGCATCTAAAAACAAAATATGTACGTTAAGATGAATATGTATAGACATGCAGCATAAATTTGAGAGTGAAGCCTTAATTTAAACGGAGGTCTTTCACTGCAACGTTAACAGTGTGGGTTGTATCTGCCACAACATATTCGACCGTAACTACACGGCCCACATCACCATGAGGGAGATCCTGGACGCTATGTACGGTCTGCTCATCATCCCGGAGCCAGAGGACCCTCTGGACAGGTAACCTCACCCTCTGGACAGGTAACCTCACCCTCACCCTCACTAACCCTCACCCTCTGGACAGGTAACCTCACCCTCACCCTCACCCTCTGGACAGGTAACCTCACCCTCACCCTCTGGACAGGTAACCTCACCCTCACTAACACCCACCCTCTGGACCGGTAACCTCACCCTCACCCTCTGGACAGGTAACCTCACCCTCACCTTCTGGACAGGTAACAACACCCTCACTAACCCTCACCCTCACCCTGTGGACAGCTGGCACCACATCACCATGCCACCCCGAATATAACCTCTATTTGTCCGATTATTCAGACACAATTTAATAATCCATCTGAATGAATGGAAATGTAGATATTGATGTGACTGAATGAGGGATGTGTCACATTACATTACAATCATTTAGGAGATGCTTTTATCCAAAGCGACTTAAGAGTGCTTTCAACCAGGGAAGGTAAAAAACCACAAGTCAGGTAAATAGAATAATTGCATCCCTGATCTAATCACCTAAGAGCTAAGCAAGTGCTATATTAAACATCAGGACACATAACAGGACCATTGTAAACCTAATACAAACAGTTTCTTAGTACAAACAGTTACTTAGTATATCAAATGTAAACCTAATACAAACAGTTTCTTAGTACAAACAGTTACTTAGTATATCAAATGTAAACCTAATACAAACAGTTTCTTAGTACAAACAGTTACTTAGTATATCAAATATAAGTGCAAGGCAGATGCACCATGTTACATGTAAGAACCGAAATGGAGTCAAAACAATCGAGTCTTTAATTTTTGACGGAAAGTGGACAAAGACGTTGCAATCCTAATGTTCGTGGGGAGGTCATTCCACCACTGAGGGACAAGGACAGAGAAAAGTTGTGATTGGGGTGCCAGGCTGCCCTTTCCATGGAGTGACCCTCACAGCCCCCAGGTGCTTTGCGGTAGTAGAGGAGGAGACCACAGTGTTATCAACGGTGATGGTTAGGTCTTGGAACGGGCTGGACTTCCCGGGGATGAAGAGGAGTTCTGTTTTGTCAGGGTTGAGCTTCAGGTGGTGAGCTGCCATCCACGCTGAGATATCAGCCAGGCATGCTGATATGCAAAGGAGAGGGCCCAGGACTGAGCCCTGAGGAACCCCAGTCGAGATGCTGCAAAACCTGCGTTCAACTACCAAACTCCGGTGAATAAATTGGAAAGCTGATGTATTCACTGTCTAATTGTATTGTCTTGTACATTTTAGCATTCTAGCAGAGGAGTTCATGACCAGCAGGGAGGTCTACGAACAGAAAGCCAAAAAGAAAACCGAGGAAACGGCAGGAAACTCACTGGACGCCATGGAGAAGGTGAGAGGGTTTCTGCTTCAGTCGGAGATTGTATTTTTTTATAGTTGGTAAAGTAAAATCACTTTTAATTACTACAATTAGCTGATGGTACTGTGTTGAAGTTCAATACACTTTAATTCTCCTGACTTGACACTTCTATTCTTGTTGTAGTTTAATTCTGAGGTGAATGATGAAGTGGTTTGTTGTAGAAACTGGTGGGCCCAGAGGAGACGGACAGTTTTGTGCCTCCTCACCTCATCTGCCCTCTGACCCGGAAGATGTTTGTAGGTCCAGTCAGGACCAAGTATGGAACAGTATATGAGAGGAAGGCCATAGAGAAACATTTGAAAGAGTAGGTGGTGCAGTGATTTTTAGATTAAATTATCATTCATTTTGAAATTACAGCAATTCCTGCAATTTAATAATAACCAGGATGAGTCTCCTTAACTTCAGATAGATATAAGCGTATGAAAACACTAACTGTTATAATGTATGCACATACATTATTTTATTCACCAATGCTCTGAAACATTGGGTTTATATGAGGTGATATCCACACTAACTGCTGTATCCACTGGGAAACATTGGGTTAATATGAGTGGGTGGAGGTCCAGACTAACTCTGCTGTATCCACAGGGAAACATTGGATCCGATGAAGAAGCAGCCCCTTTATGAGAGCGATCTGAAGCCTCACCAAGACATGAGGAAGATGGTGATAGATCACCGCAACGAGCAGATCCAGGAGTAATGGCCGACGAGGCAGAATCACCACCGTCCTGTTACAGCTCAGAAACACAGTTTGTTTGGAGTCTAAACTCTAAGCAGAAATTGCACTAAAAGTAACAAAGTTTTACAATGATTTGAAAGTTAATTTGAAAATATTAAATTTTGATTTCATATGAAATGATGCATGTTGATTAGCTGAACTGGCCCCTTGAAGTAGTTTAGGGTAAGTGTCAACTCAATGGCAAGAAATATGTATGGAACTATCTCTGTTTGAATGGGTGCTTTTATATAACACTTTACAGTCCTGTTATAAATATGTATGGAACTATCTCTGTTTGAATGGGTGCTTTATATAACACTTTACAGTCCTGTTAGAAAGGACCTGATAGGATGTAGCTTTCACTTAAGAAACCTGTTTGGTATGGGCTGCATTAACCTATCACCTATCACCTGCTTCTATACGTTCAATTAAACTTCTATGTTCAAAGTGCAGGTTGGGTCACTTTAGGAACCAGGACATTGTAACATTAACATGTAACATTACTACTAATAATAGTTTCATGGGGGGGGCGCAGAACTACAAGCACACAGTAGGCCTACTTGTTGAGTATTTTTTGTGTTCTTGTTATTGTCTGAGGGAGAGTTTTTGTGGGCTGAGAGTACTGGCGTTGTTCCCGGAGGCTAGGAATGGAATGCGGTCAATTCTAATTAAGGTTCCAAGCACGAACTTCTAGAACACCACGGGAATGTAACCATCCTTGTTTATTTTTTAACAAATATGTTGGTTTGGTGCTGTGCTGCACACATCCCATTTAATAGGGAGAATGTTATATTTATCATTTTACTATAGTGAGAAATATTTATATTTTAGTCTAATAGATTAACTAAGTTTAGTCTAAAGTCTAATCAAATTAATTTGTATGGCACATTTAATATGTTTTGTTTATTCAATGTGCTTTGCATTGGGCAAGCAGAAACATAAAAAGCAAATAAAATAAGGATCAGTAATGCCTGTATAACCCATTTTAAATTGTGTAAATGCGATGACCGTTACATGAAATGGGAGGAGTCCATTCTGAATCCTCTATAAAACAGCCGCTTTCTAAAAACTTCCAACATTTGCGTTGCCAACCGCGGCCAGAAGACACCAGTGCAGTTCTTCCGTTCTCAACAACGAAGCAGGATTGAAGCAGCTTTTCTTCACAGCCATGCAGAGCATCAAATCCAGAGCTATCCTTTACCTGGCCGTGTGCCTGGCCCTAATCACCGTTTTCAGCCAGGTGAGCTGCACTTAAACAGACCAAACTGATTTGTCACGAGACCGTGAATCAAGTTTTTTATTTCATGGTAAAAAAGTAAATTCATAAACAGGCATACAATTATTCTCTACACGCCATGAGTAAGAAACTTTGTCAATGAAAGGTATTTTTTCGGTTTCTCCCCCGTTGTCTGTCCAGGCTGAAGATGCAGTGACTGTGGGATCCCCAGTGAAGCAGCAGGCCGTGGAGAAAGTGGCAGCTGTAAGTTTCCCCAAGATAAATCCTGCATTGTGCAGGAAGGAGTATGTCTAATGGACATGAATACATGTAATAGCGGAGTTAAAAAGTTTGTACTAGTACTGAATATAAATCAGACTGTCTGTAATGACTCTGGAAAGTATTTTCAAGTTGGATATGTGTGTGTGTGTATGTATGTAAGTGTATATATGTATATATATATATATATTTTTTTTTTATATATATATATATTTTTTTTTTTTTAAACGTCACCTTGCTGAAATCAAAACACCATTCCTATTTGTCGCTACAAATTAGAACAATAGTTTTTATTCGCAGGGCAACTGACAGTGACAGTCTTGCGTAACCATGGCGTCTAAACACAGTTTGATTTAGATGTCTTGCGTAATAAAACTCTTCTAATCTGTGCCACTTTCAGTGCGGACGTGGGAATACTTGTGCCAAGCGGATTGGGGCAGGAAAGTACACGGAAGTGTGTGAGTGCCAGAACAGCAAGTGCTACGGAGCCCCAGATGCCATCCGAAAAGTCTGCGTCTAAACGCAGCATGGGGCCCAAACGCGCCGAGACTAACGTTTAACAGCCACAACCCAAACCTAAATCTAACCATATGGGTACTTAAAGACATGCGCTACACTTCTACTAAAAACACAAACTTATTGCCGTAAAGGAATGTGTATGAGAAATGAGAAATCAATGGAAAAATAAAAAAGTCTTAATTTTGTGAACGGTGATCATGTTTGTATTGTAATCCATATTAATCAATTAATAATGTGAATTTGTATGACCAGCAGCCATGGCACGCTATACATTGCTAATGACATTCTTTGTTTATATAAAAATAGAATGTAAAAAAAAACATTTCTAGATCGAACTTCCTGCTATTTATCGGTGACAATCATAAAATGAGCCTGCAGAAATTGAACTTGTTTAGTCAACACTTCCCTAAAGTAAATATCATATTATTAAGAGGTTTTTATTCTGTCTGTCGACTGATGTTTGCCAGGACTACTGCTCCCTTTTGTGTCCCAACAATATCATTACATAATTTTTTATAAAATATATAGTGACACTAATTGCTAAATAATATTCATACATTGCTTCTCTTTAAAAAAACAAAACAAAACAAAAAATCACGAAATTTATCAACGAGAGAATTTCCAGTGAAATGTGAGGTCAGCAATACACTTTTCATGGCACAGATAGTATGCAGATTATGGAGTGTTTCCCTTTGAAACGTGTTTCGCTATATGTACATGTTAAAATAAATTATATTTATAATCATATGTACACGTTAAAATGACCTATATTTTTAATCATAAGTAAGTATTGTAGAGTCAGGGACCTTTGATCTTTTTCAGAAAATAGATTAAGAAAATTGTAAAATTATGATAAATATGTTATATATTAATTAACACTTCCAAATAGTTGTAAGAATGGGTGGACATACAGTGTGCACTATTCACTCATAATTATTAAAGTACAGGGGTCTGAGGTTCACCAGTGTGAGGTAAACAAAATCGTTTTCAAGCCGTGGACATATAAATAATAACTCAACATTCCAGGTTGTAACTCCATTACAGCTTCCAGTTTATGTTTGCTCACTTGTCCACTAGATGGCGCTAGAGCATCACCTTCTGAGGGCACACCTTCAATCAAACAACGTCTTCTAGAACCGGCCCTGACCCGTATCCTACTCGCTGGAGCAGATCTGGGACCTGCCACAAGTGCCGTGACCTGGAAAACAAATATACTGGAGAAAACAAAGATGCAGATCAACGTCTGAAAATATCACCACGCGGCAGACTAGACTCAGCAGCTAAAGACAAGGTTGGGCGAGCCCTAACTACTGTGTTTAAAATGTATATTTAAGCTTATGATCATTTATTTATATTAAATATTATTTTAAATTAAAATTATTATTTTGGAGAAATAACGATACACTAAATGTTACAGAGCAAATGACTATGGTATACTAAATGTAACTAAAATGAGAAGGTGCACTTACGGATCATGAAACAAATTTTATTTTGTATCTTTTTACCAAAGCATACACTGAACACCCGGACGCGCTGAGCGTTTGAGCTCTGACAGGAGGAGATAGATTGTGTTGCCACACACACAGAGGTCACCCTGCTCCTCCATCGATCCAGGAGACAGCTATATAGCTCCAGTATAAATACTCACCCTGCTGTCTCCTCTCCATCCTTCATCTCTGCTCATCCTCCTCCTCTTTCCTTGGCTCGGCTATTCCTGTCTGTGGATCTATGAAAGCAGAAGCACTCAGGCTGGGCTCAGGTTTCTAGGCTTTCTCCATCTCTCTCTCTCCATCCTTGTATCCATTTCTCCATATATCTCTGTCTCTCTCTCTCCATCTCCATCTCCATCGATCTCTGTCTCTATCTCTCCATCTCTCTCTCTCAATTCAATTCATTGGTGCTTTATTGGCATGAAAATACAAAACAAATATTGCATATACAAAAAACCGTATAACTGTATTGATTATCATACAAGTTCATACACCAACTATCATATCATACAAGTTCATACACCAACTATCATATCATACAAGTTCATACACCAACTATCATATCATACAAGTTCATACACCAACTATCATATCATACAAGTTCATACACCAACTATCATATCATACAAGTTCATACACCAACTAATGAACATATCATACAAGTTCATACACCAACTATCATATCATACAAGTTCATACACCAACTATCATATCATACAAGTTCATACACCAACTATCATATCATACAAGTTCATACACCAACTATCATATCATACAAGTTCATACACCAACTATCATATCATACAAGTTCATACACCAACTATCATATCATACAAGTTCATACACCAACTATCATATCATACAAGTTCATACACCAACTATCATATCATACAAGTTCATACACCAACTATCATATCATACAAGTTCATACACCAACTATCATATCATACAAGTTCATACACCAACTATCATATCATACAAGTTCATACACCAACTATCATATCATACAAGTTCATACACCAACTATCATATCATACAAGTTCATACACCAACTAATGAACATATCATACAAGTTCATACACCAACTATCATATCATACAAGTTCATACACCAACTATCATATCATACAAGTTCATACACCAACTATCATATCATACAAGTTCATACACCAACTATCATATCATACAAGTTCATACACCAACTATCATATCATACAAGTTCATACACCAACTAATGAACATATCATACAAGTTCATACACCAACTAATGAACATATCATACAAGTTCATACACCAACTAATGAACATATCATACAAGTTCATACACCAACTATCATATCATACAAGTTCATACACCAACTAATGAACATATCATACAAGTTCATACACCAACTAATGAACATATCATACAAGTTCATACACCAACTAATGAACATGTCTCTATATCTGAACTGTCATAAAGGTTTGAAATTTAGGGAAGAAGGTTTCTCAAATTAGTTTGTATTTTTATATTTTAAAAGAAAGTGAAACTCTGTCTCCACCTCACCCTGGGAGTAAAGTGAGCACAGTCTGTCCTCCCTGGGCAGTCGGGTCTGCCTGTGACGGCCTCTTTCTATGGCAAGGCTGTGTTCACTGAGACTATCTCTCTCTCTCTCTTTTTCTCTCTCTCTCTCTCTCTCTCTCTCTCTCTCTCTCTCTCTCTCTCTCTCTCTCTCTCTCTCTCTCTCTCTCTCACACACACGAGCGCGCGCGCACGGACAGACACACACGTTGTAACGTTTTGGTTAATGAACCAAGCAGGGCCTCTTCATCATCACAATGAGCCAAGCAAGGCCTCTTCATCATCACAATGAGCCAAGCAAGGCCTCTTCATCATCACAATGAGCCAAGCAGGGCCTCTTCATCATCACAATGAGCCAAGCAAGGCCTCTTCATCATCACAATGAGCCAAGCAGGGCCTCTTCATCATCACAATGAACCAAGCAGGGCCTCTTCATCATCACAATGAACCAAGCAGGGCCTCTTCATCATCACAATGAACCAAGCAGGGCCTCTTCATCATCACAATGAGCCAAGCAGGGCCTCTTCATCATCACAATGAGCCAAGCAGGGCCTCTTCATCATCACAATGAACCAAGCAGGGACTCCTCATCATCACAATGAACCAAGCAGGGCCTCTTCATCATCACAATGAGCCAAGCAGGGCCTCTTCATCATCACAGCGGATGGACCAGAGCATTGTGAAGGGCAGCATTGACCTTTGACCTTTCCGTTGTTTCCTAGATGAAGAGGAGGGCTGTGTGTGGTGTCTGGATGGGTCTCTATCCTTAAAACATGTCCTCCAGCACGCCAGTCCAGGGTCAGAGTTAAGTGGGGCCAGAGGGAGCTGAGCTCCATAAGGAGGGTCTGAGCTCCATTAGGAGGGTCTGAGCTCCATAAGGCGGGTCTGAGCTCCATTATGAGGGTCTGAGCTCCATTAGGAGGGTCTGAGCTCCATAAGGCGGGTCTGAGCTCCATTATGAGGGTCTGAGCTCCATTAGGAGGGTCTGAGCTCCATAAGGCGGGTCTGAGCTCCATTATGAGGGTCTGAGCTCCATTAGGAGGGTCTGAGCTCCATAAGGCGGGTCTGAGCTCCATTAGGAGGGTCTGAGCTCCATAAGGAGGGTCTGAGCTCCATAAGGAGGGTCTGAGCTCCATTAGGAGGGTCTGAGCTCCATAAGGAGGGTCTGAGCTCTATAAGGAGGGTCTGAGCTCCATTAGGAGGGTCTGAGCTCCATAAGGAGGGTCTGAGCTCCATTAGGAGGGTCTGAGCTCCATAAGAAGGGGTCTGAGCTCCATAAGGCGGGTCTGAGTTCCATAAGGAGGGTCTGAGCTCCATAAGGAGGGTCTGAGCTCCATTAGGAGGGTCTGAGCTCCATTAGGAGGGTCTGAGCTCCATAAGGAGGGTCTGAGCTCCATTAGGAGGGTCTGAGCTCCATAAGAAGGGGTCTGAGCTCCATAAGGAGGGTCTGAGCATTGGTTAAGCTATTATTTATTTATCTCTGCCACTAACGTTATAGACCCCCACAAAGCTCAGATTATAACTCGAACCCTGCCCAAGTCCTGGCCTGGGTCTCCCTCCCCGTCTCTGTCCCTTTCTATCCAGCTCTCGCTCTCTCGCTCTCTCTCTCTCTCTCGCTCTCTCTCTCTCGCTCTCTCTCTCTCTCTCTCTCTCTCTCTCTGTCTCTGTCCCTTTCTATCCAGCTCTCGCTCTCTCGCTCTCTCTCTCTCTTGCTCTCTCTCTCTCTCTCTCTCTGTCTCTGTCCCTTTCTATCCAGCTCTCGCTCTCTCGCTCTCTCTCTCTCTCTCTCTCTCTCTCTCTCTCTCTCTCTCTCTCTCTGTCTCTGTCCCTTTCTATCCAGCTCTCGCTCTCTTGCTCTCGCTCTCTCTCGCTCTCTCTCTCTCTCTGTCCAACTTTGAAAAGCTTAGTTTTTTTAAAGTCTCTCTCCAGCTCCATCTATCTTTCTATCCTTCTTTCTCAGACAGACAGACAGACACGTGGGTGTTCTTGTAGATGCTCTCTCACCACTTAGACAGAGAGCTAACATGAAACAGATGGAGGACAAAGTTCTTAGGATAAATCATTTAATGCAGTGACACCATCAGTACACGTTCCCCACCACAGACCCACCGAGAGCGGGAAGCACTCAGTCAAAAAAAGAAACAGCTCAAAGAAAAGACCATCAACAGTCTGGGCGCTACTGTTCTTTACAACCGAACACACACATGCACTCATGTTGGAAAAGAAACCACACACGCAAATGATATATATATATTTATATATTTATATTCAAACACACTCCTATGGAGAGTTCTATGAAAACGTGTGCAGATTGGTCGCCATGCAAGTTCCCAGCTAATCTAAACCAGGTGCGTTTGGTTTATACACCACCAGCTAGTCTAAACCAGGTGCGTTAGGTTTATACACCATCAGCTAGTCTAAACCAGGTGCGTTAGGTTTAAACACCACCAGCTAGTCTAAACCAAGTGCATTAGGTTTAAACACCATCAGCTAGTCTAAACCAGGTGCGTTAGGTTTAAACACCACCAGCTAGTCTAAACCAGGTGCGTTTGGTTTATACACCACCAGCTAATCTAAACACCAACAGGTGCGTTTGGTTTATAGCGATTGATACAAACTGGGAGGTGCACCAGGTGGGTAGGTTTCTAAAATATACACCTGAACTCTGTTGGCGATAAAAAGAAAGATCCAAATCAAGCGTACCTAAAGAATCTGGGGTGTAAAGTGTGTTCGACTTCCTGTGGAGCAGCTAACAGACTCTTTGGACAGACATAGGAACAAGTTCAATACATATCAGCAACCTCTAATGTGTTCCAGTGGAGGGTCAGGAGGACCCCACCCATTAGCATCACACAGTAAACTAAATCAAACACACACCGAGATGGAGCACCAACAGGCAACTATGACTTCTAAACCAGGATGTGTGTGTGTGTGTGTGTGTGTGTGTGTGTGTGTGTGTGTGTGTGTGTGTGTGTGTGTGTGTGTGTGTGTGTGTGTGTGTGTGTGTGTGTGTGTGTGTGTGTGGTACCATGGATAATACTGGGAGCTCTGGCAAATCCAATCCAAGATAGTTTGGTTTGTAGACTTTCTTGTAGAAACACACAATCTAGATCAAATTACAAAATCATAAGAAGAAAATCAACACTTCAAACCGTTTGACCTGAACAACGAAACATACCATAATACTCTGGCAGTAGTCACAGCTCCCTGTCCCCTTAGTAACCCCCAGGAGTGATCACGTGACCTTAAGGACACAAGAGAGGACGTGACCTTAAGGACACAGGGGAGGAAGCGACCGTAAGGACACAGGGGAGGAAGCGACCTTAAGGACACAGGAGAGGATGTGACCTTAAGGACACAGGGGAGGACGTGACCTTAAGGACACAGGGGAGGAAGCGACCTTAAGGACACAGGAGAGGAGTGATCACGTGACCCTTGGGGGAATCCCCCACAATGCCTTGAGGTCTTTTAACAACACTCTGTCAAACTAAATAAATAAGGTGAGCGGGAGGAGAGGCGTAGCGCCATCTTCTGGCCGGTCTCCACCATGACACTGTCCCTGTGGCTCTCACTGACGCTGTGTGTAAGTTACATGCTGTGTGTGTGTGTGTGTGTGTGTGTGGGTGTGTTCCTGTCTAAAGTGTGTGTTAGATCCTGTGTGTGTGTGTGTGTGTGTGTGTGTGTGTGTGCGCGTTCCTGTCTAAAGTGTGTGTTAGATCCTGTGTGTGTGTGTTTACTGTATGAGTGATCCTATGTGCAAGTGTGTGTGTCTGTGAGTGGGCGTGTGTGTGTGTGTCTGTGTGTGTGTGTGTGTGTGTGTGTGTGGTAGTGTGTGTGTGTGTGTGTGTGTGTGTGGGGGAGTGTTAGCATCCGGTGGGTTTGCTGTAGTCCTCCACTCCAGTGATGGTGGCTTTACAGAAGAAACAGTCCTTGTTGTTCATTAAGTGCTGGTTGATACACGCTCTACAGAGAGAGGGGAAGCCAGAGAGGAAACAGGAAGAGGAAAGTGATCAGGGCGATGAGGCAGAGATACAGACATCATGGCGCTGGCCTGTCACATCTAGGCAAAGTAGATCCCACTTAACATCCCCTAGATAGAGCTAGGTCATCTAGATCCCAATGTTAGATGTCCATATACACAATCTACACCGTATATACTCTATCCTTTGGTCTGGTGCTGTGAGGACAGCTGGTGGCCTGGTCTATAAGGTTAGCTTTATGTCACTACACTGGAAAGGTGGTCCATCACACAGGGGAGCCCCAGAGCGGCCCAGGGAACTGCTGACACCCCATCCTACTGCCAGTCAAATGAAGCGCACCTCAAGGACACGCTGCAGACAGGCTGAGGAGCTGCTGGGACCTTTCACACACACTCAGCGCTTTGAGTGACAGCTTCAACCCAGGACTCAAACCTTTCAGCTACCTCATCCTAAATCTGCTCTACCTGTCTGTCTACCTGTTCTATCTGCCTGTCTACCTGCTCTATCTGTCTGTCTACCTGCTCTGTCTGTCTTTCTGTCTGTCTGTTTACCTGCTCTATCTGTCTGCCCGTCTGCCTGTCTGTCTACCTGCTCTGTCTGTCTGCCTGCCTGTCTACCTGCTCTATCTGTCTGCCTGTCTGTCTGCCTGTCTGTCTACCTGCTCTATCTGTCTGCCCGTCTGTCTACCTGCTCTATCTGTCTGCCTGTCTGTCTGCCTGTCTGTCTACCTGCTCTATCTGTCTGCCCGTCTGTCTACCTGCTCTATCTGTCTGCCCGTCTGTCTGTCTGTCTGTCTGTCTGTCCACCTGCTCTATCCGTCTGCCTCTCTGGTTTCATAATAAAAACTTTTAATAAACACTGATATCGTCATAATGTGATGCATAAAGTCCACTTCCTCTAATGCATATATTTTCTATTCATAATTAAAGCCAACTGAAATTTCATGCTAAGTGCAAGCATATACTTTCCTATCAAAGCTATAGGCTATTAGCGTTTCACACTAAATGCTAATATGTATTTCCTACCAAACCAGAAGTCCATTAGAATGTCACGCTAAGTGGTATTATACATTTTCATATCAAACCCTATACGCTATAAGGGGTTTCCACCAAGTGCTAGCATCTATCTGTCAAACCTATAGGCATTTATCATTTTACGCTAAGTACTAGCAGCCTGAAACCATTTACATTAGCTAGGTGGGTTTGAGGAGGCATGTGTTCATTTACCTTATGGGATGTGTGTGTGTGTGTGTGTGTGTGTGTGTGTGTGTGTGTGTGTGTGTGTGTGTGTGTGGTCACTCACTTGCAGGACTTGTGTGAGCAGGGTTTGAAGACAGCAGAGATGGAGTGAGCGTAGCAGATTGGACAAAGGTCTTCCTCGCTGGTGGGCTGGAGGAAGACGATGACAACATACCAGCAATCAGAATCTACAGACCACCAAACTGATCCTGTACTACTGTACTGTTTAAACACACTGATACTGTACTGTTTAAACACACCATACTGATCCTGTGCTGTTTAAACACATCATACTGATACTGTACTGTTTAAACACATCATACTGATCCTGTGCTGTTTAAACACATCATACTGATCCTGTACTGTTTAAACACATCATACTGATCCTGTAAGGTTTAAACACATCATACTGATCCTGTACTGTTTAAACACATCATACTGATCCTGTGCTGTTTAAACACATCATACTGATCCTGTGCTGTTTTAAACACACCATACTGATCCTGTGCTGTTTTAAACACACCATACTGATCCTGTAAGGTTTAAACACATCATACGGATCCTGTACTGTTTAAATACATCATACTGATCCTGTACTGTTTAAACACATCAAACTGATCCTGTACTGTTTAAACACACTGATCCTGTAAGGTTTAAACACACCATACTGATCCTGTGCTGTTTAAACACATCATACTGATCCTGTACTATTTAAACACACTGATCCTGTACTGTTTAAACACACTGATCCTGTAAGGTTTAAACACACCATACTGATCCTGTGCTGTTTAAACACATCATACTGATCCTGTACTGTTTAAACACACCATACTGATCCTGTGCTGTTTTAAACACACCATACTGATCCTGTATTGTTTAAACACATCATACTGATCCTGTACAGTTTAAACACATTATACTGATCCTGTACTGTTTAAACACATCATACTGATCCTGTACTGTTTAAATACATCATACTGATCCTGTACTGTTTAAACACATCATACTGATCCTGTGCTGTTTAAACACACAATACTGATCCTGTGCTGTTTAAACACACCATACTGATCCTGTACTGTTTAAACACATCATACTGATCCTGTACAGTTTAAACACACTGATCCTGTGCTGTTTAACACACTGATCCTGTGCTGTTTAACACACTGATCCTGTGCTGTTTAACACACTGATCCTGTGCTGTTTAAACACACTGATCCTGTGCTGTTTAAACACACTGATCCTGTGCTGTTTAAACACATCATACTGATCCTGTACTGTTTAACACACTGATCCTGTGCTGTTTAACACACTGATCCTGTGCTGTTTAAACACACTGATCCTGTACTGTTTAAACACACTGATCCTGTACTGTTTAATCACACTGATCCTGTACTGTTTAAACACACTGATCCTGTGCTGTTTAAACACACTGATCCTGTGCTGTTTAAACACACTGATCCTGTGCTGTTTAAACAGCCTTGGTCCCAGCAGCAGAGCGGCTACACTCCTTACACTGCACCCCATCTTTCTCCTCTTCATCTTGTTTTATTTGTTCAAATCGTTACCTGCCTTTTAAAAAAAACTGTCTTACTAGTTTAGTCCTGTAATTTAAAAACAATACGTTCTCTTTGTCCTATCCTCATCCTACCTTCCTCACCCTCCACCTCTTTGTACCTCATCCCTCCTCTTCCTCCTACCTCAGCCCTCTCCTCTTCCTCCCGTGCGCTCTAACAGCACAGCTGTTCCTTAGCACCACTATGTGTAAAACACTACAATTACCTGCCCCCCCCCCCCCCCCCCCCCCACACACACACACCTGCCATTAGCAAACAGCTGTCAGATCGTCCAATAACAACATCACGAGTGACCTTTTATCTCTGAGAACAGCGTCTATAGTGCCAGCTGCACGGGGAGCTCTCTCTCTCTCTCTCTCTCTCTCTCTCTCTCTCTCCATTACTCCTCCTCGCTGCTCTCTACGGCAACAGAGAGGGAGAGAGGGAGGGAGAGAGTAAGCAGAGAGTGTGATAAAGAGAAAGAGGGAGTGAGGGGAGAAATGGAGAGTGAAAACCAAGGGAGAGAGAGAAAGGGACTGAGAGAAGCGAGGGAGAGATAGAGAGAGAAAGGGACTGAGAGAAGCGAGGGAGAGATAGAGAGAGAAAGGGACTGAGAGAAGCGAGGGAGAGACAAAGAGAGAAAGGGACTGAGAGAAGCGAGGGAGATAAAGAGAGAAAGGGACTGAGAGAAGCAAGGGAGAGATAAAGAGAGAGGGAGCGATAGAGGCTCGTGTTAATTGAATCCCGGGAGCTGATTTCATGGCCACTGGAGATGAAAGCTTTGGTTTACAGGAAGCCATGCTACTGCTCTGTGCTACCCTAACACACACACACACACACACACACACACACACACACACACACCCACACACATACACACCCACTGACAAACCAACACAACACACACACACACACACACACACACACACACACACACACACACACACACACACACACACACACACACACACACACACACACACCCACACACACACACACACAGAACCACACACCCACACACACAGAACCACACACAAACACAACCACCCACACACACACACAACCACCCCCACACGCACACACACAACCACCCCCACACACACACACACACACACACACACACACACACACACACACAACCACCCACACACACACAACCACCCAATCACACACACACACACACACACACACACACACACACACACAGAACAACACACACACACAGAACAACACACACACACACACACACACACACACACACAGAACCACACGTGTACACACACACACACACACACACACACACACACACACACACACACACACACAGACACACACAGACACAGACACACACAGACACAGACACAGACACACACACACACAGCGGTTGTTCCACAGACTGCTGAGTGTTGGTGGTGTTCAGTGACTTTCTCAGTTAATGGGCTGATGTCAAACCTCCCATCAACTCTCTCTCTTTTCTTCCCTCACTTCTCTTCTTATCACCACTCCTCTTCCCATCTCTCTTTCCACTTGTTCTCTCCTTCTCTCTCTCTCTCCATCCTGCTCCTTTGTGGCAGGGAGGAGTAGGGTTCCTGTTTGCTGCAGCATCACAGATACTACTCCTCATTTTCTCTCACTATTTCTCCTTTACTCCTCGTTCTCCTTAATCCCTCCCTTTTCTCCTCCCTTACCTCCCACTCTTTCCATTACCCATTACAGGGAGTGGGGGGGGGGGGTCTGTCTCTGAGTGTGTGTGTGTGTGTGTGTGTGTGTGTGTGTCTGTGTGTGTCTGTGTGTGTGTGTGTGTGTCTCTGTGTCTGTGTGTGTGTGTGTGTGTGTGTGTGTGTGTCTCTCTCTGTGTGTGTGTGTGTGTGTCTGTGTGTGTGTGTGTGTGTGCACTTGTTTTTCTATCCTGGTGGGGTCCAAGACCTGACATATCACTCACACCGTGGGGACCAATTTTTACCCTGGGGACCGAGCCCTGGTCCCCAGAGGCACGAGCATTGCAACTAATAGAAAATGGTCAGCTGACATGCCTGGTGCAATTTTTTGGGGGGGGAAAAAATGGTCCCCACAGGTTGGATTTTCACAACTTAGTGTGTGCCCCAGTGGTCATAGGTGGTATTGCAGTGTGTGAACTTGCACCCGTGGGGTCATTTTCCTGACAAAGTGTGTAACTATGTACTATGTACAGGTATATCATATTAATCAATATTTTATTATTAGTTTTACAGTATGTGGCCTGTAATTTTATCAGTCTTATTTTTTGTTATTTCCTTTCATAAAATGTACACGGAAACCTCACTTTATCATCCTTTACCAAGAAGGTTGAACACAAAATATTCTTCAGCCAGCTGTCACAACCACGATTATGGTTGCTGAAGCAACACTAGTACCTGGTAATGTACCTGGTGATGATGGTTGGGAGGGTTTGTATGACCTGAATTAAGTAAAAAATATATGTGTGCTTAAGTCAATGGTGGCCTTTTTTTGTGTGTGTGTGTGTGTGGGGGGGGGGGGGTCACAACCACGATTATGGCTGCTGTGTCTTGTTGCCTGTCTCTTCTGTCCCCTCCACCTCATCCGGTACAGGGGCAGTCAGTTGACTTTGTCCTTTTTGTTGATCCCCATTTTTTAAGTTCGTTAATGAGACATAAAACAAAGCCTTCTGTTATTCCTTACAAATGACTCATATAATCATAGTGATCACCAAGAGCCTGGTCATAACACAGCAAATGTTACCTTTAGCAACATCTTTTTTTAACCACTTTGTAAACAAGATAGCAGAAAACGTAGGGCCTGATTAACTAAAATCCTAAATAGTGCATAGTAAATTGCCGTTCTCTCCAGTAGACTGCATGTAAATATGGAACCTGATGGGCGGGTGATCAAGAGTAATTGCGCAAGAGAGTAGAGCACATGTCCTGGAATGCCATCAGGACCAGCAGCTTTCCGTGCATTAGTCCTGCTCAGAGCAGCTTACACGTCACCGGGGTGAAAGTGTGGCTGGCCGGTGGTTTGCAGGGGTCGCAGTCTTAATGGCTGCCTCCTGGTTGTCCCTGTCACACCCAGCATGTACGTTGATATCAGGGAAAGAGCTGGTTGGGTGGCTGTTGATAGTGGGTTAATAGTCTGTAATGGCCTGGATTCCACACCACATGTGCAGGGGGTCAGAGTGTTTGTTAAAAATGCTCCCCAATCCTTAGTGCTTGGCCACTCTTCGGGCCTGCCCTGGATGAATTTTACGCTTATGTGTCTCCTGATACATGCCTTCAGCAGTAGATGCACCTCTCTGGTCATGCATGGCTTCTGATTTGGAGATATTTCTCTCCGTTTGAAGGTGGTGACAGTGTTGATCCTGGTATTGATGTAGTCCATCACTGATGAAGCAAATGAGTCAAGGCCAGTGTGGGAGTCCAGAATGGCAAACACACTCCCATCCGTATGTGGATACCGGTATATAGTCTGCCCCCTCTGGTCACACTTTAGCTGTCCTTCCTGAATGTTCCACACATTTGATGAATGGTGTATAATCGGAGAGTGGGAACAGTGAGAGGTGGTCAGACTGTCTCTGGTGCGGGAGGGCAATGGCTTAGTGGGCCTCAGCCATGTTGTTGTAGACATGGTCCAGGGTCTCGTCTCCTTAGTGGGGCAGGAGACATGTTGGCGGAATTTGGGGATGACGGTCACTAAGTTGGAGTGCTTGGAATCACCCGCAAACAAAAAAGGCAGCCACCGGGTGTGCAGTCTGTTGTATGCTAATAGATCATATAGTTATTTCATTGCAAGCATAGCATTAACATAGGGGACATAAGCTGCACTCACAACAGCTCATGTAAGACAACAGTTAGCAGTGTTCTGAAACAGTTTTTAAACAAACTGAGGCTACGGTTAACATCCATCCAGCCATTCATTTTCTGTCGCTTATCCGGGGCCAGGTGGCGGTGGCAGCAGGCTCAGCAGGGAATTCCAGCCGTCCCTATTCCCAGCAACGCTTTCCAGATCCTCCTGGAGGATCCCGAGGCGTTCCAAGGCCAGACGAGATATATAATCTCCCCAGCGTGTTCTGGGTCTACCCCGGGGTCTCCTGCCAGTAGGGTGTGCCCGGAAAACTTCCAACGGGAGGCGCCCAGGAGGCATCCTTATCAGATGCCCGTAACACCTCATCTGCCTCCTTTCAACGCAAAGGAGCAGCGGATCTAATCCGAGCTCCCTCCGGATGACCAAGCTCTTTACCCTATCCCTAAGACTGAGCCCAGGTGAGGGTTGGAACGTAGACCGACTGGTAAATCGCGAGCTTCGCCTTTCACCTCAGCTCCTACTTTACCACGACAATCCGGTACAATACTCGCATTACTGCTGATGCTGCACCAATCCGCCTGTCAATCTCACGCTCCATTTTTCCCTCACTCGTGAACTAGAACCCAAGATACTTGAACTCCCTCGCTTGGGGCAGCAACTCACTCCCAACCCGGAGAGAGCACTCCACCGTTTTCCAGCAGAGAACCAGGGCCTCAGACTTGGTGGTACTGACTCTCATCCCAACCGCTTCACACTCAGTTGCAAACCGCTCCAGTGCATGCTGAAGGTCACATTCTGAAGAAGCCAACAGAACCACATCATCCGCAAAGAGCAGAGAAACAATTCTGAAGCAAACTGGACACACTCCTCCCCCCGGCTACGCCTTGAGATTCTATCCATGAAAATCACAAAGAGAACCGGTGACAAGGGGCAGCCCTGGCGGAGTCCAACACCCACAGAAAACGTATTTGACTTGGTGCCGAGTATACGGACACAACTCTCACTCCGGTTAAATACGGACCGAATGGCTCGTAGCAACGGCCCTGGTACCCCATACTCCCATAATACCCCCTACAGGACTCCCCGGGGGACACGGTTGTAGGCCTTCTACATGTCCACAAAACACATGTAGACTGGATGGGCAAACTCCCATGCCCCCCCAAACAGCCCAGCAAGGGTAAAGAGTTGGTCCACTGTTCCATGGCCAGGACAGAATCCGCATTGCTCCTCCTGGATCCGAGGTTCGACAATCGATCGGAGTCTTCTTTCCAACACCCTGGCATAAGCTTTCCCAGGTAGGCTGAGAAGTGTGATACCCAGATAATTAGAGCACCCCCTCCGGTCCATCTTTTAAAAATGGGAACCACCACCCCGGTCTGCCATTCCAATGGTATTGTCCTCGACCTCCACGCTACACAGAAGAGGCGTGTCAACCACGACAGCCCAACAATGTCCAGAGCCTTCAGCATCTCGGGGCGAATCTCATCCACACCCGGCGCCTTGCTGCTGAGGAGCTTCCCAGCTACCTCAGTGTCCTCTGCCAGGGATATTGCTGAGACTTCCCCCGAGTCTTCGAACTCTGTCTCCTCCACAGAGGACGTGTTGGCGGGGTTAAGAAGTTCCTCAAAGTGCTCCTTCCACCGCCCAACCATATCCCCAGTCTGGATCAGCAGTTCTCCTCCCCTGCTCAACAGAGCCTGGGCCAATCCCTGCTTTCACTTTCTGAGCCGCCTAACGGTTTGCCAGAACTTCCTTGAGGCCAACCGAAAGTCCTTCTCCATAGCCTCCCTGAACTCCTCCCACACCCGGGTTTTTGCTTCTTTGACTACCCAAGCTGCAGCCCTTCGGGCCGCCCGGTGCCCGTCTGCTGCTTCAGGAGACCCCTGGGCCAACCAAGCCCGAATGGCCTCCTTCTTTAGTCTGACGGCTTCCTTCACTGCTGGTGTCCACCACCGGGTTCTTTGGTTGCCGCCACAACAGGCACCGACAACTTTCTGACCACAACTACTAGCAGCCGCTTCCACAATGGTGAGGTTTTGAACATGGTCCACTCAGAATCAATGTTCCCAACCTCCCCCGGGATGCGCGAGAAGTTCTTCCGGAGGTGGGAGTTGAAGACCTCCCGGACAGGGTCCTCAAGCAGACGTTCCCAAATCACCCTTACTACACGTTTGGGTTTACGGGGTTTGTCCGGCAGCCTCCCCCGCCATCTGATCCAACTCACCACAAGGTGCTGATCAGTTGACAGCTCAGCTCCTCTCTTTACCCGAGTGTCCAAGACATACGGCCGCAGGTCTGATGATACGACCACAAAGTCAATCATCGATCTGCGGTCTACCTAGGGTGCCCTGGTACCAGGTACACTTATGAACCTCCCTATGCTCGAACATGGTGTTCGTAATGGACAATCCATGCCTAGCACAGAAGTCCAACAACAAAGCACAACTTTGGTTCAGATCGGGCAGGCCATTCCTCCCAATCACCCCTCTCCAGGTTTCTCCATCATCACCCACATGGCCGTTGAAGTCCTCCAGCAGAACTATAGAATAACTAGACGTACTCGTAAGAATCCCCACACCTGCCCGGCGCCTCTCACCCTGGGCGACTCCGGAAAAGATAAGAGTCCAGCCCCCATCCAGGACTTGGGTATCAGAACCAGAGCTATAGGTTGAGGCGAGCCCAACTATGTCTAGTTGGTCCTGCTCTACCTCCCGCACTAGCTCCGGTTTCTTTCCCACCAGAGAGGTTACATTCCACGTCCCTAAGACCAGTCTACGATGCCAGGGGTCAGCACGCCTGGGTCCCCGCCTATGCCTGCTACCCAATTGGGATTGCACACAACCCCAATGTCTGTCCCCGTAGGTGGTAGGCCCACAGAGGGGCGGCCCCATGCTGGCCCCATGGGTCAAGGCCCGGCCACCAGACACTCGCCGACGAGCATCCCTCCCGGGTCTGGCTCCAGGGGGTAGACCCGGTTTCCCTCTTCCGGACGAGGTGCCACAGTGCCGTTGGTTCCGCTTCATTGGGGTAGTTTTGAATCGCGCTTAGTCTGGACCCTCCCCTGGGACCAATTTACCGTGGGAGACCCTACCAGGGGCAACTGCCCCCGACAACACACCTCTCAGGGTCACAGGGACACTGAAACCCCTCCACCACGTTAAGGTGGCGAACACTACGGTTAACAGTGTTCTGATATTTATACAAACGGAAGCTACAGCTGCACAAGACAGACAAATGGGGTTTTGTTTTAACAAAGATCGATTCACTAATTTCCTGTCATTCAAAGACACAGTGCACATTAGCAGTGCATTTTGTGAGGCATAGATATATGGTATTGACGGTAACCACACAGGAGAGATTGTTTCTAGTGCCAGCCTTCACAATTCTTTGAGGATAACCAAATTGCATTTTGAGACAGTATGTTGACCTACATGTTTTCAAGAATGAAGCTGTTTACAATGCTAATGCTGTTTTTGTTTTTATTGTTAATAACTGTAACTAAGCCTACTAGGAGTCCAGTAAGTATTAATTGCTGTATTTCAACTTGGCCTAATTAAGCTACTTCAATAGACCTATTTTTCAGCTACCTTTGCAATTACCGGTTCAAGTAGCTCCTCAATGTTCAGACTACTAGTAATATTAACTAGTAGGTCCAATTTACTAGGCTAGTAGGCAAACTAGAACTTACATTTTACAAGTCTTACATTCAACCTGATGGCCTATTTGAACGTAAATTAATTAAAAAATATCGTACTTTTTGTATTTAGAAAGGTCAACATTCACTTTTTAGTTGGGTTCTGTTATAAAAGACAGAACAGTGAAAAAATTGATTTAAAAAAAATTATACGAATTGATTAATATGCATAATTTAGGATATTAAAATATGTTTCTTTTATATGCACTAATGTTTTGGTAAAACAGTAATTCAGCAATGAAATGATAAAATGTCCGCATTGTATCAAAGAGGTGAGGGAAGAACACACATTTCCTAACATTTGCGGTCCCCCATTTACCTATGCCCATCCCCCCTCGCCCCGGTCACGAGCTTCATCTGCTGAGGTCGATCATTAAGAACATGCTCCAGTGGTGAACAATCGAAGACGACGAAGCTACGAAGACGGGAGAACATATGCAAAAGTAAGTGCATGAAAATAACTGGTTTTGTAATAATTAAGTAGGCTAAGAAATGTGGATGACGTGTTTGCAACCCAAAGCTCACAAATTTTTATATTAGCATGGTTTATGCCAACATTACCTAGCTAGGTTAGCTAGGCACCAACGATATTGTTAGCAAACCGAAATGTAAATGATAATTTTTTGCTGGTATTTCATATTTTTTTCCGGTCATGTAATGCCTTATTTGAAGTTTACTTTTAATTTTTCGGCCTTAGATACTGTATTACTGTGGGGATTCAGGGCTGTGGGAGGAGTGCTGGGCTGAGTAAGAATTTTAATTGGGTTTTTCACCTGCTACAGACATCATTAGCCAGCGCAGCCATCATTAGCCACTGTTAGCTTCCAACGTGTAGAGTGACTAAATGGAGTACGTTCTTAATTAAACTACATGCCTTACTTTGCACATGTAAACGAACAGCAGCATTAAAAAAAAAAAATCTACGTTAAGAAAATAATTAATTGCAGTGTTTCCCACAGAACCACACGTGGCGTTAAATGGGGGTCGGGGTGCGCTCGCGCATAAGTTGTAACGATACTGCAAGTATGTCCCAGAAACTTCAATCTTTGAAAATATTTGTCCATCCATCTGGATTGAGGGAGCACACGTTCAACGTCAGTGTTAACGATTTAACATTGACTATCCATTTGCATAAACAGTCGATATTGACAAGGAGCTATTTACAGTGTGCCTTGACAAGCCAGCTGTATACAAACATGGCTCTTTACATGCTTTGTAATATCTTTGATACCAAAATCTTTTTGTTTGGAACATTGACTAATTCATCAGTTTCAATTCAGAGTGTGCACTGACGCGTTGGGGGTGAATGTGTTTGTGTTTGTGTGTGTGAGAGAGAGAGGGAAACCCTTCAAATTATAGAAATTTTCATTTGAAGATTTAAAATGATGCATTGTGTATACATACATATGTTGCCTCAACTATTTTTTGTTTAACCAAGCAGACAGAGTACACCAGCTACCAGGCTGAAGGCCCGGATGCAACGCCTCATGGACCATCATAAAAAATGCTTTTCTAAGCAAATGGAAATTTTTAAACAAACAAAGGTATGTTGAGGGGGCTCTGATTTTAAAATGTGATGCAATATTCCTCAAAACATTCAAAAACCGAATGAAGACCCTGACCTGCCCTTTAAATGGGGCATCTTACATTTTATATTTATTTTTTATTAAAAAGTTGTATGTAGGAGTGTAGTGCTCTGGCATTTCAGAACGTCATGTTCTGGAGGAAGGTAAAGCCAGCCAGCCAGTTACAATGCAAGTAACCTCTCAGCTAGGCCTGATAAGAAATGTCCTTAGTGAGTGTGCAGCTACATCAGACACTGTGTTTGAGATGTTTGATTAGTTGTTGTGTGGAAGCAGCACACCAAAACACTGTCTACCCGGGTGCAGCCCCTCGTATTTTACTTTGCTGTGGTTACCAGTAGGAAAATCTACTGCATTTGTAACTACAAGCATGTATCATCCCGTGATATCTGTTTTTTCATAATGTGCAGGATTGTGTCAGAGTGAGTTAAGCTGTCATTGGTCCAACACAGAAAAACCAGCAAACATGATTCCGACCAAACATTAACCGCTATGTTGTTAGCGTGTACCTTTATTCCACACCACAAGGGTTCATAAGCACAGACTTAAGAGACAAGCAAGTTGGGAATTATTTTGCATTTTAGGAAATAAGTCCTCTTTCGCTAACTCTGTAAATTACAAATCGTGTTTCATGTCCGTTTTTAATGTATTACAATAACTACTTCTGCTTTTTTCTCCGTAGGAAATTAGCGACACAGACACATGCATCCTGGAAAGTTCGGACTCCAGTGTTAACCCAGATGTACCACCCCTGGAAAGAACTGACAGCGTTTTTGTAAGTGGATATTAAAGACACCTAAAGGAATATTTCACCAATTTTTTAAAACTATGTTCTTGATTTTTGCTAAACGTAGTCGGTATACAGAACAAGTTCTGGTAGTAGTATCAATGTAAGTGAAATAAAAAAAAAATTCTGACCACCGGCATTTACATTTCGAATTGAATGTAGGCCTAGCTATAGCTCAGTGCATGGACCAAACACCCCCCTTTCCTTGACAAATCAGTGCCCCACATGCTATGAGCCTGCGAAAAAAACATGTTTTTCGCTTTGGAGAACTATACAAATTTAGGGGGAGCTCCTAGCTAACGTTACAGCAACATCTTAAACCTCAAGTTTATCCACATCCAAATTTCTTTTTTTAACGTGATGTAATTAGCTAGCTAGCTACTGACGGCTGTATCTGCCTCAGCTTCGATATTCCAAAATAGGTCTACACTCCTCCACTCTCAGTATTTGCGCAACAAAGCTTCCCTGCTCAGAGTAACACACATTTGTCTATCTTGTTGGCTAGAGGGTGTCATAAATGACAGTAGAAACTGCACAGCCCCACTCATTGCATTGCAGCATACTCTTTTTCTCCGTAGCAATCAAGACGGTAGGCTAATAATACCAGCAGCTCACGTAGACTACAGCTGCTATCGCTTCAGCCATGGCTGTACAGAGTGACTGTTTTGATCGTATATGGTACTAAAAATTGTTCTGTCCAAAGAAAAAAATTGATCTTTTGGTTGCGCTGGCGTCATATCAGTAAAACATTATTACTATACTATTTCTTGCCCTGGTAAAGGGCACCAAGTGTCCCAAATTAACTCTTGCCAAGCTTTAAATGCGAGTAGATTACGTTTGGCGTGTAAATCCAAGAAGGCTATCCGCCACACTGGCGGATACATGTTAACAAATAGGCCTACCAAAACGCACATATACGTACGAAGAGCCTCTACCATGTACGCCCACGCTGTTTCTGTTATCACTGTCTTATCAGTTTGACACATACAAACACTAGGGGTGGGTGATATTACATTCATTTAGCAGAGGCTTCTATATGACCTAAAATTGATATTACTATTTTTGTTAATTGCGGTGACAGTATGAGGAAATAGCAGTGCAATAAAACACAGTGTAACAAGAGCTAACCATAACTGAAATGAAACTAGAGAGTTAGGTTCTGTGCCAAGAACACCAGCCTGTCAAAATTTCCTGGTTCAGTGTTGCCCTTGTGCATGTAACAATACTGCCACCTGTGCTGAATGCACGCTTGATCTCAGTTGCTGCTCTCCTCTTCACATCCTCCAACTTCTCGGTCATGTAGGTGGCCTTGAACCTAGGGTCCAGAAATGCTGCCATGGTCAGCAGCTTGTCAGTAGCAGGGTCACTGTATTTTTCATTAAAGTATTCCAAGACTTTCTTCTTAATATTTTCACTCAGCCCTGTTTTGTCCTCTTCTGGCTTTAAGATATCTGAATTGAGTCGATGGAGGACTGACTTAACATAGGAGAACACTGACATATTCGTCCCCTGACAGGGCATCTGTGAAGTCTTGGAGGGGCTTTAGTGCTTCACAGATTGGTTGGGCAGGTTCAGCTCACTCTGTGCACTGGTCAGGGCCCTCTGCTTTTTCCAACCGTAGGAAAATGTGCTGACCACTTTCTTGCACACACCTGTAGCCCGTGCAACGCAAGCATTGTTTTGCACACTCCTCTCTGGAAAGTATAACAAAGGAATAAACACATTATTGTAGGTGGAATAGAAGGCTACTATAACTGGCAAAACTATTAATACACCATTGACTAACTGCTAGTTAGTTAGGGCTCAAATTAACGAAACATCTGGGATGGAGGGTGCCCACTTAAACCCCAATGATATCTGCTCTCAACCCGAGTCCATTCTAAAATATTGTCTTTTGAAGTGCTCATCTTGGAATATAGCATAATGGATATTATAACATCCTATCCTGTATATATTGAAATAGACTAATAGCCTTGTCTATTTATAAAACAACTTTATTTTATCAACAATTTAAACTAGCCTATTGCAAATCTAATGCATATTGTATGTTAAATTAACAATGCATAAGGAAATCACAATGTAATCGGTACTTTAGCTGTTCCAAATTGAGTGAGACTGGGTATGGTTAGGTTCTACTATTTTAAGTTACAGGGTTTGAACAGTGTAACTTACCAATGGCGATGTGTAGCCTGTTTCCAAAACATGCTAGCCTGGTCCATTTGTTGATCTGTAATGCGCGCACCATGTTTGAGCCACTGTTGGTGGTCATGCATACCAGACGCACTTCTTCCAAGCCCCAGGCAGACAATACCTCCTTCAGCCCGTTCGCAATTATTTCTCCGGTGTGCTCGTTGGGGAAAAGGAGGTCTGGAGGCATCTGGTGCGTAGATTCCAGTCATCATCGATGAAGTGGATTATGAGGTTGACGTATGGCTCAGTCGTCCGGCTGGACCACAAATCAGCAGTGGTGGAAAGGTTGCAAATCTCCTTTAAGACTTATCCCGACACTCCACGTACAGTTCTGGCAGACACTTTTGGGCAAAGTACTTCCGACCAGGCAGTTTGTATCTTTAGTTCAGAATACGAATCATATCTCTTGAACCCGTCTCTTTCCACTATCTGAATCGGCACCGTGTCCATGGCGATATAATTAGCAACAGCCCTTGTAATGTCCTTCCAATTTTGGGTGCTTTTTTCATGAGGCACAGCAGCAGTGAACGATGCTGAGAGTGACTGCTGTGTTGCCTTAGGCCGTGCTCCGCTGGCACAGCTACTGGTCAAACCACTTGTGCTTTTTGCCCTGGTTGCACCCTGGTACTCAAGGGAGTGCAAGTTTTTTAGATGGTGAAACTTTGTTTTTCTGTCCAACTCACGTTAACTACCTCTGGCTTTATAATAGGCTGCAGCCAACATAGAATTTCGTGCCATCTGGCTTGCGATGTTCCATTTCTGTTAACATGAAAAGCAGCAGGCAATTACAGCGAATATTAATAACAAAGTAACGTTACGACACTTATTCAGACCAAGACTGAACATTTAAAAAAATTGAAGGCTTTATTGTTATTTTTAAAACATTTATTATGGGAATGACGGTATCACTACACCGGTATATCGGCCACCCCTAACAAACACACATACAGACAGGTTCAGGCTCAAGCGCAGTTTTTCGGGCACCTCTGTCCATGGCGCCGCTTCGGCTGATTCCACCTAGCAGCAATAACTTTGAACTATCAATTGCCACCAGTTCGTTCCTAGTTACTGGCTAATTAGCAATTACGGGTGCAAACTTGTCTCCTTTGGTGAACATTGCCTTGTTATTCCAATTCCAAATTCCACTTGTATGACAAAGTTACCGATTTTAGGGCTCTGGTAGACTCAGTATTAGTCTCTAAATGCTTTGCTTTACTAAACTGAAGACATTTCCCTATTCTTTTTTTTTTTTTTTACTGTGTGGAAACAATTTTAGAGTAAAAAAAACATGCATAGCGGAACCAATCAAAAGTTAGAGCAGTCCTTTGGTGACATGCAGATTGTGCTTGTTGACCAATAACATGTAAGGGACGTGTTTTATGCCGGCAGTTTTCGCCGGGCTTCAAACGACAATTTTGCATTTAGATGTTCCCAGACTTTCTCGGTTGGCGGATTTTCATACCTAGTTCATGTTTATTGCAGATAATGTAGCTATAATCATCTTGGATATTTGATTTACAGATTACAGAACAATACCTAGAACAGTTCTCCAAGGTGTCTGATGGATCTGAAGCTTCTACGAGCTGCAATGAAGAGGAATATATTCCGTCAAAAGAATCAATTCGTGGAAGCAGTTCAGAGGAATCTTGTCACCCGAAAAGCAAGAAACAGAAGACGTCACAGAGGACTTACAGAAGAAAGATATCGCCCAAAACTTCTCCAGATAAAGGTAATGGGGGAGCAGAAAGGGAAAACTCTAGTGACACTAATCTTAGAGATGTGTCAGTACTAAAGCTAATAAAAAAGGAAGATGGTGCCAGAGTTTACAGAAAAAAACATTATTGTCTGTACTGTCCTGTGCAATGCCATAAAATGGCGCGGCACCTAATCCGCAAACACGGCAATGAAACAGCAGTGGCACAAGCTATAATTTTTCCTATAAATTCAAAAGAACGAAAATTGCATTTTGACCTAATTAGAAACAAAGGAAACCATGCTCACAATAATGAAGTGTTAAAAGCTGGTAGTGGAACACTAATCCCAAGTCAATCATCAGGGAAACCAGTGGAAGCAAGTGATTACATGCACTGCATAAACTGTGAAGCTTTGCTTAAAAGAAAATCATTATGGAGGCACATGTCCAGGTGCAGGCTTTCACGAAAATGCAGTACACCAAAACCAGGCAAATCTCGGGTCCAATCACTCTGTGCCTATGCACAGCCAGTCCCAGATGGTGTTGTCAGAAAAGTCTGGGAGCTTGTAAATGCTATGCACCAAGATGAGGTCACAAAGATTATTAGAGAGGAGAACACTATTTTGAAACTTGGAGAACACTTGTTTGCCAAGCATGGACATGACAAGACCAAACATGAGTACATTAGACAAAAAATGAGGGAAGTAGGAAGACTAATTCGACATTCACGAAAAGCTGGCAGACTGAAAAGAATCGAGGACTTCTATGTACCTTCCAACTTCAACTCTGTGATCGAAGCCGTAAAGGACACAGCTGGCTTTGATGAAGATAAAAACACCTACAAAACTCCATCCTTGGCGCTGAAACTGGGTCATAGTCTCAAGAAGATTGCAGATATTCTTGAGTGTGAAGCGAAGATGGCAGAGTCTGATAACGAGGAATTTCTTAGGAATCTGGAAAGAAGCCGGGACCTCTATGATAAAAAGTGGGATGTTTGTGTGTCATCACGCGCCTTACAAACTCTGAGAGAGGGGCAATGGAACACTCCTCAGCTACTCCCTTTTACAGAGGATGTAAAGACCATGCACATGCATCTTGGTAAATGCAGACAAGAATACCAAAGCAGACTTAAGAATGATCCAGGTAAAAAGAACTGGTCCAAGCTAGCCAGTTTGACTCTTTGTGAGGTGATTCTCTTTAATCGCAGGAGAGAGGGTGAGGTATCAAAGATGCCGCTTAGTGCATTCACCCTAAGAGACACTTCAGGAGTCCAATCAGATTTGGCGCTAGGACTTTCAGAGTTGGAGCAAAAGCTTTGCCAGCATTTTCAGCGCATTGAAATTAGAGGGAAAAGAAACCGGAAAGTTCCCATCCTTTTAACGCCAGACATGCTCTCCTCGATGGAAACTTTGGTTGCACATCGGCGGGCCTGTGGTGTGCCTGATGAAAATCCCTTTTTTTTCTCCAGACCAGAAGCAGAGACTCACTTAAGGGGATCCGATGCCATTAGACAGATTGCAATGGAAAGTGGGGCAAAGCATCCAGAAACTCTGTCCTCAACCAAGTTGAGGAAGCACGTATCCACACTGTCCACTGTCTTAAATCTGAAAGAGAATGAGATGGACATACTTGCAAATTTTCTTGGCCATGATATCCGGGTCCATAGGCAGTACTATAGACTACCGGAAGGAACCTTGCAGTTAGCGAAAGTCAGCAAGGTGTTGATTGCCCTAGAACAAGGCCGACTGTCAGACTTCAAGGGAATGAGCCTGGACCAAATCCAAATCAATCCCAATGGTAAAAGAAATACATAAATATATTGTATTTCAGAGCTAATGTCTTTCATGTCATATTTGGTTTTGTTATCCCTACTTTTCAGAGGAGGTGCCTGAAGCTATGGACAGTGATCTTTCAGAGACGGAGGCAGAGAAAGACTCGTCTTTCTGCTCTAAGTCATCAGGTGGGTTACACGTTTCACTGTTTTGACCTTCCACCACAATAGGCATTGCATAGCGTGGAGGCTGACTGAGCGTTGAGATCAACCAAATGCTTTTTTTTTTGCCAAAGGATCAAGATCTCAAGGAAGACAGCCAACCACTGAGTTTGGTGATGACATTGCACCAATAGGTATAACACAGACTAACTGAACACTACCCTTTCCATTCCTTCCTTGTTTTTATAAACACTGAACAATTATAAAGATAATGGTTTATTATTATTTGTTATTTCCACAGAATCCTCAACACCTAAGAGAAGACTGCAAACTGTGGAATCTGACAGTGATGACCCTAAAATAGGTATTATACTGTATGCAGTCCTTGCTATTTCTTTGTTTCTTGTTTTTTTTTTCAAAATAGTTGGAATTACAAGAATAACGTGCTACCATTCTAATATTCTACCTTGATATTGTTTATGGCTTCATTGGTCTTCATTATACAGCCTATGTATTCTAGCCTTATTGAAATGGTCTCTATCAATAGCAACATTTAGACGATGTGAGTATAGTCTCAGTTAGGGGTGCTACCTCTCATGACTATAAACCTGATGTTACCTGATAGGACCCCCAATATCCACCAAAGGACAGCGAACCTCTGAGCCTGTCAGTGTTCAACCTGCTACCACAGGTATTCAAGCAATGGTGACATTTGCCAAATGTACAACTGTAATTGAATGAAAAAAAACTGCTATACTGTTAAAATTATTAGGTTATGCTATTAAGTCTCGTTATAGATGTCTTTCATTCAAAGAGTAAAGGTATGTTACCAGTTTGCTGTCAATTTATTGTGTTAATATACTTGTCATTCACTATTTTAACAGGATCCTCAAGATGTAAGAAGAAGAAAAGACAGCCACCTGAGTCTGACGATGATGACCCTAAAACAGGTATTTGAAACACTAAATGCGTGGAATATGTTTAAACTAATTGTTTGCTTTAATTATATAAATATGTAGTTAGTTGTATGACTGTCATTCTCAATGGCGATACACCACTAGAGTCTCAGTTAAGGGCGCTATCTCCCACAACTTTCTTCCACGTCTTCGCTCCTGCTTACCATATATGGTTCTTTTCAGCCAAGCACAGGTATATTTTCAAGTGGATTTAAGTTAATGTTTATATTTCCATGTTTATAAATGCTGTAATTTTAAAAGTATCTTGATGGGCAGGTCTTTCAGGAGCTGTTAAATTTGATATGTTCAGTTGTGGAAGTCTAATAATAGGTCTGCTGTTCAGTGTCAATTGAAGTTGAGCCTAAGAAGCTTCTTTTTTTTTTTTTTTTTTATCAACACTGTAGCAGTTGTCTGTTCTGTGTTCAGTAACATTAGGTAATGGGCAGAGTGCGTTTACGTGGAACTTCAGTAATCAGGGTATCTACAACTGCGAGTTTGTCCGTTTATTAACTTCCCTGGTACAAACTGAACAGTTTAACTTTTCAATAAAACAATGAAGACAGTGGGCCAGTGGCAGTGACAGCAGCTTTATACAGGTAAATGTATTGAGCTAAATCTACTTCAAACATGGCAGTGCAGATCTGAAAGTAAGCATATATGTTAATGGGTTGTAAAGAAATCTGGTTACTGACCAACTGCAGGTAACATCAGGTTTTCAGGAGTCTCAGCAAGATATAACACCTCTGTACACAACAGTAGAGGACCTGGTTACTAACGTGCAGTGTGAATAAATACCAGGTTGAGTACTACATCAGTCAATACAACTGATGCTGTAAAAGTGGTCAACATGCTGTAAAAAAACAAAAAAACAAAAACAAAATAGGCTTTTCAAATAACCAGCTTTCAGAACAGAACTTGATGATACACATTTGATTGAATGAATAAGTCCCTACGCCTCTTATCTTTATTTGTATTTCTGTCTTTCTCTTTTAGAAACCTCAAAGAGGAGGAGTTGGTCAGTTGCAGAAGTCCACGCTGTGGAAAAGACACTGATGACCTTCATTCAATCTGGTAAAGTACCGGGAAAGTTGGAGTGTGTTGCCTGCATCAAGAGTTCACCAGAAGCACTTCAAAAAAGAAGCTGGACGGCGGTAAAGTTCTATGTAAAAAATCGTGTCACTGCCATTCAGCGTGAAAGTGCAAGAAGAATTTACTGAAAAAGACTTTGCACTGGTTCATACATGTGATGCTCTTTGCAACTGACCATGTTTTGATTATACAGGTGATGTTCTTTGGCACCCAGTACACCTAGTTATTTCTGGTTCTATCAGTGTTCTTTATTTAGGCCCATCCCTGTTTCACGGTTGCTGGCTGAGGCAGTCTACTAGACAATTTCCCAAACAGTTTGTACCAATTAATCATTTAGACCCCAAAATATGAAGAAATAAAAATTAGGGCAGAGGTTTAAAAATACCAAAATTACTCTTTAATGCACTGCATTGTGGAGGGAACACATCGCAAGTACATCCATCTTTATGTACAAATTAAGCTGTGTTTGCCAAATATGAAAAATGGATCAATGACAAAACTATGTATTGGGAGATATAAAAGTCTGAAAAGTCTTAAGTTACTGCTGAAGACATTGTTACCCCCTACTGGCAAAGAGGATGTGAGGGTTGTGCTGGTAGAGAGTGCTGTAGAACCCTGGTTGTAATAATCGGTTTGTCTCAGTGGGGAGCTAAGCTCGAGAAGGACTGGCACACACGCCCGAAAGGCTGGAGGACAAAGACAGCAACAAAAGTTTGTCCAGCCTTTTGGCATGTGTGCCAGTCCTTCTTAAGCTTAGCTCCTTCCCGAAACAAAACTACTCCCTCATATAACTCACTTATTGCAACCTGGTGATCTGTTAGAGGAGTAACTTGTTACCACCAGGGTCCTACAGCAGTCTCTTCCATACAGGTGCCAGCACAAACTTCATAGACGGAAACCCAGTTTGCTTGTTTTGTTTGATGGTGATTCTAACGTCCCAAAGTTCTGCTTCTCTGACCAACTGCAGGTAACATCAGGTTCTGCTTATACAGTTAAAATGGAGGCATAGTGAGGTTTGTAGGATGTTACAGGATGAATGTTTTAAATAAATGCAAAGGCCATTTGTGAAAATAAGAGCTTCATTTGTCTCTCCGTTTTGTATAGTAATTCTGTGCTTTTCCCCACCTGATGCATTTTGGAAGAAAAAATTGCATCTGGTTAAGATTCAGTAAAAAAAGTTCAAACGTTTTGTCTCCTCTTTTATAAAGTAGGTCTGGTGTTTGTCATGCACGTTAGAGATCAATTGACAAACCAGAATTAAATTTTAAAGGGTTTTAATTGCAATTTGTGTTCAGTCATACGTAAAAGAGCAGCGATAAACAATATATAAAAGTGCTTGCTCTACTTTTGGCTATTGAAATAATCTTAAATGTGGATATTAGTGTGTTGTGTAAATGGATTGCAGGGTAGTAAAAATAAGAAAACTCTAGCGCTGGATTATTATCTTTTAATTTTATGTAATCAAATTTGAAGGTTTCCATCTAATATTATTTTAATTTAATTATTGTATTTAAACATACAAGTATTTAACGAGTATAAATTGACTGGGAACACGTACTCTTTTACAGCAACAATACATCAAATATGAATACGTTTATACAGTAAAAATAAGAAACGATTAGACTTGAGAGTTAAGCAATGTAATTCTCCGCAACAAGAGCACTCAGTTACAAATATTGTTTTAAATTTTTCTCTTGAAAAGAGAGATAGAAATAGATGAGTTATTCTACCTATGACCTGTTCTATATCTACCTGATCTTGAGTATGATAATTTGTGTGTAACATTTAAAGAGAAATGTTGGGTAAAAAGGCAGTTTATGAAAAAGAGCTTTACAAACAAATAGCTCCCTCCTAATAGCTAAAGATGTAAAACCGGTTTTATGATACTAATCGCAGTGCTGTGTTTTGAAAGGATCCCCTGAAATAAAGCGGAGTGCACAATGGAAAGGAGAATCTAAAGGCTGTAGTGTTAAGGCAGAAGCATGCATATACATGAAGTCACTACAGTCAATCACTGAGATGAATGTTGCCTGCACTAATAGTTTTTTGTTATCAATTTTAAAGCATTACTTTTAAACTTCAATTTATCGTCAATCCAAATTACAATATACTTCAGGCTCGTTCATTTTAACTTCACCTAGCGTATTTATGGTTGGAATGAACCTTTGTCCTGGAGAACCACATTTACTTAAGGTTAAATGCTTGTCATGAATTGTACAGTGGTGTTGATTGTTTGCCATTGACAGCATGACTGGTCCCCAGGAGGGGGGCCAAGTTCAGGTTTAAAATTAATGAAAGAGTTTTGGATTTTAGAAGTCATTTTTGTGTTCCCTTAAATTTATAATGAATTTAGCAGTTTAATTCATGTGTCTAGACCCTACAGAAAGGGGGGATCCCACCAGACTGCTGCCAGTCAGTGGTCCTCACCATGTCATAAAAACGGGTATGTGTGTGTGTGTGTGTGTGTGTGTGTGTGTGTGTGTGTGTGTGTGTGTGTGTGTGTGATCTGCGTGTGCAAAAGTCTGTTGCGATAAGTTGGGTGAGCAAGTCTGGTGCAAATTGGCTGCCGTGGTATCACCCAGACTGATTGTTGTGTGTGATAGCTGTCTGTCCATTCGTTGTGTTGGCAACCGATTTTTGTAAAGCGCTTTGAGCCCTGAGAAAAGCGCTAAAAACTAAATCCAATTCATCATCATCATCATCATCATCATCATCATCATTATTATGATTATTATTATTAATAATCATAATAATAATCATAATAATAACCAGAAAATGTATGTTTACTATCTTAGAAAATAAGAGATGAAACAGCCCAAACCCATTCTGTTTCGGGGTCGCCCACTTTATTCATGTCTCAGGGTTTTATGGTTCAAAAGATCACGTCTCCATTCAAAATACAGCTGTCCAAACTCCAAAGTAGACTGAATGTTTTTATGTGGAGTTTGGGTGTCGTGTCGTTTTCCACACAGCTCTAACCGTATTAACACTACGCCGGCTCGGTCTGACGTGGCGTTACGTTTTCCCTTCCCACCAAACCAGGAGAAATATGGCTGGACAGCGGAGCACAGCGACGTGATGAGTGAGGCTCATGTGTGGCTTTGTGTTTGCAGGGACCAGGGTGGACGATGCCAAAGCCCTTATCGCTGCCAGCCCCCTGAAAATCCTGGCCTGTGATGATCTGGACGAGGCCGCCAAAATGGTACGCTACCCCCCCGGGTGTGATCTATCAGACACACGCACGCACGCATTAATGTACTGAAATGAGGAGGAGACGCAGACTGACATGGATAAAGGCACATAAAAACAAGCTTGCAAACGACTCTCACAAACACAGATACAGGCAAGAAAAGGCACACGTGGCCGCACGGAGGTGAACACCCCCTGATCCCTGGGAGGCTGTGGGTGTGCCTGTAGGATGGGGTGTCAGGCTGGCTTAGCACCAGAGACCTGCAGACCGCTGAGGCATGCAGAGGGGGCAATAATGTGTCAAACTGTTGCTGAGACAAGACTTGTCTCGTCAATGTCGCCCGTACGCCTGTCAGTCATCAGAGGGTGCATTGGTCTGGAAAAGATGCAAACGTGTTATGGGAGAGAGAGAGAGTGTGTGTGTGTGTGTGTGTGTGTGTGTGTGTGTGTGTGTGTTTGTTTAGGTCTGTGTCCACATCAGTCAGTGGCCGTGAGGCTCTGGATGAAAAGCATAAGCTCTCCGAGGTCGCCCTGTCACCCTCAACGACCTGGCAGCCAGCGGTGGCGCCCAGGCTTGTGCCTCAGTCGCTCGCTCCCTTTCTCTCTCACTCTGCGTCTCCCTTTCTCTCACTAGCTCACTCTGGCTACCCACTCGTTCGACCCTGCGATGCTTGGTAGTTATTTCTCTTCTCTTGTTCCTGTTTTCACTCTACCTCTCTGTCTCTTCTTCGCGCCTCTCTCCCGGCTCTCTTCCTCCCTGCTGCCGTGCTCTTTGGTTTTATGGCGTGCTCCCGCTCAGAGGGACCGGGCTCAGTGCTCTAGCACACTGTCTGCCTTCAGACATAACGACCCCCTGCCCCCTGCCCCCTGCCCCTTGCCCCCTGCCCCGGTTAGCTTTGTTCTCGTTGTTTATGGCGGTGTCTGCTCGTCTTAAACGCGACACACTTGGACAGCCCGCCGTTGTTCTTTTGGCACCGTGTGAAATTCATAGTGTTGACTTTCCTTCTTTCTCCCTCTGCTGCCATGGCCTCCCTCCACTCTTTATTGTATTCGACCCTCTTCACTTCTTCTCGTTTTCTTATCTTTTTTACTCCTCTCCCCCCCCCTCCGCTCTCTTGCCTCACGCTTTCTTTACTTTCGTGCTCACTCACTCCGTCACCGTATTCTCCCCCCTCTCTGTCATTCTCTCTTTCTTCATCCTCTCTCTCTCTCCTCTCTGTGTCCTCAGGTCGTTAAGCTGTCCGAAATCGTGTCGCTGGCTAAGGAGGCTCAAGTGGACATCACCTTCCAGCTGCCCATCTAAGCTGCAGCAGGCCGGGGGACTCCCCGTGGCCCCGTACCACCACTTCAAACCTAGACACTGGCCTCCACCTGCACCCCCTCTCTAGCCACCCGCTGTCTAACACCATCTGCAGATAGGCCCTCTCAGCCCAGAGAGAGAACCCCCATTCTAAACCAACGCTGACCCCCCCCCCCTCTCTCTCTGCTCTTAGTACTGTATATCTCTCTTTCTCCCTCCTCCTTGTGTGATATGGTGGCGTGGCTCAATTAAAAGTAAACGGCGCTGTATACATTATGTATGTACGCACGCACGCACACACGCACACACACACACACACACACACTGACCCATGCAGACTCACTGAGATGGGCATCACCAACATAAACTGGATTATAGTCATTACCCCCCCCTGTCTCCCTCCACCTGCTCTTATCGTCATCCCCAAAGGTTGCATAGCACTCTAAAAAAAACGCACAAGTCCTTGAACCCCTGCTGACTGCGGGGTGAGAGAGAGGCAGGAAGGGAGGGGAGAGGGGGGGGGGGGTGTATGTGTGTATGTATGTATGTGTTGTGTCTCTACATCTGGTACCCTATCGGATAGTGGACGTGATGTATTGACAAGCTTTATCCTGGTTTCACAAAGCCGGGCTCATTTCGATTTCTAAGGCAGCACACTCGATTGACCCATTATGTGCACATGGGAACACACACACACACACACAACCCTTGTGGAAGGGCTTTTTGTGTTTAGCACTAAATAGGGAGGAATGATTGGACTTCAGGGCAGGTGCCCCTGTGCGCACCGCGAAGGCAGCCTGCTTGTGCTGCTAGCAAGACATGTAACCTCATTTTGTTTCTCTCAAAATTGAGGTCCTCCAGTCTTGTGTGAGTGTACTACCGACATTTTTAGGGGGCAATGCTGACGCTGGAGTGTTTTTTAAATCCGGCTAGACCTTTTGGGGCACGTTTGTTTACTGCACTGTTCGTCGCGTTGTCTCAAAAGACAATGGAGTGGTCTCTTCCAGTGGAATGTAAAGACTACTGTGACCCTTCCCCTCAAGTTGTTTCTGATATCACTTACTGGTTAGACAGTGTTTTCAGTCCTCTGACCCATCCATGCATTGCTCTGCTGATTTTGTGTGTGTGTTTGTGTACCCACTCACTGCCCCCTGCATCGCTCCATCTGCTATGCTAATTCCTTTACAGTTACCAGAGCTTGTTCCGTTCAGTATAGGTGCGTTCACTGTCTGCCACCATTGCATACAAGCCAACATTTCAATGTACAAAGTAGGTTCACCAAAGCGGGTGAGGGAGTTTCGTCTGAGCTGTACTGTAAAAGGATTGTAGCGCTCCTCTGTTCTGCCCTTAACTCTTCTTCTTCTTCCGGCTCCCCCCTGCTACTCCCTCAGCCCCTCGGAACACCAAACCACACTTATTGTGAGTTGTGAGACATTTGTTATATCTTGTAAATAACCAGACTGATGTTCTCTTTCTGTAAAATATTTATGCTCCTCTCGGGGGAACTACGACGAAAAACATTGAATAAATTCAGAGAACACCAAAGTGAGGTGCCGTGTTTTGATTTGAACCGCCGTTGGGATGTCAGAGGGAATATTGGCCTTATGTTTCATATTGGACAGTTGGTGCCGGTTGTTACATGCAGCCAGATGTTTTTTCTTGTAGACATTTAAATATATATATATGTGTGTATGTATGTATGTATGTTATTTTTTATATTACGGGATCTGAGTCTTTATTTGCTGCAGGGACCAGATCAATTTAACATGCCAATAACAGTGGATAGCAGTATTCAGAAATATTATTCCCTTATCGACAACCATATGGGAAGGTAACAAACTTTGGACAATTTGTATTTTTTTCCCTGTATCTTACTAAATAGTATATAGCCTAACCCTTGAGCAGGCACCATCTAGACCTACTTGTGCCTGGGATGGAAATAAGGCTAGTGTTGGCCAATGCAAATTCTGCGTCATAAATTGTAGCTTGTTTCTAACACTATGCAGCAGGTTGGGTAAGGATGCTCGCAAAGCATTTTATTTTACACAATAATGTTTCTCAAAATTCACAGATGACACAAGAATAAGTCTCATGTGAAAAGCAATCCCCAGGAGCACATGAATCACTCTCTAAAACATACCCACGCTTTGCTGAATGACAGCAGAGACAGCCACTATTTATTCTTGCACATAGAGGATGAGTCAGCCTTGAAGATTGACTGAAAAAGCAAAGACCCTGCAAGAGCAACAGGGGGTATGGCACTGCTCTTGAATCATTCTCTGTCATATGGTGTAGAATAGGTTGTAGAAGTATGATTTGGGTCCACGAAAGAAAATACCCAGACTATATATATATATATATATATATATATATATATATATATATATATATATAAAATGTTTAATATCAACAATAATAATATATTACAGAATCATTTTTTTTAGCAAGTGAATTATTGATTTCCACCTTCCACTGTGTGCTGCCTCTACAGAGCTTTGATCATGTTTAGAAAGGGTAGCAGGGTCATAGGAGCTGTAAATAACGGCTGATTGACTTTTTAATGGGATCGTTTCATCGTCCGAGAGGAGAACCAAAAACATGAATTCACTAAATGATCGTCTACTAAGTCACGCACAGGGAGTGCTGGTGTGTCCACTCTGAGAGAGAGAGAGAGAGAGAGAGAGAGAGGATAAGGGAGCCTTTTGACATTCCATATTTCTCTCTGAAGCAGTCGAGTAGACAGGCACCCTATAGGTTGTGACAGTCTACCAGGTTGAGTGCTATTTTACCTACACTGGGCTGGATAGTATGGAATGTAACCTTTGAGGTTAATGTGCTGACTCACATTTGATAAAAGGGTGTTGATGTTGTTTATGGATGGATGTTCATTTATGTGTGATCTGTGGAGCAATATACAACCCCTTCTTAATTCATGTTCTCTTCCTTTCAAAAGACCTCATGTAATTGGCCGAATGAACACGATCATAAATTACGTCATTGTGTTTATTATTTGGTTGATTGACTGACTTCCTGAAGACTGACCCAACGACTGCACTGGCTTGGTATCTTGCCTGCGGAGTCGACTCTTCATACTAGTAGTCCCTGAGACATGTATGCCTACAATCCGCGGAATTTTCATTTCAATATATATGACGTTTGTTTTTGGACTGTAAAACGTGGGGGTGGGTGTCCATAATGCCTTCTGAGAAAGTATGGAGGACATGTACCCCCACCCCACCCCGTTAAATTACGCACCTGATGCCTAAATCCTGGAGAAAGTTCTGGCAAATAACAAAGTTTTACTCAGTCTTCAGCCATACTGGTCTTCTGTAGTCAGGTAGTTTGTAATAGCCCTGCCTGCCAGGGAGTTCTTGCCACTTAACAATGTTCCGAGCAATGAATTTCTAGACACCTACTGTTTTGGTAAAGTCTGTGATTCATTTGTTTACACTGTTGAGCCTCACGCAAGCTTTGTGAAATTGGCAATGAATCCAACACAATAAACATGCAATAAGACTATAATCTTTGCAGCGCATAAAGCATTAATGTTTGTCCCTCTACAAAGAGTGGCAGCAGGGATTCTTATTGTTCTCCTTGCCCACTGAGTCCTTTTCCTTCTGTGAACACCGCATAACAACGTTGGATGTTCACAGCAGGTGTCAACGTCTGACGGTCGGTCACCTGACGACTCGAACTGAACTTAATCCATGTATGAACCTACTGGAAGACAGTTTGGCGGTTGCGAGAACCCACGGTCTTGATCCGATGTAACTGCCCACTCATGCTGTGATCATAGGTTTTCTGTGGCACCCTGGAAAAGTTCAAACGCTCAGTTAAGTAATAGAAGAACCCCTGCAGTGCCCTCCTCCTGCCTATAGGAAATAACATGGCACACACACATCTTAAGACAACTTTAAAGTCATGCGTTGTGCGTTCTGTGAGGAACCCGGCACTGCCATGGCATGATGGTACACGTCTTTGATCATGGAGAACTTCTTTATGTTACCTTTATGTATTTCATTTCATACATCGGATAGGAATAGGACTGTAAGCAGAAAAGGCATTCGGGGCTCTTTGATGATTCGAATGGTACAATATAAATGATGGAGCCATACATGTATAGCAAGTTTAGCCATGGAATGAAAATATTTGTAAAAAAATAAACATAACATTTATTACATGTTTTGAAACATTTTCGCTTGAATAAATAGCAAAATAAAGTGCCAATTTGTATAGCACGGGCTAATGGCTCCTTCCTTCTAGTCCATTAGGCTTAGAGGTCAGTCATACATTCAATGTACTTCTCCCTGACCTCCTGAATGAACTGCAGAAATGCACGCACACACTAGAGCACTGGAGTTCAAGGTGCTATCGATTCGGTGTCTGAAGGCGCGTACGACATGTAAGGGTACCACGGAGACTCTGGGGCGATAACGTCCATAAGGGTTTGTCCTTCTACTCCGACCCACCTTCTGACAGCCCTTCCCACAGGGGAACTATCAGCTCGACTAGCCGGCATGCTGACGACTCTCCCGCCTCACCTGGCGCAGTGTGCTGGGAACCTTGACAAGGTAAATCCCAGTTGAGATGGCATTAGGGCTGCTAATCTAAGAGAGGCGTGGGATACACCACATCATGTATCCGCTCAGGGCCCTCTGTAAGTGGGGTTGAGGTGACCCCTCACCTGAGCGATTTAGACTATGTGACTGGGATGTGTTATGTTTGCTCTGCAGAGTTTTTTCATCTTTCACCATGCATTTGATATTCTCTTTGTGTAGTCTCTGGGATGTATTCTTTCCTTGACATCTACTTATGGGTGGAGCATTTCTGCAAGGAAAACGAAAAATCTGATCCAGTAAATTGTTTTAGCAGTACAGCATGTTGCTATAACAATACAATATTTTACTGTATCTATGTTATTTCTTTCAAACGATACACTTTGATCAAAATGCTAAAATGTTGGGGCTTCCCCCACGAACGCTATAACGTACACTTAAACCAGCCCTGACATCGGTAACTTTCCTTTTTCACATTCCCTACGTAGCCCCTCTCTCCCCCATTATGGCGATCTCTCTCCTGTTCACTTTCCGTAAAATGTGCTTAATTCTCTCAGTATCTATAGTAGGGCATAGGTCTATTAATCTGGGGGGGTGGCTAAACTGTCTGTCACCCCGCCTGGAGGGAGTGATGAAAGCGCTGTCATTTCCACCTGCTCCTTTATTTATGGGAGATTAGAGCCATGAATTTTCCCTGTTTGGATGTGAAGGTGTTTTTTGTTTATGGACACCTGGCAGGCTGCAGGCAGAGACCTATTCTACCCATACAACCCTCATCCATCCACTTTGCTCGGTGGAGTTCAAAGATGAGGAGGCATTTTGTTTATCTATTCATTTATAGTTTTATCGACCATGGGATCTTGAAGTAAGGTTACAAAAATACCCCAAACCCATACTCCTCGTCTCTCTGACCGAGCAATATATTGGGTTTGATTGGCTTGGATTAGATTGGATTGGATTGTGCTTGTCAAGGGGATATTGTAATTTCATCAGTTGGAAATAAAGTAATATTAAGATCAACTAGATATAAGTTAAAACAAACACAAAAGACACAAACCCATTCATGATTAAGAGCAATTACAGAATTGGATTGGAAAAAAAACTAATCCACTAAATATACTATTATACTTATTGATGTGGCCCCACCAACAAATGAATGAAAGGTCTACACACAACAAACCATTCCATTATAAAACATAAGAAGCATAGACTTATCAAAATCAAAAAGGCTGAGGTTCCTTAGAAACTATAGGCATGGCTATACTTGAGTTATACATGTAACATTATTATGTAACACATTACACATTACTGGTCCATTTTTGTATGAATAAAATCTTTCAATTTCAACTCTGATTACAATTGGATTAATAGTTACAGATTTTTGTTCTAAACACATCAGTGACGTCTCTGGATTTACTCATATTTGGTTCTAGATGGTTCTGTAAACACATGTATACAACAAATCAATAAGTTTCTGATATGCTTGCGCATTATTGTCTGAAATACAACTAACAATATGAATATTACAAACATACACATGCACACATACAGTGTGTATACTGTACATACTCAACTATCAGGATTATAGTTGTGTTTCACTGCAGCGGGATCGAAATGTACCTTTCTATAATACAAACATTTAACTTGAAAACCTCACTTAAATGTTTACGTTAAAAAAGGAGATTTGTATTGTTCTAGGTATGATCCACATCTGATATATATGAAATATCTTTTGTGGTTCCAAATATTTTTGGCCCTAACTGTATATGAAATATCTTTTGTAGTTATAGGCCAAGGTTTAAACATAAAAAGACAGCTCCGCTTTATTTAAGTATTTGATAGAGCAGAACTAGAATTTTATTTTTTATCAGAATCAATATTCAAATATGACTACTGTAATACAAATCTGGTCTGAAATGCCAGTGCCAGAAACTGTATGTCGTCCACAATCCAATCAATGCTTTGCATCTCAGTCAGTGGTGGGCTGGGGTTTCTGGCCTCGGGTGCTCCTCTGTGACCTTTACTGTCCTGCCGCAGGAGCTTCCCCGGGGACGTGTTAGCGTGTTATCCCGAGTTAGCGTTGTTCATATATTAAGACCTTCAGGAGCCGAATTCAGATTCTGCTGTAAGGTGTGTTCTCTGTGCGAGAATAAACAATAGCCTCGATGCAAATCACTACAGCTGATGTGTGTTGTAATCGGAGGATTGTGTGGCCTGCCCCCCTTAGCAGCAGTGTACTAGTATGTGTGTCAGAATTCTAAGCTCTCGTATCTGAAACCAAGGAATCAGTTTGCTGAAGATTATAGTTTGCTTTGTAAATGAAATGTGTTATAGTATGTTACAAGAACACTGTCAGATGTTTTTTAAAATTTTTTTTTTTTAAAGTTGCCTATGGCACTCAGTCTGCATTTAGAATGCACCTGTTGTCATTATAGAAAGTTATTTGAAATGACGGCTTTAAGAGAACTGCGTGGGGGACACTTTTGATGAAATAACAACACTGAATTTTCTCCTTGGGTGGTTTTTGCCTGCACAATCTTGAAAACAAATCGAAGGGCTAATGCAGTTTGTTATTATAAAGACTTGGTTGTCTTTACTTCTTATTAATTGCATATTACCATGTGAAAGTCATAGACTGCGATGTCTCTGGCTTTTAGTGTCAGCTGTCTGACTCCATAACTGAGTCCGCTCTGTGTTTCTACTGCTAATGGTATCTGCAGATCGGCATACTATTTTACATGTGAGAGTGATACATTTCAGAGCACAGACATACTGTGGGCAAAGACAGAGTAGTGCAATCCACACATGACGGCAATACATCAAATCATACCAAATTAATAAAATGTTATTGACATAGACATTGCATAGATAATTCTTTTCTTGCTTATTTGAGGGCACTGCTACAAAAGAGACATAGTCTCAGTTGATAATAATAATAATAATAATAATAATAATAATAATAATTAGTTATATTGTCTTAATAAAGTGCTTTTGATATGAAAATGCATTATTACTGAGAGTAAATTAGTCAATTGGAATGGTGACAACTGTGACTTTGATGCATAGCATGTCTGAAGACAAGCCGTCGCTATGTATAGGAGCCCTGTTTCCTTTTCCCTCTGTTGTCTCCGGCTGAGGGGCGGGAGCAGCTTGCACTCCCCAGGGGGAGAGTAGTTTGTGTGATGACTCACTCCTCCAAGTCATTTTTCTCCGAGCTACAATGATCAGGAGGAAATAGGCCCTTCGTCTCTGGCCACGGAGTCTGAATGCAACTTTAAAATAGAGATTAATGATGCTGCCAGTGGAGGCTGTGTCTGCACATGCACACTGAGGCCCGCACACACACACAGGCACGCATTTACTCACATACACGATCACACACAAACACAGTTCCCGCACACGTCCACTAAGCCAATGGCTGCCCACCTGTGGTTAAAGCTTTCAGTTACTACAGCAGAGAGTGCACTGACGGGTAGCAGCAGGTTTCTTACTCTGCCTCGGAATCCTTGGTTCCATTCCAAAGGGGGAGCAATTTCAAGAACATCCCCAGGGGGACCGTTTTTAAGAGCGCACACTGTTGAGATTCGTAGTGAGGCACTGTCTCTGTTTGTTTACTGGCTAGTGATTTTTGCCAAGAGTCCTGTCAAACTATGATTACTCGTACCAAATCTCATTTGACGCTCGCATGCGCGCGCACACACACACACACACACACACACGCACACACACACGCACACACACACACACACACACACACACACACACGCACACACACACAAATACACACGTAACACTTACTCCGGTTCATAATATCTTCAGCTCTCTAGAGGATGGCTCCGTGTTCGTCTGCTAATCTACAGAAAAATGTGGGATCTTGTTGTGAGCTGGGATTAAATGAGAGGATACACTCTTTAACTTGCCCACATTCATACTTGGAGATCTGAGAATCATGCACGAAAGTCAACACGCTATAAAAAGCGCCCAAAGAAATACATATACACACACACACACACACACACACACACACACACACACACACACACACACACACACACACACACACACACATTACATCACATCACATCACACATCACACATTTGATAGTTTGACAGACAAGTCCGTTATGTACACAACACGCTTCATCTGACACACACACACACACACACAAACTTAAATGCTGTGAAAGCTTTGATCCCAACTGGACCTAGGGGGGGGGGTGTCATCAAGCTCCTTGAAAAGCGAGGTGAGATACAATCTCTTCCCAATGGTAGTCTGACACCTGAGACACAGATGGCCTGAGATCTAGCTAGCTCCTCACCTTGCAGGTACACTGAGCTGCAAGGTCCCGACACACATGTATTCTCGCTCTCTCTCTCTCTCTCTCACACACACACACACACACACACACACACACACACACACACACACACGCACACACTCGTACAGACCCTCCACACACACATAACAGGTTGAAGAGGTGGGATTTTGAAAATACACTTTAAAAAATACTTTCAACTTGTTTGGGATTTTTGAATTGAATCATTCAAACTTGATCCATTTGCAGGTACTGTAATACTTCACACACGGTTTGCTGTGACACTCACACATGTACTCACACGTGCTTCCAAAGCCAACATTTCAGAATAATTTTTTTCAGACCACTGCTATATACTTCAATATAATAAAAACTATATCCTGATTAGAAAACACAGAAAACATAATCTTGGAACAAAAAGGTCCGCGCCAGAAAAAAAAAACTTTCAAAGTTAATACTTTTGAGCGTTACACAAAAAAAGGTTTGTCTTTCTAAATCTGGAACCATTAGTTGCCTATTAATTCTCTGCACAACAGCCAGCCTATTTCCCCCTACTGCGTCTTTGTCAGGCTATTGAGCAGCTGAGCTACTCTTGGGTCCATTTTGGTACCCACACACTAAATTTAGCTGATATCCTGCTGCTTTTTCATCCTGTGTTCGGTACTTGGCAGGAAATAATACTTCACTATCTGCTCACAAACTCAGACCTATTACTGCCTAGTTCCTACAGAGTTTTGGATGGTGGAAAACATTTGATGAACAAGATCTAAAAGAACATGACTATTAGTCAAAAGGATTGATGTTACGGGGCTGACCATTTTGTCAGCTATAGGTGAAAGAATAGAACCATATCGTATGTGGATGTGCTGGTGTCAGTGTCACACAAACACACATCCATGCACATAGTAAACAGCTGTTGGACAGACGTTGTACCTCTCTTTACTCTTGTGAGTCTGATATTCCGTCTTTACCTCATTCACTCCACATCCACATCAGGGGCTGGCCGTCACTACCTGGCCATGCCACAGAGATTAACTCCAGCCCTAACCCTAACCTAAAAAAAATTATAAAATAAAACACAAAGCCAGAATCGAGCCAATTCCTAAGCCTGAACCTCTCAGCTAATCTAAAGCAAACCTGTAATAAATACCAAAGCACAATGTGTGTGTCCGTCTCTTTATTTCTAAGGTAACTCTATGAGGTCCACTTCTGGTACCCTGCATAACGTCCAATGCATGCGGCTTCCCCAGCACATTGAAGCAGACCTCTTTTTTCACTTTTGTCCTAATAATTGTCTGTAAACTCCGATTGGACTTTGCGTCTTGGCACAAATTAAACGACACTGCTCGTTCATCTTTGTCTATCCCTGACCCCAACTATGCAGTCTCATTACACCGACAACGGTGAGAGAAAAATATAGTGTTGAGGATAAGGCCAGCACCAACCTCATTTTGACTTTTAATACTATTTCCCCATTATAGAATCTATTTACGTTGGTTCCCTTATCTTTCACTTTTGTGCTATCTCCATTAAATGAGACTATGATGGCCGCTATATTAGCAGCAGCATGTGTCTGTGGATGCCTGCCTCATTGACTTGAGATAATAGCTAGTGCTGCTACCATGATTTCTCTTTTGTGTTATGTCCTCTATTGGTGTGTGTGTGTGCTTTTGTCACACAAAGAATGAATGCCCCTAATCACAATCCAAACAATGATAATAGCGACACCACTGTTCTTTTGTGTTTACGTTTTGAAACAGTCTGACAGCTCATGCCTGTTCCCAGTGCTTTGTCGACCTGAGATTATTAGAACAATGTGTTATGGGTTATTTCGAAAGTCGTTTTACAGAAATGTAACGGGTCCAAATTACTTTGAAGTAGCAGTGCGGTATTTAAATAGCCTTTAATGCCGTTGACTTGAAAAGGTTACGTGCATAAAGAGGCTTAAACGTCTTTGAGCACAGCTTCATCTTAAAACGACTATGGGAGATTCTTAGATGTTTATTTGTACAGGTTTATCCAACTGAATTAAACAAAAGAGCAACCTAACCTTTCTTTCGGAAAAAGAAATGTCATTATAATTTCCATTCCATTCTCCTCCTCCCATGGTCAATAGAGGAAGTGGCATAAATTATAAAAAAACTCAAATACCACAGGATATTAAAAAATAAGATCGGTCCCTGTCCTTAAGTGACCCCCTTTCCCCCCCTCAATTCCACTGAATTAGCGCTCCACCCTGCCTCAGCCTCTCTCCCCCGTCCGCCAGCCCCCTGGAGCTCTTGTTAGGTGATATTAAGCTCAGTTTCCCGGCTCATTCCCGAATTCCCCACTGACTCTCACACGGCTCTCCCCAACGCGCTTTCCATACTTCCTCGTACGACTATACGTGAACCCTATCGAGGCACTGTAATTCGCTGTTCCTGAGGCGTAACGGCTAGACGTTTTTCACATGCCGCACGGGATCAAGTAGAGGGCTGTCAGTCACTCCCCTTTGCTGAACCCTGATTGAACTGCCCTTCCCGAGTCCTCCATTATCCAGACTGAATGAAAAGTGGACGCCGGGCCGTGTGAAGTGCCTTCGCTCTTGTCCGACCAGTGCATCTATGCAAGTGGATTGTTGTGACAGGAGAGATGAGTGGGATCATCTTTGTTAACCAGCAGAAACAGCTAAGGCAATACACTGTGGTATACTTTTTTTTGGGGGGGGGGGGGGTTGAATTTGGGACATGAACCAAGAATTACAATGAGGAACACATACGAAAATTGATGGCAATACTGATGGCAAGATAACCCTGCAGTCATTTCTTTGTTTCCTCTGTTTTAAGTTGAAAACTGTTTATGAATCTGTAACGTTTGTTTACCTCGGAGGGCTTGCATGAATTGTGGGTGAGCGCATGCAAACCCAGTACGGAACATGAAAGGTTTTGGTTGTTTGAGATGGACACGCCGCATAGTGGAGCCATGGTAAAAGGGGTCAGCACTGCTTTCACTAAGTATGTATTTGGCTTAATCGCTCAATCACCAATATCACCAACATCATATGTACACTGACGCATAGTGCCACTTTTTGTAATTACAAAGTTTCTTGGTGGACTATTGAACACACTCGACTGCATAGGGTGCATCTCGGGATACAAAATCCGTAGTGTAAGGAAATATGAGAAAAACAACATCACGTCTCACGGTGGAGTCCCACACAGCTTCTGGCCTCAGTGACTTACAGTCTAGCACTAGTGACAAGCTCAGTGGGTCCCATCCGCAGGGGACACTCTCCCCCCATGGCCTTTTCTGTCATTCTGTTGGCCAGGGCACAATGCCCTTCTAGTCCCGACACAGCCTGTGGCTTTTCAGTTAAACCCTTGCAGCTCTGGGTCTTTAGGACCTGGGGGTTCTCTTGAGCTCGACCAGGTCTCGGAGAAAAGTCTTTCAGTGTTTGTTGTGCGAGGTGCGATACAGAAACCCCACGGACAGAATACTCTAGGCACATCACTCCATCTATATACAGTATGTGGCTTTTTGAATTGATGTCAAGAACTGGCAGTAAAACATTGACCATGTCTAGTGGATCGGGTTAGACGTGGTTTGAGTTGAAACGCTCTATTTAATTTCCATATACAATTCATGGCACATGTCATAAGGTCTGGCAGTAGACACACATGTATGGCATATGATGAAGGACATAGGATAAAACCATAGTGCTCTAAATGCTCATAAAATAAAGCTATAGCAAGAATGCCTTAACCGAGCCACCTATTATCCATATTCGGTATCCTATCATGAAGATATTGTCTTTATTGGAAATTTCTTTAGCAGTGTGAAAGGATATAATGTGACTGTGACAGTATGGGCAAATTGTAATACTATTTTGTGAGTTAGAATCCTAATTGCTTCCAGTAGCTTTTCATCTGACAATGCAGGAACCAGGGGGCACCTTGTCGCGTTGCCAAGGACAACGCAATGGCTGACATCGCAAGTACATGCTAACATCTTCTCACTTCAAGTAAAAAAAAGTCCAGAAAAAAATGGATGGGAGACAAAGATGAAGAGAGAAAATTCAAGGTGACAAAAAGAACGAGGGACCTGTAGAAACTAGAGATGAGTCATGAAAATAACACGTTGCTTCACCAAGTGGCTTCATTGGCTACCTTGTAGTTTTTGTTGGAACATCAGAAATTGTACTCGCAACTAGCCCTCCATCTTTGTTGTTCTTTTTCTTTTTTCTTTTACATAGCATCAAGGGCTGGTGTGTCTCCCTTTCTGTAATTTTCCCTCTCTCTTGGTCTCCTTTTCTCTCTTGTCTATTTCTCCTCCCATACTTTACCCTGTATGACCAATAGACTACTTTTTGGACTGGCTAGTGTGCATGAATGTATATGAAGGCTTACCGTTTGGTGGTGCTAGCCTTGAGTCCTAACACGTTGACAGACGGCTGTTTTCCATGAAGACAGTCTACGTGGGTTACCATGTGATTCCCTGTGGAGCTTTTGTTGCTCCCTGCCAGACCACCACAATATAAACCGTAGCTGCTTAGCGCCACACGCAAATGTTACCTTGGATAACCTGATTCACAGTGCAACCAAGACAGCCTTTATCGCTGTTTTTCCTCTGTTTCTCTATCACAACCCCCCCACCCCACACGCACACGCACACGCACACGCACACACACACGCACACACACCCCCACGCCCACAAATACATGCAAATACATATGACATTTTTAGGCCAGCACACAACAGTTCTTGTTACACCCACTTAAAGAGCTGCGAGGCCTAGTCTTTTCCCATCCGCTTATTTCAAAGCCCCTTGCACACTGGCCAAACAAACTACAAGCGTAAACAAACCCTGACATCAAACACTTTTGCTCAATGTGTGCATCTATAGCTGTGTTATGGCAATAGTCTGAAGCTCATGCCCTTAAATTATTATTTTGGTTATTTCTATTATGGCTTTGCACTATCTGCTTGCAAATGCAGCCCTGCTGGGGACATGTCAAAGCACATTACGCATTTCATTTTGTCATACTGAATGTGTGCGGAGCTAGACGGTTTATCCTTTGATCAAATAGTTGACACCTAGCCAACCTGGTTTTATCTATTACGTGACTGATCTGTCAATGCTGTTATGGAGTCACAGTTACGACTGTGTCAAGTACAAATACTATTCATTTTAAATTAAAAAAAACACACAGCATTTGAAAATAGTAACACGGTAACTGTATCGAGGGATGACTGTATTTGACGATGTGTTTGAACAAAACAGGTGACACAGAGCAGCTGTCGGATAGACTGGCCGGAAAATCTATAGGTTTGACAGCTACAAATACGCACGCGTCAGATACACATTCTCTAACTGACAGAAACGCACACACACACACACACACACACACTCCACATACAGTGTTGTGACACCAGCCTTGTCCACTCTAACACAGCACGTCTACTGTTTGAGATTGAGTCTGGAAAAGCCAGACAGAGCTATAGACCGCTTCCTCCTGGACTTTGTCAAAATTAGCTTGGCTAACTTGGAACTTGGTTTTGTCCTATTGATGGGAACCCCCCCCTCCCCCCATTTAAATTACGTGTTCAATTTTAAGGGGACTTATTCACATATAAATGTTCCTATTCTTTGCAACCGGTCTGTTTGTCACGTAAACTGGGATCTTTGCTTGGTAACATTATTATCCAGATCATCCAACACTTGGCCAGACCGGATAGCTTTGGCGCTAACACCGTCTCTTCTTCAGTGTGTCAGGGGGAAAATCTCATTAGCCCAGAGAAGCCTGCCTGGTGGGTGCAAACATAGGATTAGTCACTGTCATATTGTTTAAGCAATGTCTACATTTCCATTTGGCCATGACCACGTGAGTCAGCCACCCTGAACAGTTAATGAGCCGGCGCCGAAGAGATGAGGGCTTCCATAAACCAAGAAGCAGTGGACGGGCACACCAAAGTCTGATATTAGCCATTTAGAGGCAGTAAAGAGGAGTTTCACACACATCCACAGAATACAATGACATTCATTTGCATTATTTAAAGGTCTTCAGGGCTGCACGAGGCATCTCATATGATTCAAATCTCCAAACATTCAAGGTTTGGAACATACGATGACCAAAGACTTGCTGAACGTACTGGTGGGATCCTGGGTCGGCATGGTGACTGTTTGATGGACGTGTAATTCCCGTCTCCGCAGTAACTGGCCTCCAAGTGCAGTCAATCTAGTTGGCTATAAAAAAATGTAATTTTCCTCATGCTTTTAGACCACTAGTAAAAGAGATTTTCTAGAGGAGCCCATCTCATGACAATAAATAGGGGACAGTAATAAATGATTGAGGGCATTGCAAATGGAGGAGGGAATTTCCAATGGCGGAGGTTGATTTGTTTCCACAAGGTCAACGTAAACCGCAACCGTAAATTAAGATCTGCCAATATGTATTCGAAAAACAATGCATACCATACCAAGCCTTAAGCCACACTATCACTCATGCAAATGGTTTAAATGAATACGCTGAAGGCCACCATTAAGTTGTGCTTAGGGAGGAAATGATCCAGTGACAGTGTGTATCCTGGGAGAGGAGCTTTAAAACGGCATTGGTGTTCAGTCGGAAGTCTTTTAGCCCCCTCAATAATGTCCCCTGCTCACTTCTCTTCTTGCTCAATGACACTCTAGTTGAAATTATTATCTTGAACAAGCATAACCCACTTACCACCAATGACATACCTCTGAAATAACACTACAAGGAAACCAATTTCAACCAAACTAAATATTTTGCAAAGCCCCAAGGCTTTTTCTAACAAAAGATAATGGTAGTTTGAATGTCGCTCTATAGCCGAGCCAGGATATCATGTGGTAATCTATAGGCCCACTGCAACGGGTAACTAATCCGTCAAGACCAGGAATCCTACATATTATACACACGTGATTACTAGAGATATTTTCTGCAATATAACAAAAACAACATAGTTGTAGAATGAAAAAATTATTCTTGAGAATAATTTTTTCAGTCAGTTGTTAACTTTAGGTCAAGACGAGGTTTCAAATTCACCAATGGGCAGAGGTTCTGTTTTTTTTTCTTGGGAACGTGACGATCCCCGAGACATGGCAAGCTTACCAGTGAGGCAGAGGAAAGCGCTCTTATTTGGTGGAGGTAAAAAAAATCAATCAACGCTTAGCTGGGGGCGGTTAGACACTGCAGATCCGACATGTTGCTTCTTCGATACATCAAAGTGGAGTTCTGAGCAAGAGGAGCGATCCAGAAAATCAATGGGCTTAGACTCCACTGGGAGTAGCTGAGTGTTTCTGAAGCAACGTGGAAGCACCGAGGAAAAACACGTGGGAAGCGGCGCCATAAACACTCCGCTCCTAGTTTGACTTCCTGTTGACAGCATTGCGAGGCGGAAAAGGAAATGGGAGAACGGTCCGATTGAGGGAGCACATCATGAGTCAAGTGAAAGATCAAAGGCCCCTGGTTTAAGAACTTACTTTATGCAGGGCTACCTTGCTTGGCCAAGCTGCTGTTTTGCAATTGAAGCGGTTCATAAATCAGGCCAAACCAAGATGCACAGCTTGGAGAAATCGATGCCAGAGCAAGCCATCTCTGGCCTGCTATGCGGGTGAAATTGTTATGGGCATTCAGTATTTTCACCACCTCATAGCCCACTATTACTGTGTTTTCATTTTGGATTCCCTTTCGACCCGGGCCCCATCTGGACCTATTAAGGAGAAAGGTCCTCTTCTTCCTGAATTAATTAACACCTTCATCCCTGGACACGCAATTTGATCTGAAGGGTCTCCAGAGCTACTACTTGTCAAAGAAGGTAGTCAGTGTTATACAACTTTTCTTTGGAGAGTGAGAAGGAGAACTTGATTCGCCGGAATGATATTCTTAGAAAAAGGAAATTATAGAAGGGTAAAATGGAACCATTACAAATTGACAGAACCTTTTGAATTCATAAATTACCTTGCATACTTTTTCCCTTAAGCTTTATCTCTGCTTTTGTGTAAGATCATAACATCGTATGAAAATCTCTGCTGGTGTGAGGAAAAGGAGATCTTCGAGCCATGACAAGTAATTTACATGACATTAACTCAACCGGCGACGAGGTGAAATGCCAGCACAGGTGTTTTCTCCTCCGCAACGCGATGCTGATGACTCCCATTAACAGCCAATCTCAGCAAACAGGGAACCACGATACAACAATTAATTGTTCATTAATTTGCAACCCCAGACTGACAAAATCCTCTCCCCTGCTTGTCAAAGAAGACTGTCTATTAACAAAGTTCCTTGTACCGCTGAACTTCTGACTATTATACATGGACCATTTCATTTTCCTGCTGTGTTATGACGGCCAGCGAAGGTCTGCATGCCAGAGTCTGACAGTAATGTACCATGGTCTACACAGCTGAGGCAGAACACTGTGGAAAGTCAAACACAGATAAATGGAGGGTGACATCCCAACCAATGAATCTACCAGGCAGTCAACTATATTCTGTCTCTCACACGCGCGCACACACACACACAATTAGACACACACACACACACACACACACACACACACACACACACACACACACACACACAATCAACACATTCATTAAAAAAACAAATCCAAAGATTATAATTTCATTACATTACAAACAATTAGCAGACACTTACATCCAAAGTGACGAAAAAATTCAAATAGAGAAGACCACGCAACTTCAAAGCAAGCGCATTTCTATCCTATTTAACAATTTAGGATCTATACCTGTGCTTCATCAATGTTGCATTAAATGTTTGATGTTCTTTTGCAGTTGGGTTGTCAGTTCAGTGTATTTAATCATGGTGCAAGGTGTACTGCAATGCGGTGAGTTACACATATCTATCTCCAATGGCTATAGTCTTCATCTCAATACCGCAATGCCTTGCCTGTACTTTTCCCAAACACAAGAGGGAATTACCGTGTTGACTTATAGTAATAGGCTCGGAGGTTACCATGATCAATCATCATTAAACATAGATAACAGAACAACAGACGTCATGTAACTTGCGCTCACATGAGCAGACCTCTACTCCGCATGCGTCGCTATTTTTAGATCAAAGTCAGCCTTAGTCAAACTACTCCCCTGACAGATGGGATACGCACAGCACAGGGTGTTCACATCTGAGCAATATAACATCTGCTCCACATCAGGCTTCATCCTACCCAGTCATCACCTGCATTCTTCAGAGAATCCTTTTTGGAAACTCTTTTGGTACACTTTTCAGGGAAACAATAAATAATATTAGAAGTGTTCAAATGTATCAGGAAGATGTATCCATGGACATGACTGGAAAGTCAACCATAATTGTCGAATCCCCAACTAATATCTCAGTATGCCTGCAGATACTATCTCAGTATAATACCGGTAGTGGGAATAAAAAGGCTATTGGCCTGCATTTATAGTAGATTGGCTGTGATATATTATAGCAATACCCTTTGACAAAGGGCTCAATTTACCTTACAGTAACATTGTGGGAAAGATTGAATACAATTATATTGAACTTAATAATAAATGATAAAAAAAGCTGGGGATTCAAATAAAAATACATATAATCATAAATGAATACTGTAAATGACTGATACATCAAAGGCTTGTCACCACCATGTCACAACTGACTTCTACAATATTCAACAGGGATCACTAAAGAATCTCTTTCTCTGTTTCATTAGAAACTCAAACAGGCGTTGCTGCTGGTATACCAGTTCTCTCTGCACTTTTCCCTGTTACTATTTCAAATGTGGTTGAGGCCATGTCAGTAGGACTAGTTCACTTTAGTGTGAGAAAATAATTAGAAATGAGGTGGTCAATAAATGAGGTGGTCCATCCTCAGTCTAAATCTGTTTCCAGGGGTCACGGCCAGCACAGGTGGAGAAAACATTGCTTACTGGAATCTATCCAGTCCTAGGGTTGCCAGTTCAGGGAAAACAGGAAATCCAGGTGGCCTACTAGGAGAATGAGATGGATGAGGGAATTTGAGGGTCTGCGTTATGCCACTCAAGCAAAAATGTCAGGTGAGGAAATGTCCCAAGGGCCTAGTTCAACTAGTTCAGTCCGTGCATCGTAATTAGAAGAGATTAATTCCATGCTGATCAGTTAAAACTTTTCACAATGTATCTATTGTATTGTGCATCAATGGTAAATTAAAAAACACAACACCTTGATGGACTTCAAGTTGTTTTGGCATTTTTTATGATTTTGATATGTACTGGCTGATATCAGTAAACAAGTTGGGCATCTTGTCCCTGTGACCCGCAGCACAGCAAATCTAATATTCATCACATTTAGTGGAACAGTTTCCCCTATCCTGTATGGTCCTATAAGGTTCAAACACTTACTCTTTCTGCTTCTTATGCTGAGAGCTGCCAAATTTCCATATAGTACATAAAAGAGAATATTACTCGGAAAATCGGAAACTGACACACTTCAAAAATTCCAACGAGATCAGTTTCCCCTATTTTTATAATAATCATTTTGTGGGCAGTGTCTCGATTCCCTTTTAGCACTATTTTTAAGCTGCCCTTCATATCATGCCTGCGGAGTGTTCTCTGCTCGCCTGCAGGGCTGGGTCTCGGTGCTCACAGGAATAAAGCCAGCGTGAGCACAATGACTTCCGACAGGCCTTTCACGTGTACTTCTTTGAACGCGCAGCTGCTTTCACATTGACTCAGAGGGCGTAAACTCCGTTCCCACACTGTTCTATGATGGGGTCATAATTTAGAACTCGCGGCAAGACTGGAACAGTAGGTGTGAGGTGCCGTGCGTGACAGACTGAGCAACAGTGTTTGTGCGCGCGTTTGTCAACTCTTCTTTTCTCCAGAGCGAGCCCTGGTTTAAAGACAATTTACTGGAGGGGCATGCACGTGCAACACTTTATTAATGCATGTTAGCTGGTAACTGTAGACTGTGGTTGTGTATAATTTAAGTGCAGCCTCCTTTCTCAATCACTTCCACCTCTCTCTGCCTGAACTATCTCTCCCTGCCATCTTGTTCTTTCACTGTATCCTTAACAGTGTTGGGCAAGTTACACAGAATTGTAAATTACTATTTACATATTACTCCTTTAAAAAAGTAAGAAAATTACTTTACTTATTACTTGGTATTAAAGTAATTAGTTACGTTACTCATAACATTACTATATTACTTTCCCTAGTCGTCGTCGTCGTCGTCCCCCCCCAGGACAAAAAAAAGAATAATGTTGCAATGCAGTTACTCAGCGTTACTTGGATTAGTAACTGTAATATAATTGACTGTTTTGGAAATTGCAATCCCTTACGCTACTCGTTACTAGTGAAAGTAATCACATTACAGTAATGCATCACTCAGTACTCAGTTACAGCCCAACACTGATCCTTAAAGGTGCAGTGTTTAGTTATAGAGAATTGGGGAAAAAATGGCAAGAATTTGAATCACAACACTCAAAAAGGCCAACATCCTGAGTCTTCCCGCCCATCCCACACATGCCCGTGTACGCTCTGACTTGATTTCATGAGCCTGAGCAAGGCAACGCATAAAGCTATGTCTGATTCCAGAAACGGTGAGAAACGAAAGAAACGAAAGAATCCTGATAGTCTGATCGTAAACGCTCTAAAACTGAGTGGATCACACCAAAGCAACGAGCACAGACACAAATGACCATTTCCATAGTAACGACATACAGTTAGTTAACGTTATAAAAAAAATTACATAATTGTATTCCCCTATTAGTATGAGCTAGTGCATGAAAATCGTTTTTATTTAGCTGCGATTGGCACCATAGCTACTATACGTTTATAACATATATACACCATAGCTACTATAGTATATAACATATGCATGTAAACGAATAATGCCTTTTTGACATAAATCTTGCTCGATACTTCCTAACGTTCTAAAACTGCACTTGGCGATTTCACAAGCCAAGTCTTTTGTGACGACATGCAACGACTTCAGCTCAGCCACCTTGTAACTTCTAGTTCAAATCGCTGACAACTTTTGTCTGTCTCGCGAATTGTAACAAGCTTGTTTGGAGGGTGACGCTGTAAGCAGGAGGACCTAGGAGTGTGCACGTGAGGTGATTGACAGGCAGGTAGCCCTTACTCCTTGCACAAACTCTCCTGATTGGTTGGGGAAAGGCGGGCATCCCTAGATTTTTTAAAATCTGAATACAGGGTCCAGGGCGCTCATACAGTGCATCTGGAAAGTATTCAAACCCCTTCACTTTTTCCACATTTTATTATGTTACAGCCTAATTCCAAAATGGATTAAATAAAAATGTTTTCTCAACATTCTACACACAATACCGCATAATGACAAAGTGAAAAAAGTTTTTTTGAATTTTTTGCAAATGTATTAAAAATAAAATATGTAATGTACGTAAGTATTCACACCCTTTACTCAATACTTTGTTGAAGCACCTTTGGCAGCAATTACAGCCTCAAGTCTTCTTGAGTATGATGCTACAAGCTTGCCACACCTATTTTGGGGCAGTTTCTCCCATTCTTCTTTGCAGATCGTCTCAAGCTCCATCAGGTTGGATGGGGAGCATCGGTGCACAGCCATTTTCGGATCTCTCCAAAGATGTTCAATCGGGTTCAAGTCTGGGCCACTCAAAGACATTCTGAAGTCCTGTCCTGAAGCCACTCTTATGTAATCTTGGCCGTGTGCTTAGGGTCGTTGTTCTGTTGGAAGGTGAACCTTCGCCCCAGTCTGAGGTCCAGAGCGCTCTGGAGCAGGTTTTCATCAAGGATCTCTCTGTACATTGCTGCATTCATCTTTCCCTTGATCCTGACTAGTCTCCCAGTTCCTGCCACTGAAAAACACCCCCAGCATGATGCTGCCACCACCATGCTTCACTGTAGGGATGGTATTGGCCAGGTGATGAGCAGTGCCTGGTTTCCTCCAGACATGACGCTTGGCATTCAGGCCAAAGAGTTCAATCTTGGTTTCATCAGACCAGAGAATTTTGTTTCTCATGGTCTGAGAGTCCTTTAGGTGCCTTTTGGCAAACTCCATAAGGGCTGTCATGTGCCTTTTACTGAGGAGTGGCTTCCGTCTGGCCACTCTACCATAAAGGCCTGATTGATGGAGTGCTGCAGAGATGGTTGTCCTTCTGGAAGGTTCTCCCATCTCCACAGAGGAACACTGGAGCTCTGTCAGAGTGACCATCGGGTTCTTGGTCACCTCCCTGACCAAGGCCCTTCTCCCCCGATTGCTCAGTTTGGCCGGGCAGCCAGCTCTAGGAAGAGTCCTGGTGGTTCCAAACTTTTTCCATTTGCGAATGATGGAGACCACTGTGCTCGTTGGGACCTTGAATGCTGCAGACATTTTTTTGTACCCTTCCCCAGATCTGTGCCTCGATACAATCCTGTCTCGGAGGTCTACAGACAATTCCTTGGACTTCATAACTAGGTTTGTGCTCTGACATGCACTGTCAACTGTGGGACCTTATATAAACAGGTGTGTGCCTTTCCAAATCATGTCCAATCAATTGAATTTACCACAGGTGGACTCCAATCAAGTTGTAGAAACATCTCAAGGATGATCAGTGGAAACGGGATGCGCCTGAGCTCAATTTTGAGTGTCACAGCAAAGGGTGTGAATACTTATGTACATGTGATATTTAAATTTTTTTATTTTTACATTTGCAAAAAATTCAAAAAAACCTTTTTCACTTTGTCCTTATGCGGTATTGTATGTAGAATGTTGAGATTTTTTTTTTTAATCCATTTTGGAATTAGGCTGTTACATAATAAAATGTGGAAAAAGTGAAGGGGTATGAATACTTTCTGGATGCACTGTATATAGCGCACCTTCTCTCTGAGCATTTGGTTTAATAATATCCTCCAGGACGTATGTAATAAACGTAAATAAACATAAAAAATGTAATTTATTGCTAGAAATTCAAACTTACATACTGCACCTTTAATACAACAGCACATAAATTACAGTTTTTACAGCAATTGGTGCCATGTACGGTACTGTGCATAGGTTTTAGGCAGGGGATGCTGTTTTGAAAGCAAAGAGTGGTCACACCAAATGTTGATTTGATACCGATTTGCTTTCCCTTCACTTTGTATTTCATGAATTGGTGTAAAAACTAAAAAAAATTTACATTGATATTTTTCTATATTTTTTTTCTAGCTTTAAAGACTTCACACCTGCCTAAAACTTTTGCACAGTACTGTAATACACTCAATATTTTTAGTATTACCATCTCTAACTTTGTACTTAATATTCTTTTTTGACTGCCAAAAAACTGACGAATGTCACATGCCTTCTTCTTGCAAATGTCGACTAATGAAATCTGAGTTAAATAAAGGAAACGTGACATTTAAATAAAAACAATGCTTACCACACTTATGATGGGAGTTTAATATTGTTCAGCTACCCAATCAGCTAAAACTGCACGAATGCATCAAGTAGGCTACATTGTATTCATGACTGAATACAAAGTATTTGTTTCTTATAAATCTTCCAAAAACAGTGACAATAATAATTTTACTAGGCATGCAAAAAAGAGGACACACCTAAACCAATGGACAAAGTTGATGCCACCTGGCCATGATATTTCACCAGCTAGCCTATTAGTTAGCTAGTGCCGCATATTTTTTGCCGTGTTATTGATTATTATAATTATAGTTACATGAAGATCACAAGGATCAGTTTGAAAAAACACACCCGGGCACAAAATAAAGTATGAATTTGATAGCCATTATTTGTGCCCAGAGAGTGCTGTCATGTGGATGCATTAACACAATTAATCTATAGAACAAAACTAAAACACAAAATGTATAAACCACAACCTGGGTGCATTATTCAAGTGGACAGGACAGGTTGGAAAAATAGAACTGGAAGCCATGCTATGCACTGTGGGTAAGCAGGCAGTAGAAAGAATTCCATTAATTTGATGGAACAGCGGGGGTGGATGTAAACCTCTTTTGATTTGACGTCTTGCTGATATCACTGATGCCAATGCATCCAAGTGAGGACCAGAAAGTTATATTACTACAAATCTAAATGAAAACAGTTGTTTTTAGGCAAAATGAAACCTTACCCACACCCTAACCCACGTTTAGCCTAACCTTAACCTTAACGGTGACCCAGGGCCTAACCTTAACCACAATCTTTTAAATACTGTTTTATTGTTGACTTTTTTTGGTAATCAATATGTTGTATTTATTGTATTTCATACTAGGTATTTTAAAACAACTTTTTGAGTTCTGTTAAAGCTAGAAGAAGAGAGGACCAGTCCTTTGGTCCTCACAAGTCAAAAATGTCCTCATCTAAATAGTGAAACGTCCTTTTCGATCCTCACTAATATAAAAAAACGAGTACGTACACACACACACACACACACACACACACACACACACACACACACACACACACAGCAAATTAACTAACCTGATCTAAAAATTATATTCTTGATTTTTCATTTGGGCTGCTCTTTTTTTTCTCTCTCTCTGTCTCCATGCTGTCTTTTGTGTCTTGTCAGTAGCCTATTGCAAATTCCAAGAGCATGTGGCGCCCTTTCATAAAAAGTTTGGATCACAGTTGTCTGAGGGATGTGTTATCTAACTTAATACATGACCTAAAAGTAATAAACGTAAACAAGCCCAAAATATAAAACTTTTAAAAAGGCTTTAATTATCATTTTTGTCAGTCATGGCAAATTCATTAGGCATGGTCAAGAGGTTGAAGATAAGGTGGCTCAGTGGTTAGCACTGATGCCCCACAGCAAGAAGGTGCCCCTGTCAATTTCAAAGTGAGTTGGTCAAAAGAGCACCCGTGCTCAGTTGGACTTACCTGGTTAAATTGCAGGTAAAAAAAAAGAGTAGGTGAGGATTATTCAGTAAAGGGTTGTAGCAATGGCGGTCCTGTTTGTTGGAGGGGTGCCACCCATCACAGCAGCGGTACAGCAGAGTGGCTAGTGACGCGTCCACCGTATGGTGAGACTCCCACAGTAGGAGGTGGTCAACGCGTCGACCTCCTCTCAGATCATTTGATCGTAATTTTGTCATGTTTTAGTTCCAAATAAGCTAATGGTTTTTATTTGATACACCTTTTTTTCGCATTAAAAGTAAGTTATTTGTATTAACCGTAAACTCACCTTCTTATTTCCTCCCCGCATGGCCCACGTGCTTGCTGACATTTACATAGGACAATCACAAATGTTCGTCTAGGCGGCATGCATCCTTGTTGTGTATACTCGGCGTGTATATTCTAGAATAATCCATCAACCATTAACGTGATCCACCACTGTCCAACCTCAGGGGAGCTAAGTGAGATAATGGGGTAAGAAACCGAATCAAATTCTGCTCCACAAACCATCCAGAGGTAAAGCATGGACAAGCCAACAGCAGATTAGATACAACCGCCGCCTTCTACTTACCTTGCATGAAAACAGACGAATAATGTTGGTAGTCGATGCATTGCGGTGTCTACTTCACAGCTCCCCATTGAGAGTACAGAGTCCGAGGACAGAACACATACAGTTACAGCTATAAGGCAATGATTACAATCATAATGTATGGCATTTTCCACAATTTTACCAGGTGTTCAAGTAAGGATAGGAATCGATTCAATGCGTTGTTGTTGTTTTACCAAAGTTGAGGCACGATCAAAGGGTTTCACCCTTTCTTCATCTCCTTTGTTACCTGTATTTGATCTCATTAACTCCACCGTCGTGTCTTTTTGTCTTTCTCCATCGGGTGCTCCATTGTATCCCCCCTGTCTTGTCATTAACCACATGATGATTTATAGTATCTATTCTGTGAGCCTGCCTTATCTTGTTTTCTGTGAGGAAAGAGAGAAATGGCCTTAACTAACTTTGGGTGAAAACCATTCATTAGTCTGTAGATTATTCATTATGCTTGGGAGAAAAACGATGTTCTGAAATGCCCAAAAAAGAAATACATTTTTAACTTTTCAATTATTCAAGAAATATAGTATTTTCCAACACATTATCAATGGGGCTTATGTGATCAGGATATACTGTCACATGAACACCCTCCTAATACACACACAGGCACACACACAAACAAACAAGCACACACGCATATATACATACAAATACAATGACCAACGAAATGCCAGACCATTCTTTTATTAGGCATACTCTGACCTCTCTTTCTGTATTTGTCTTTCTCCTGTCTTCTCTCTCTCTCTCTACAGACACACGAACACACACACGCACACACACACACGCACGCACATGAAGCCAGTTGCGACAGTTCATGGAGGAGTCTGTGCACGCACACCAAACACATTGTCACACACGCTTTCCATTAGGGCCAGGTCCCTTGAGAGAGCTAGCCAGGGCAACGATGAATGTGATCTGGTTTGGCGCCCCATGCTTAACCCGATAAAGATAGTATGTTTACAGAGGTAACTAAACATGGAACGTGTTGGACGGAAAGCAAAGCCGCATCCATATATAAGCACACTGAATTGATTACCATGCCTTTCTCTTTGAATTGCATCCAATAGAGCCTTCGATCCAAGATGTTAGTGAGTCCTAAATGGCTCCCATGCTGAAGGGCCTCAGAATATACTGATGCACTCTAGACTTTTGCCGTGAGTAACAGTTCTTTGTTTGCGCCTCCATTTCTCTGCGGGCTCACACACGGCAGAGTTAAACCTGTATCTCGGGGGATTGCGTTTTCAGAAAACAAAGTGTGGAGAGAGGACACTGGGGTAACTGGGATATGGCTCCCAGCATGCACCCTTGTGAAAGTTTGTGTCATCCTGAGTCATTTCTGGGTATGCGCTGATCTACACTGTCTGTGGGCAATCTAACAGTGTGCCATGAACATTTACCTCTTGGCCCGAACCTGCCTTCGATCTTATTACCCATCCGGGATTGACTGCGTAATTTTGTCCTTTAATTAAATTTGATACATTTTCTTTTAAACGCCCGCAGGCTTTAAGAAAAAGAAGAAACTTTTTGGAACTCCCAAGTCTTTTCTCTCGTCGCATCCAATGTGTCCACATTGCTTTCTTCCAGTATGCTTTCATTAGATTTCCAATAACTATACAGTATATTTTCCTCACTTCTTTAACCTCAGGGATTGGGACTCCTGAGCAATTCATTTTACAATATTTAAAACTCTGATTAACTTCATTTTCATAACTTTGCTGTGGTAGGTTAGAGAATAAAAAGGTTTGACCTTCTCTCTGCCCAGGAAAAGGCATTCAGTACACGACAGGTTTAACAATGCTTGGGATTTATTCATTCAAGCCATTGTGCCTCCATCTTTTTGTTCCTCCTTTTTCGATAAATAACGTTAAAGGTGCGTGTGCAAGGTGTGTAAAATGAGGCCTAATGGCCTAAGTGAATAATACATTGCTTATACATAAAGATGGAGACGCTTTAATGGCACTCTTAAAGGTTAGTGATGTGTGTATGTGTGTGTCAATAATATCTTTCATGAGGACTGGCATTTCACGACCCTAACTAATGGCTCAAGAACCACGGCTTGAAATGAGCCAATACCCATTTATGAATACATCATTCATGCTATAGAAAATGAAATGACTACATTGAGGAAGCACACATTTAGTCACACACCTTCACAACAAACCAAACAAACCTGCACACACACACAAACACACACATTGTAATACATACACACGCATGTATTACAAAGTATGCCTTGGTTTCCTTACAGACGTAGATATGCATGCTGAAATAGAGCATGTGTACACTGTTTCACTTAGGTGCTGTTATACTTGAACTGTAACAGTGAGATAAGTGGCTTCAAACTGCAGCCATACGAACAGTTTAGTTGATTCAAAAATCACTGTGTGTGTGTGAGTGAGGAGCGAGAGAGACATGTTTTAGGAATCCCATTGACTTTTAAGAATATCCCAGCTCAACCAAAGACAATGTGTGCAATGGCACTTCCAGAAGTTTCAGAAAAGTATCTTTTGCCTTCTTAATTAAGAGTATATGTAGACTGGGTCTTTCATGAACTTAAATATTATGTCTGCCAAGTCTAATTGGGCACAAAGGTCATGCTCCTATTGACCACTGTGTTTGATTTGAAACATTTGCGTCTTTCCTTATTTTGTTTCATTTGTCCGCAGTCAAACGTAACATTTATTTTCTCTGTTCATTAATCTGTTCATTAATGCACTATATCTTTTAAGAGACTTCATATACCTCTTATATGTATTATACATATATTTGTGCAATTGTGTGCATATTTGCATGCACACAATTGCACAAACATTGACATACACAATTGCACACAGGAGACTGTAAATCATAGAAAAGGGCTTCATAGTGTATTATCTATTTAAGAGGCATCTTTTTTTGTCTGCTGCCCTAGAAACAGAGTGTTGACTTTGCTTTTTGTTCCTCAATGGAGCATTACAATGTATCAACTATTCATTGTCAATCGTTTCTCATTCAACATGACAAAAAAACAGCTACCATTCACATACCCATGCATACAAACAGGCGCGCACATTCAAAGGCACGCATGCACTTACGCAAACATAGGCATACACAAACCCAAGCAAGAGACTCTGTAAACCATGGAAAAAAGCTTTATCTTGGGTCCAAAACAGAAGCATTCCATAAAAGTTGACATACAAAAACTGCAACTGTCACCTATCAATGCCAAAATAGACACCATTGAGTAACACCAAACTCCCTCTGTAGAAGTCTTCGAGGGACAAAAACACGACATCAACATGACCAGTTTCACTGTTGCGGCATACAGCATCAATGCAACGACACAGGACATGGCCGTGACAGACAGGCTCATGGGTTCCTGTGGCTGGCCTTTACCAATAGATGGCGACAGAAAGTTCATCATGACACGTTTTCATAAACAGATCACAGCAACCGCACGCAGAACACCTAGTGCAATCAGCCTCGAACCTCGGCCAGCAACATGTTCTGATCTCCTGAACTACAGCGCAGTGTGCATAGAGACTTCCTTTTATATTGATCACAGCTACACACCCACTCCCTGTGCACGTAAAGGCCTTTTGTTCCAAACGTAAACAACAATACTAAAGACAGCTCTGTCCTATTTGCTGATGATAAAACTACAACATACACCTATCCACCTTTATGCACAATTCTGATACCAACAGAGATTTGAGGACGGGGTGGGGGGGTGGGGGGGGCAATGGGATTCATTTCTCCTCGATGGACCGGTTTCATTCTCTGCTGTTCACACTTCAGCTGTCGGTTTGCTGCACTGCTCTTCCTGGAGGCAGATTTTTATATTTCTGTCTCTGTCTTTCTCTGAAGCCGTGGTCATAAGTCCAATCACCGAGCCTTGGTTCAGAACTGACAGTTCCAATGGGGCTTTACTTCCCAAAAGTGATGGGATAAGACGCCCAAATAATCCCATCAGAGCACAGCAGAACCACCGCGGTGGCTTATGGGAGTCCTTCCTGAGTTACACGCAGCTCTCGTCTCTGTCTGTGGCCCTCTGGATTCGGGCTTGGCTGGATATGGTCTTGGCCAGAAATCCCTGGGAGTACTCCTTCATCCCGCCACTGGAGGGCGCCCCGTTCCCCAGGGCTCCTAGCTGGGTGGAGCTGTAGGCCATGGGGGGGATGGTGTTGACCAGGATGAGCTGCAGCGGCTTCCTCTCCGGCTGGTAGCGGCAGCGGACGTAGCGCGAGAAGGCGGCGCGGTACGTCTTGTTGAACAGCGTGTACACCAGCGGGTTGACGGCCGACGAGAGGTAGCCCACCCACACGAAGACGTTCAGCAGGCCGCCCATGACGCCCGGGTCGCAGGTGGCCGGGTGGCACACCACGGCCAGCACGTTGGTGATGAAGAAGGGACACCACATCACCACAAACAGGAAGAAGACCACGCCCAGCACCTTGGAGGCTTTCTGCTCGTTGCTGATGGACTGCATGGTGCGCCTGCCAGCCGCCGGCTCCGACACACTGCCCCGGGTGCTGCAGCCGCCGTGGGACGCCACCTCGCGACTTATGGAGCGCCGGAAGAAGAGCTTCTCGGAGGAGAGCGAAGCCTGCGGCAGGAAGCCCAGGGGGAAGGCGCTGCTCCACTTGGGCCGGGGCACCAGCTGGTCCAGGCAGAGTGTGGCCTCGTTCTGCAGGGCGTTGATGGTCAGGAAGTAGGTGACCACCATGATCGTGAGCGGCACGAAGAAGGCCACGAAGGAGCCCACCAGGACAAAGCTGTTGTCGGTCAGCGTGCAGCTGCCATCTTTGAAGACCTTGGAGGGGTCCCTCAAGCCCAGGACCGGAATGGGCATGGAGATACCTGGGAGGAAAGACAACTGTCATTAAACATGGCCTTATGGTTTCATGTGATAACCTGTATGTGCAGTAAACACTGGGGCTTACTGTAATGCTCTGCTGAATTTCGTTTTGATGCTTTGGCAAGTTATTAAAACCATTAGCCTTCCAGTGTTCCAATCCAATATCATAGCTAAATCAAAAAAAAAAAATCTTTAAAAAGAGAAGAAGATGCGAATGCGGCTCATTTCGATGCTGCCGCACTGCCACCAATAATCCCTCTGGCCTTTTAGTAAGCTCATGGGTCAGTAGCACAGTCACAGTGCATGGCAAACCCGATTTCCATCATAAATCAATTTAGCAGAAGAAGATATTTTCCCTTCAATTATTCAACGGTGCTCATATCTCCACAGGCTGTGCAGCTGGAGATGAACTCCTGTTGCCAACCAATCGTGGCTGTCATTACAGGCCAGTAACAGGATTTAGAAAGGGACAGTTGCTATCAAGAGAATCACAGATGTCTGTCCCCATGGCGAAATGTTTTTATTTATTTATTATTATACGGGAAACTTCTAATCTAATATAATTCGTTTGACACACGTTATATTATACACAGTATACACATTATTATTAAGCTTGCAAAATCACACTCGATAAATGACTCCATAGCAAAGCAAAACACGTGAAACTCTCTTTGTTTTGGCGCACTACCCTCCCTGTGGTCCACTCTATCCCCTGTGTTTCCCATATGCATAAGCAGATTTACGCAGCTATGTCAGTGCAAACTGAGAAGGGAATCTCACAACCCCGCTGGCAAACTGAAGAGGCCAGGCATCCATCATCCCTTCTCTGTTAGGCAGAACTGTAACCATCCTACCACCCTCGTGCCCGACACTCCCCTCCTCTAGGGAGAGCAAGGGAGAAGGAGAACAGGAGAAGCACCGATAACAGGAAGGATTGGACTCCTGTAGTTGTGTCAGCACTTTTCAAATTGGAAAGTTAAGTGTTTAAGAGAATTTTACCCCACTAGGCATGAGCGACCTTTATACCAAGTTTGTCTCGCTTTATTTTTTCAGTGTAACTCTCTCTAACATTCAAACTTTCTAAAACACTGACAACAATGGCTGCTGGCCTGACCCACTTCAGACAGGGATTCTCGAGCTAGACATTTTTTTTGTGAATTTGAGAAATGTTCCTTCTTAACTGTAGCCAGATGGCATCATTTTAAACCAAATCCCTGGATAAATTGAAGATTTAAATTTTTGTTTACACATCTTAGCCCTCCATATCGCTCCAATTTTTTTTTATTAATGTCGGCTTGAAACACAGTTGCTTTTGTGTATATTTGGTTGGCGGACTGTGGATGGCGAGAATCTCTAACAAGGAAAAAGCACCTCATGAAAGGCTTAGGTTAGTACCATTGAACCCACTCTACCTCTATATTTCTTTCTTGGGCTGTTAGGGAAGCCGAGAATAATTGGAGCTTTCAGTGAAAGTTCAGGCAGGTAACTGTGCGCTGTTGACGTAAGCGGCCATACTGCGTGTGCTACACACACTAATCACTGACACGCCTGTTCACAATCAAATGTCATGTCAACGAGGGAGGGGGATGGTGTTTAAATTATCAAAGTTAGGCTCCGTGCTTGTCCGATGAGGCGATGGGAAGACGCTCCCACCTCCACCCCAACTGCCACTTCGGGTCTGCAAATCTGTTCCAAAGGGGGATTGATGTATGCTAATCTGTTCCTAAGGGAAATCAATGTGTGTGTGTGTGTGCTCCCTGCCTCTGAGCGTTGTCCCGGATATGTTACGGCAGGGAGCTTCAAAATACTTGGCAGACATGACCATACCAAACAAATAAATGTTTATGACGGCTGAGTTTGTCTGAACTGAACACTTCAGGCAGGTAGCTGTAACTTTAGACAAAGCCAAATGGGATCCAAATAAAGTATAAATACTATGCTCAAAAAGTAAAGAAAAGAAAGAAACAGAAATGACAATAAAATATGAGATGCACTTGCTGGACTGCCTGATTAGTGTTTTTCTTTACCTACTCTAGTCTGAAGAGCGTTTTGTTAATCACTTTGGATAAAAGCTTCTGCTAACTGACTGTAATGCACTGTAATGTAATAATGTGTTCAATAATGACCCTAAAAATGTTTATTGGATCCATAGAAATTGAGTGTTGTGCTCCTGGCGTTTCTTTAAGAGCAGGAACAAACAGTCTGATATTACAACACTAAAACAACAACCCTGTGTTTGGGCTTTCAGCCTCTTTCGAAGCACTGCTATTTGGTTTGGATCAGATCTTACTGTGGCTGCTGTCACCAGATAAATGCACAAAGACACCCCGTTTGAAACAGCTTTAAAGACGCCACGACTGAGCCTTGAGTGACGTTTGCCTGGTAGATGGGAGCATATTTCGAAACGAAACATTTGAATTCGACTGACTAGTGAGGTTCATCTGAGGGCAAACAAGAGGGAGTGTAAGAGGTGGTCTGTTTGACAGTGCAACTGAGAATAGAATACATTCTCTCACTTCACTCCGACGTCAGTAACGCTAGCAGTGGCATAACAGTGACAGGTATACGGCTTAGGTTCGTCTGTTCAGTCGAAGGAGAAAAAGGATAAGATTATCTCCTCGTTGTTTTGAGTTCCATCTCAGGGGGAAAATCCCAATGGACAGCACCTTACCCGTGAACAAGCCGACAAAGAACACACACAGTTTAGATTTGTCAAGATATCGTTGTTTTGTCTATTCCATTCACCGCCCCTCAAAACACATTGTCAGCGCACCGTCCGTTGAACTTTAAGATCTGAACTCACCAGAGCCGTCTTCCCTCTCAACGCGGCCATTACCATCTCCCCATGCTGGATGTTCACACACAAGTTAACATTGCCCGAGGCTGTTCTGTCTTTTTCTGCGTTGTACAGACCAAATTTGTCCCTTGCAGGGTATGGTATAAAAGAATCAAGGGCTTGCTCATGCTAACGGGCTAATTAGTATTGTGCAGATAGCATCGCTCTGAAAGGCTGACATCTGCGTAACATCTGTGTGTCTGCAGGGAGGGAGAGCCTCGGGGGATCCCCGGAGCCCCGACACGGTCTACAAAGCACTGGGAACAACACACCATGACATGACTTAGACCCCCGATTTGATCCTAAATCTTTCAAGAGCAAGTGGAGTGTGTACAGTATGTGTACGTGTTTGTATGAGTGTCTAGGTGTGTATGCGTCTGTGGCTATCTACATGTGCAGTGTGTTTACGTTCAGTTTCCCATCTACCTCTGAGAGATGTGCTTGCTTTTTGAGAGGGAACTATACAGGCTTTGGCAAGCGCCTTAACTTTGAATAGAGTGACTGATAGGGAATGGATGAAGTCTTATTTGTTGACTGAATGGATTAAAGATCAAAATGCAAATAGAGAGAGAGATGCTTTTTGTTGGTATCCACTAGAATCCTTAACGAGTGCATCGCTAAGCAGAAAATGTTCTGGTCACACGGATCAAATATGGTTGTTTATTAGTCTTGCTGTACATATTCATCAGCGTGAGTGTGTCTACGCAGACCGTGATCTGTACGTAAAGCCTCCCTCTGGTCGTTGCATTATTCACAGGCCGGTCAGATCATAGGCAAGCATGACAGCGCGGAACTGAACCTCGAGCAAACATTTCCCAGGCTTCATTTAACACCAGACAGCATGTCATCTTTTGAGCCGCGAAGAACATCAACCTCACTTCCCTCCCCACTCGACATAACAAGAGGAGGGCCAGAAGCCGACACGTGGAGACGAGAACCAAAGAGGAAGTGACCTAATCCAATTGAATCTGTAGGCAGCATGGTGAAGCTCAGCCGTGGCGCTAGCTCGCTGCCCTGAGGCGTGAAACCTGTGGGGTGACTCATAGTCACTTCATTCTTCTCCCTGGTCGGGAATGTGGAGCGCCCAACATGACTCTATCATCAGTCAACCTAGAGACATGAAGCTAATGGGATGCCAGCGAGGCTGTGGGTCCAGACTTACCTCGGCCTCTGGGGCAAGGTTATGTAAAGTGTCAGGCTTGTTGGCCTACAAGGAAGAACAAAGTGACACCGTGTCTCTGTGTGTGTGTGTGTGTGTGTGTGTGTGTGTGTGTGTGTGTGTGTGTGTGTGTGTGTGTGTGTGTGTGTGTGTGTGTGTGTGTGTGTGTGTGTGAGAATAAGAGCAGGATAATCTTTGGGCGGGCAGGACATTGCAATATGGTTGGCGGCTTGAAGGTTGCAATTTGAAGGTATTTTTTCTTTCTTTTCTTTTTCCTCTATGGTCTAGTGTCTGTGCGTACAATAAGTGGCGCTCGATGGCCATAGATGATAGATAAAAAAAGATATCTTACAATGGGCCAATTTTATCTTGGGTTTTAAATTCTATGTCAATGAGTCATAGATGACATGACGTCCTGTTCTGAACATTAGCCCTGTACTTTCTCATCCACTTTGGCTTCATGATTTCCTGTTCACTGGTCTATTGACTTGACCAGCAGGATTAAAATCAGACAGCAGCCAATTATTAAGACCAGACTGTTCGCTCGCTTCGACTCTCATACAAAGTAATGTGTCACTCTTAAGCCTGAAAGTTATACTACATTGTAATGTCTATTATTTTCGGCCTCTTTTGACGTCACCTGTTGCCTCGGCTTCTGTTATTTACTTTGTTGGCTTCATTGGTTGTTGCTTCTCTATAGAGCACTCACACACACATTGGCACACACACAAACACACACAATCGTTGGTTCTGATGTTTGTTGCTTCTACATAGAGCACAAACACACACAACCACACACACACACACACACACACACGCACACAAAAACACAGTGTTAGCATTTTTAGAATCTTTTTCTGACCAGAACACATTCTGAATCGTCTGAGTCATCTGAGTGAGCCATTACACAGTGGGGCTCTATCAAATATCGCTGCTAATGGTTCTAATGTAGCTAACGCTACGGCCCCTCAGACAGTCACTAGGGATTTAGTGCATTATCAAAGTAACTGTTCAAAACGTACTCGTCCCCCCTTTGCCCAGTGGCGCTACAAGGTCATCTGAACTTTGCCAGTACTTTGAGCAACTCACAGTAGCTCCGTAGCATGTTCAAGGATGGGATGTAGCCAAGCCACTGTTTCTTTGGCAAGCGACAGAATCGCTCACTTTGCAACATCACGCCGCAACAGAGCCCTTTGCGGTAACTCCCATGTCCTCCTCTGTCACCCGAAGTACTGGAACAACTGTCAAACACTTCCCTTTGTGTTTATCAACATGCCTTTATACCTTAGCGTCTTTGATCTCTGACGCCAGGCCCCGTCGAAAAGGCATCCGTCAGGTTCCCCGGGTAACCAGGCCTTTTGGAAACACCGTGAGGCGCTAGCGGAGACGCAGAACAGCTACAGAGGAGCCAAAGGATCGGCTGAGCTTGTGCGACGCTGAGGCACGCGGCGTGATAAGAAAACACAGCCTCCATTTAGGGTTCCTCTCAGTGTACAGAAAAACAGCGATTTTGTGGATTTAAGAATGAAGAAGTCGGGTCCATTCCTTGGGCCTGCTCCAGGCTGTCTACATGGGAATGGAACCATGTCCGTTCATTCCCGCGTACAGAAAACAGCTGTAAAACACACAGAGCAATCAAGAGCAACCATGAGGCGGCAGGGAGGAAGCGGCCCCGAGCCTTACCAACAGATATGGTCCAGACAGCCATGATCTTGAGGCGGGCCTTGGTGCGGGAGTTGAAGCGGCTGTGGTGGAGGGGGTTGCGGATGGCGATGTAGCGGTCCAGGGAGATGGCACACAGGTGCATGATGGAGGCGGTGGAGAAGAGCACGTCCAGGTAGATCCAGATGGGACACATCTCAAAGGGCAGCGGCCACCAGTAGTCTGGGAAGGGAGAGGGACACACACACACACACACACACACACACACACACACACACACACACACACACACACGTGTAAAGCCCCAAGCAAATGAGAGTTATTGTGACTTTCTTCTTTGCGAATGTCTTTCGTTTCGGTTAAGTGGTTTGCTGACAGAGAATGAAAATTATAATTATGGTTTCAATAGAAATACTTGGGCAGAAGAATGGGTGGAATAGCAAAGTGGGAGAGGGATTGGTTCTATGTCTCCAAATGAGGAATAGCATTAGTCTGGCAATGCTGGTAAATAACCGAGGGGTAAGTAAGTCATCTTCCCTATAGCATTCATAATTTAGTGTTTGAATGGCGCGATTCGAGTGTTAAAATTACTTTTTTTGCAATAACACTTTGCAATAACATTCTAAAGGTAGACACTTGGAATGCACCCCTCAGAGGTCAGTGACATTTCAGATATTGAATTTAAAATTAGTTGGGCCAAGTTAGATTTTATTTGGTTCCCCTAAACTGGTTCCCGCTGCTTTTACAATAAGGCAATCTTTGATGCTGTTTGCAGTGGAATTGATAGAGTAGGAGCTGTGAACTTGCCGAGGAAAGTGGCTGTGCCCTGCAGACTCAGCGCCGTGCCAGCGTGGGGCCGGACAAACAGCCCGCTGTAGTCCTGCAGTGCACTGCAGTACATTGCTCCTCTTTAAAACCTTTTGTATTTGTTTTGGGGGGTAGGGGGGGACTACTACACTCTGAAATAAACAGGCATCCTCTACTGATTTACTGATTGATGCCCTGTGTACGCCCCATTCCTCCGCTGGCACTGTGAGCTGACCCTGCTCTCCGTCTTCTCTGTTATTTACACCGTCTTTCTTTTCTGCAGATCACCCCTTCCATATTAACGAACCTACCCACAGTAGCTTTTAATGGGAAGACCTGATGCCCATTTACAACATGTGTGTGAGGCGAACATTAAACACCCACTAGTCACTGATTGTTTGAGTATAATTTATAAGGGTAGTTAAAATCCTTTGCAGGGCCACCCTGGTGTCTTCAGGACCTGCGGGTTAGTTATAGACTGTGAGGGTTGCATGGCGAGGTGACCAAAGCATGTTGAAAGGAATGAGTCACACCGGCTTTCAACCTCAGACCACAGCACACTTGATATGAAAAGGCCAGCAAACACACACAGACACACACACACACACACAAATAAGCACATACATTCTCTCTCTCTCTCTCTCTCTCTCTCTCTCTCTCTCTCTCTCTCTCTCTCTCTCTCTCTCTCTCTCTCTCTCTCTCTCTCTCTCTCTCTCTCTCTCTCTCTCTCTCTCTCTCTCTCTCTCTCTCTCTCTCTCTCTCTCTCTCTCCATCTATTTCTCTATTCCGCACCCATACACGCAGTGTGGAAGCGACACAGATTAGTTTATATCCTAGAAAGCATTTCCCGCCATCCAAATTCTATATCCTCCCTTCATTCCGCCATTCAGCCTAATAGTCACGACCCACTCAAATGGCTCCGGCGTGGCGAAAGACGGGGATTTGTGTCACGCCTGCCAATACCGGCTCCCTCACATAAATACACCCGAGGGATCAAGCTGCACCCTGAGTGCAAAATATAATGTGGAGGGGACCGTACGGGCCGGCCACTGTCGGCATGCCCAGCAGCGGGAAGCGTGTTCGTGCCTTTCCACCTTTCCCTTCCATTTCCCCATAACTCCCTCTCGACAGTGATCTCTCCGTCTTCCTCAGGTGAGATGGAACCTTACGTAAACCTCCGTATTTGTGCCGAGTGACTCATCGCCCCATCGCCATGGTCACCGACTGACAGCCCTCGCTTTGTCTCCCCTGCCTGCTATGTTTCCCTGCCCCTCCCTTACACCTTATTTTAGTCTATGCACGCTGAAAGGGATTCTGCCTCAAAAACAAAAGTAGTGACTGACATCCTTGCTGTGTTCTGTTCTTCTCTGTCTTGTAACTGGCTCCCTTTTGTTTCTTTCTCTCTCTGACACTCACACTCCGATCTCTCCCTCTCTCTCTCCCTCTCTGGGTGCTCTCTGGGTGCTCTCTTGCTCTTGAGATTTGTATCCTCTCTCCTCCCTTTTCCACTTGGCATTTAAGGTGAGGAGATGGCGGAGCTCTGTCTGCGGAGGCGTGCTCCACCCTGTCCTAAGATGTTCTGCTCAGCCCCCCCCCCCCCCCCCCCGACCCTGAATGCCTTTCTTCCGAGGTTTAGGAAAGGGTAAACAAGATGTGGGGGCGGAGGAGAGGCACCATGCATGCGGGAATATCATGGACACCCAGGCCGTGCTCTCCAGATGAGCGCCATGTGACACTCTCCCTCCTTCAGCTTCAGCCTGTCTGTTCTCCGCCGGTGACTGACGCTAGCCAGAGGTCGTTGGACAGGAAAATCAAGGAACCGTTCCTGACAACGACCTTTTTTTTAAAGAAACGTTTAATAAATACCTGTAGGAAAATGTCTAAAGTGATCTCGGCCAATTTTCCTTAATGCCATATTATTGTCGTCCATCGTGTGTCATTATGGTGGACGTTCCACTGCATTTGACTAACATGTCAGTGCTGCGCGGCACACCGCTCATACAGACCATAATAGACTGTGCCTAATGCGTGACTCCATTGTTTTAAACATACGTAACATACATACGTTTTAAAGATACATGAGAGAATCTATTTAAAAGAGCCCATTTCCTTTCCGAGCTGGCCCCCGCGATTTTCTTCGAAGCCCGTTCCGGGTATTGAGTTAGGTGAACCAGACAAGTCAGACTGACTTACCCTCGCAGAGTGTTCCACTGAGAGGCACAATATGACTAATGAAGGGGAAACGACAAAGAGGAGGTCCGTGTTGCTTTTGCCTCCAGACTCTTCGGAGAAAAAAAGATTATCGGTACCATAGACTATAGTTAAGCATTTGAGTGGAACACAATGCGTTCAACAGAATAGAGGGAAGAGAGATGGACGGTGAGAGAGGAAGAGAGCGAGAGAGAGAGAGAGAGAGAGAGAGAGAGAGAGAGAGAGAGAGAGACAGAGTGGGCCTGTTGAAGTTGTGTAACGCTGGCATGCTGCAATGCCAGAGGAGGAGGGACCTGGCTGTTTGGTGAACAAAGCCCTGTCATCGACTGGAGAGTGCACTGTCTGAGTCGGAGAATGAACCTAGCCCAGCTCCACCGCTTAGAAGGGACAGTACGTTTTCATGCAGATTATTGACAGGGGGTGTCTACATTGTGTGCTGGCAGCACTAGGGACCAAATGAAAAGGCCTTGCTCGTCAAGTTGCTGAAAGAAGCCGGCCCCATTTGCCACCAGCTTCACTTGCACATTGAAAGCAAAAAGGTAGAGAGGAGAGTGTGTGTGTGTGTGTGTGTGTGTGTGTGTGGAGGGGGAGGGGGGTCGTTGGGGACAATGACAACTAACGGTGCTATTAACACTTCCAGGTCATTTCCCTCATTCAAATGAGAAAGTCAAAGAAAGACAGAGAGAGAGAGATAATATAATTTGTACAAGTTCTTCTTCAATAATTACGCATAATGGTTCTGGAAAATACAGACAAAACAATAAAGAAGCGATATGAAGTTTTACAGATTTATAGTGGTTTCCACTTTGAAACAACGCATCAAGCTTTTCACTTCCTCTGTTGATCTCATTAGATAATTCCTCTGTTCATAGCGTAAGATGTTTAGACCAAATGACTCAAATGAACCTGCTTTTAATTTCTGATTTGTCAAAAAACACCTTCACAGTCTTCTATGGAGAGGTAAAAAAGGTTTTTGCAAATGGAACACTGCAAAGCAGACACATCGTAGATATAAATGCATTAGCACGCGCTACAAAAGCATGTACAATTTTCTGCCTTGTGGAGCACAATTGGAAACTGCTGAGAAAATGACAAGCATTCAGAGGAGTACAAGGTACCGCTCCACAGACAAGCCAGGCCTCCCGTAAAGTTCTCTGATGTCGAAGCTCGAGGCAGCGTACCCAAGAAGGAAGCTCGCTTTAAAGAGAACACCACATTACAACGTGCAGGTCTGTAACCCCATGAGTGACACAAACACAAAGGTACCGTAGCGTCAGCAAAATGGGGTTTGGCAGTGACTATGCAAATTATGTGTTAATCTGCTGCTACAGGAGGAAGCAAGGCCACCCCGTCCGTCAGCCAGCTCAACAGAGGAGGACAATGGGAAGGAAGGCGTGGCGGGGGTTCAACACGGAGTGCGGCGGATAAGACGTCCCCCTCAGCCCTGGGCCCTTTGGAAGGCACAGCCCGCCCTACTCTGCCCCACCCCCGCAGGCAAACAAAATGGACGAGTATAGACGGGGACACAAACACTTAGTCCAGGGTGATCTTATCACCAATCATGTTAATGTTACATCCATCTTCTTTATTCTTTACTATAGAGGGGCAAATTTATAATTAGGAGGCACATAGAAAGACATGTCCAATAACGTTGCCAGTCTCGCCCGTCTTCCAGGCTTTGGCCATCTCTTCCACGAAAACAAACCTTGAATATTGAGCTAACCTGGATGACACGCGCCCTGCAGCCGGAGCCGCTTCCCCACCTCAGACCCCCTTCCCGGAGGCTCAGCGGACCGCCTGCTGCGTGGAGAACATACAGCCCGAGACAACATTCCTCTCATCTCCAATAGTGGCTTCATAAAGATCCACTGCTGGGTTTTACTGAGGCCGTTAACGGTAGCCTCATGGCATTTCTCCTTCGTAGCCAGAGTGTGGAAATCACTTTGAGGTGATAACATGTTGTACCTGAATGCAGACCACTCTCCGGACACTGTGCAGCAGTCCCCGTTTTGATGATTGCAGCAGAGCATTATTTAATCAAATAGACATGGTCCACTAGATCTCCAGTCAGAGTGAAAGGAAGCCATACTTGCTTGCTCCAGACAGAAAGTGCTTTAGACCGTCCTTGAGACCACACTGATTACGTACCAAGCCACACAAATGACCACAAAGGGCTAATTAAAAGCTTGACTGGCCAGATGTAATTAAAAGGACAAAGTTGAAGTGACGTCACGGTAATTTCATCAGCCTTGTGTGCTCAATGGTTCAAATCATTTAGAATTAATTTTAATGGAGACCGAAAGACAAAAAGCTTAACATATGCTAAACTTCTCTTAGTCGAATAGCCCCACTCCTCCATAGACTAATAATAATGTGCATTTATATTTCAGTGTGCTGTGCCCATAACCTGTTAGCATGTCTGTGTATCGTGTGTGTGTGTATGCACCTGAACACATTTGTGTGTGTGTGTGTGTGTGTGTGTGTGTGTGTGTGTGTGGGAGCGCACACATTAGTCGTTTATCGGAGGGATTGCAATCATCAAGAGGTTGTTGGCATTTCACGTTTCACTTTGCAGAGGTCAGCGCCCAGCGCCTCTCGTTAAAATTCTAACCCCGAGCTCATCTTCTGCTTGTTTAAGTCCAGGAGACCGGAGCAATTAGGACAGGGGTTAGATACTGAGGACAGCCACAATATTGCATGCGATACCGTATCGGATGTATTCTTCGTCATTACCAGCTGTGCCAAACCTTCTGGGTTCTACAATAAGTGTTATTAGAGAAAGTCCATGAGGTGAAGCGTTTTGTGTCCCTCTTTTGGCATCGTGTTGTTATTGATGGGGCTAGGGGTTTAGAACGCGCAGCATTAGCATATTCTCATTGTATAGTTTGCCTTTTCCCGTTGCTCTGCTCCATGTATAATCAACCCGTCAATCTCTCTTCATGAACAATTTCTCCTGTTCTCTCTCTCTCTCTCTCTCTGTTCTCTTTTGGCACTTATTCATTGTGCTCTACAGAGCTCCATATGAACACTGCTTCAATGAATGATGGCTGGAAATAAAACTCAAGTGTCTCTCTTCTGCAAGTCACCACATTTTCTTGTTCATTTTCGCGGGGTCGGTGTTAAATTTCATTATACCGCATTGACAGAACAAAAAGAAGAGCATGATATCATTTCCGAGATAAATTGGAAACCAAGCGAGTGGTGCACCACTCTGTGTTGTACCAGACCTTCGAAAGCCTATTGATGCCTGAAGTACTGCAACCTTGTGGAGGTTATAGCACTACACCAAGGTTACTACTTCAAATAAAGAGGAAATCTGTAAAATTCTCCAGCTGGAACAAATAACTGATTAACACTGAATTCATGTGCTTTGTAACCCCATCATCAAACCACACAGTACACACACACACACACACACACACACACACACACACACACACACACACACACACACACACACACACACACACACACAAACACACACTAAACGGAAGGGGCAAACAAAAGGCAACATGTTTATTTTTTCTTTTCGATCTACTCGGACTGAAGAGTAACCAGGAAGAATTTATATTCAAATATTTACAAGCGTCAGACCAAACATTAATCATATTCAATACAATAAGGTTGTCTGTATTTTTTCTCAGGTATTTGCTATCTGCTGATTATAAATACAAGTGCAATGGTAAGCTTGGGATAACAGAACAAGATTCCAAATTCATCCAAACAGGAGGGCTTTCAATGAAAAATTCAACATGATGGACCCAGTAATACCATTAAATGTTTGGGCATGTAAGGCCTCCACGATCATTAGGTAGATATAATATAGATAGACGTAGTCTGGGATGTAACAATTTCTTAATTTTAGTAAACAAAGATGAGGGAGGGAGCAGGGGGATATTCTGGAACAAATAGAGAAATTTAGGGACTATATACATTTTTTGAATATTTATTCTGCCAATCATTGAAATAGGTAAATATGTCCAATGTCATATCGATAAGGTAGTTGCTTCCAGAGTTGGGTCATAATTCATCTGAACAATCTTATTTACCTTAGGGAAAATTTTTATAGATATGTGAAATTATCCGTTGAATTGAGAATAGAAGCATAAACATGGTCGTTTTTCCTCTCTAATTCATTAAGTAACATGATTATGATAGCTGATTTTGAACGATTAGCTTTATATCCAGATATCGAAACGTTTAAATAAGATCTAGGTGTGCGGGGACAGAACTGCTGAGATTTTTTTTTCATCGTCAAGAGTGCTATTCTGTGTTCTAAATGACCTTCTTGAATTCCATAAATGTCACCATGCATCCTTACCGCTATAGCAAATGGTTCTATTGCAAAAATAAATAGCAATGGTGATAAAGGACTTCCTTGTGGGCAACTTCTAGAGAATTTAAAAGGTTTAGAGACCACACCATTGGTCAAGACTTCTGCAGTGAGCCCACTACAAAGCAATCTAACCCATTTGCCAAATGAATCCCCAAAGGCCAAGCGGGTAAGCACCTCAAACACATAAGGCCATCGGACACGGTCAAAGACCTTCTCTGCATCAAGAAAAGGTAAAGCCGTGTCCGCCGCCCTGCTCTGGCTCTGTCACGTACAGTGCACTCCTCTGACATTACAAAAGCCCCGTCTACCTTGAATAAGTCTTCATCTTCATTTGGGCCATACAGATTTATATTTTCGAATGATAAAGTACCCTGGACCATGATGTGCAGTATCTACCAGCAGTGTCCTTTACTTTTTTGGATCTGTAGTGGGACAGATCTATGGATTCAAATCATAAGCCCTCTAGCATGGGTGGTATAGGGAGTAGAAAACACCTGACTTTGTCGTAGTTTGGAGATATCACTACTCAGTAGAAAGAAAACTTTTTTTGATTGTGAGAATTTTATCCTGCTCATTACTTGTTTCACCTTTGTAATTTTGTTCAAACCCCTACAGTTCCATGAGGTAAATTTGACCTTACAACTATTTGACATTAGCTATGCAATATCCTTTGTTTTGATCAAATGCATCGATAAAAACACACCCACAGACAGAAAAATTTAAATAAAAAATGTAATAAAGACAAACCTTTAAAAAAAGGATGCCACCCCTAGGGAGGTGTTCCAGGCAGGTCCAGCTGGGCGGAGGCCGCGGGGCAGACCTAGGACCAGGTGGAGGGATTATATCTCCACACTGACCTGGGAATGCCTTGGAATCCCCCAGTCAGAGCTGGTTAATGTGGCCCGGGAAAGGGAAGTTTGGGATGCCCTGCTGGAACTGCTACCTCCGCGACCCGACCCCGGACAAAGCGGATGAAGATGATGATGATGATGAAGACAAACCTCACCCCACCTGGGATTAAGCGCCCCATGTATAGACAGGGTTCGAGTTATGTGGGAGCCAGTGGGAGCTGAGCTCCCATGAAAGCAGTAAAGTCATACATCTGTGGGGGTCGCCAATACAGTGCAACGGTTCAGCTATTATTTATTTATCTCCGCAACTAACATTAGAGACCCCTACAAAACTCAGATTATAACTCGAACCCTGTGTATAGATCATCATATTGTCATGTCATGTCATCTGTCATTTCAACTTTCCAGTGCTTGAATGTGTGAAACTAATTTTTTCCAAACCTTTAATAGCCCACTGGTGTGTAAATGATATGCAATAGAGTGGCCCTATCCATTATTGCCGTTACATTTTCCTGATGGAGCATTCCATCATCAAGTTCGCTTCAAACATGCAAAGAGACTGGACTAACTTGTATACTTCAGCCGGTGTTTGGAATGTGAGCGATCTCTCCCCGTGTGTCACCAGGAGCCGCGCTGGAAAGAGGATTCTGTACTTATGGATCCCCGTGTATCAAAGCCACGCTGGAAAGAGGATTCTGTACTTCTGATCCCCTTGCCCCCTTGTACCAAAGCCGCGCTGCATCTTGTGTACACCAGCGGAGAGGTCCGGATGAAAACCATCTTGTTTTTCCTTTGGTTCTGGCTGCCTTCAATACTCAATACTCAATACTCGCTCCATGTCTTTGGAGTGCAATAACTTCATAACGAATGTCCTCGGACGCGTCACGTGCGAGTCGTTGTTTTGGCGGAGCGCCAATTCTGTGCGCCCGCTTAATTACCAAGGCTTCTCGCAGTTCCAGTCCCAAAGCCTCCGGTAGGACCCACTTTCCCGGAAATGTAACGGCACCCCGGCCCTCGACCTTTCCCGGTGGGCCCACCACAGTCTCACGTTGTTCCGTCGGCTTCTGCGTTCCAAATCGTCCACTTTTGGAAGACTTTTAACGGTGCTTTCCAACGAGCTGACTTTGGATATCAGTCCACTTTTCAAGGACATTATGGCTTTCATGATATATTGATTGCCATTCTCGCCTGTCTTAATATTCCGCCCTCTCCTTCCCCGAGTTTGTCATCCATGGCAGCCATGGCGGGGCTCATTGCTTTACCCTCTGAATGTTCCTCCAAGTATCTGATTTCTTTTCGTGACATTTTTAATTCCCAGTACTCTTAAATGCGTGTTGCTTGACTTTGAATACAATTCTGAGTAGTATAGTAGGATTATTTAAATACTAGTAGCAGAGCTTTAAAGGCAACATGTTTGAAACAGTAAGCTAACCAGAAAGATGCAAACTGACAACGATCGTCTCAAGTTAACTTGAAGTGTTTCTGAAATGTTTGACTTTCCATCAAATGAAAGTGTTGCCTACTGTAGTGGCTCATCACCTCCACCCATCCTCCAAACATCTGTCGAAACCTGCGGAAAACGCAGAGATGTGTGTGTGTGTGTGTGTGTGTGTGTGTGTGCGTGTCGTGGAGTGGAGTGGGTGGACGCCGGTGTTCCAGAAAGCACAGTAAACAGAGCGCTAGACACGCCTCAAAGGTCTGGAAGATGTCAAAGGCAGATAAATAAACAGCGGGGGCTACAATAAATAAATACGTCTGGACTGTTCCAAACAGCCAACCGCTGCAGAGCCTGGCGTATTCCACTCGGAAACAGCCTCATGCCCCGGCCCAATAACAAAGACATACAAACGTGGACAAACCTTTCACCCGAAGTTACCTTTTCCTCTGAGAATTCTATCAAAGAAGCTTAGGCGTTCAGCCTCTGGGCAAGTGGCACCGCGGGGCAATGTGTTGTGCTGAGGAAACGCTCTTGAGCAGCCCTATAGCATTAGAGAGGCAATAGAGAGATGGTGGGCCGTGCTGTACCCCATGAGTGTCTGGAGTCATAGGCCTTTTTCATCAATATATATTTATAAGAGACCCAGACGAATGAATTCTTTTAATGGGATCTGGAACCTGAGGCATGGAGTCTGATCATAGGGGACACATGCACACACACCTAGCCCGCCTCCGCACACACACACACACACACACACACACACACACACACACACCTAGCCCCCCTCCACACACACTAACACACATTACATCCTTTCTCCCTGACCCACACAAACACAAAGGCAAACACAGGACTTGCTCTCGCCCCCAATGCACACACACACACACACACACGGACACGCCGGCATGCAGACAAAAACTAAAAAACATTAATTTTCACCCCTTTCAAGAGCAGTCATCAGAGGCTCTATAATCACTCGCCCTCCGCGTGATCTATCCGTTCAATTTCCCTCTCGTCTCTCCTCCCTCTCCGTGACCCGCTGCCCCGCTCTCGCTCAACAGCTGCTCGGCGGCAGCTCATACCCGTCCCCGCTCCGCTGTGTTTTGGCTTGCATTTATCACATTGTTTTGTCTGCCTCGTGTCCGTGCCTGACTCAGAGATGCTTTTTTTCTGTCTCTATGTGTGCGCACGGACCCAGACAATGGCCCGGCACTAAAACTCTCCCCTGTCTCGCGCACTTTAAAGTGGACGAGCGGCACAAAAATGACTGCTCCCCTCCCGAGTCCAAAGAACACCAGAGTTTGGTCTTTCCGCGTTTGTCGTGATCTCTCTTTTTCGCTGTCTTTTCTCTTAATATCTGGTGTTACTGTTTATTCCCCCTACCACCCCCACAACACACACACACACACACACACACACACACGCACACACACACACACACACACACACACACACACACACACACACACACACACACTACCCTGTCAAAAGGGAGATTAAGAACTATTTTTGCTCTGTGGGATGAATGTTCACCCTAAAATGACTGTGCTGCAAGCGCTGGAGGAATTGGAAGGGCTTTACATAAAATATATCCCCCATTGTTCAGGAGTCTTATTTTATATTTATGTCCAGATGCAGGGTTTACATTTAGTTTGTGCAAGGACAAAGTCAGGAGGCAGTGTTTTCTCATATTTTCCACTGTCTTTATAAGCATGCCTGAAAAAATTGAACGGTTACCTTATCTGACGTTTTTAAATATTGCACATTCTCTCAAAGATTAAGACATTCTCATTGCCAGGCACAAAATAATAAACCTGAAAGCGTTGCATGGCAGACATTTGACTTTCCAGATTCAATGGCAGGAATAAAACGGAATTGAATAGACTGACATTCTAGAAGTCGACTCCCAACCTCAACTGAATCCAGCGCACCGGCACCTCCAGTTGTCAGCAAAACAGAAGGCTTTGAAAAACACTTCTGCTTGTTTTTCTTTCAGGGAAAAAAAAAACCCTCTGCTTATTTTTTCATCTGTCATACAGTACAGTGAGAACGAAAAGATAAAAAGATGGAAAGGGAAAGGGAAAACTAGAGTGCCAAAGAAAGAAGGAAGCAGCCCTCAACCTAGCAGAGAGGGACATAGAGCAGGTGGCAAGGTCCTGAAATGAGAAACTAAGAAACAACCCTGGGGATAGAGAAACAGAGAGAGAGAGAGAGAGAGAGAGAGAGAGAGAGAGAGAGAGAGAGAGAGAGAGAGAGAGAGAGAGAGAGAGAGAGAGAGAGAGAGAGAGAGAGAGAGAGAGAGAAACAGAGAGAGAGAGAGAGAGAGAAAGTGCGCAAGAGAGAAAGTGAACAAGTGAAAAAAGGAGGGGAAGATCGATCGGCATTAAGCCATTTCCTTGCCCCCAGAGGACATTGAAGGCAGACCGGGAACGGGAGTCACTGACAGATGGGGAGTAGGAGAGTCTACCCAGCCTCCGGTAGGCTGGGAAGGGAAAGCTATATTCCCAGAGAACCCTATCGTAACCTCTGATCACCAAACAGATCCATTCAGGAGGGAGGGGAGACAAAGCAGTCTGCTGGAGTTTAATTATTCAAGTAAGCCCCCCTCCTCCTCCTCCCTCCTCCTCCTCCTCCCTCCTCCTCCTCCTCCCTCCCCCATTGTTGGTACAGTAAATCAATGGGGAGCTAATTCCCCCATCGTTAGCGGTACAAGTTCGGTTGACTTATGAGAAACTTGACTCATCCACGGCAGGGTTACTTGCCATTCAACACTGCGTCCTAGTCTATTCCACCGGCACCTGTGACTACTGCAGCAGTAGAGTGGGACACAGTGTTCTTAGAAGTGCTCTCTCTTTGGTGATGTTGTGACGTTTATATTTCATGCACTGTGGCCAGGGGCGCGCATGCTAAGTATTACTGAGCCCAGTGACAATCCTCGAAAACGTTACTGATAGTCTTTTGTGCCGTGTTTGCTACCCCGGGCAGCAAAGGGTCCTCCTGAAGACGTCCCTGAATACGGTCCGGCTGAATCCACCTGTTGAGCGTGAAGTGCCCACACAGACAAAACCCCTGAAACTAGAACTGATGTTGGTCAAGAGGCTGTTCTCTCAAGCAGCTGCCAAATCTATCGTGTGCGATTCGGTCGCTCTGCGTTATCTGTCCCAGGTCAGTATGGAGCACGGAGCAGTGGACATCTGGAGGAGAGCGTGCACCCTGCGACGGTGTCTCTCCAATGCCAAATGGCTGGCTAGCCGTTGGCTTTAAACAGTCACCAGGCAATCATCCCAGGCTGTTCCTGAAAACTTTTAGGGCTTGGCTTAATTAGTAAAGCAAAAGAAAAATGGTCTTCACATTATAATTTGGGGAAACTCAATCATCTTTATGCGGACCAATTTGCCATGCTTAGTTCTCAAGCAAATTTGTTTCCTACTTAGGGTCTTTGAGCTCCTAAGGAGAGCAACGTGTTTTGGCGTTGACCCACGCAGGAGGGAAATAACAGGGGGAAACCATTCAGTCAGGAGGACTGGAGTTACTTAGAGAGTGGCTTTGGGGACTTCAGCTGGGGAGGACTGTGGTCGGGCAAAAAAAAAAAGGGAAGAGCAGGCGTAAACATCCGAGGGGGTCAAATACCATCCGGGAGGGCAGCGAGAGACCGGAGGGCAAAGGTGAAGGCGCTCGAGTGTCCTGTTTTGTTTGTACTTGTCCACATACCTCACTGGAGTTGGTGGTCGAGAGGGACGAGAGGGACGGGAGGTAGGGATCAAACCAAGGCGAGGGAGAGGCGGAGACAGAAAGGCAAAGCGACAAAAGAAGAGAGGGAGAGAGAGAGAGAGAGAGAGAGACAAAAAAAAAGAGAGAGAGAGAGAGACAAAAGAGAGAGAGAGTGAGAGAGAGAGAGAGAGAGAGAGATGGATGGTCGATGAAAGTGCAGAGCAACAGAAGAGGGGGAGAGACAGAGAGGGAGAGACAAGCGAGGGGGAATGTAGCGAAGGATTGACAGGCTTCCAGTACACACTACACCACCGCTCTCATAGGGTCCCACACAACTGCTTACATGTGCACCGTTCATTGGTTTTATGTCCCCGGTGCCACATGCAGCCCAGTGTGTATCGACGCGTTGTAATTGCAGAGGGTTTGAGGACCCAGCGCAGGCCATTCAAAGTCCTGCAGTAATGTAAAATGTAGTTCATTTCTCCAGCTTACCCCATGGCACAGTGTCCATGCTGGTACATAACTATTGGTCCTAATTATTTATCGTCTTCTAATGGGTAAGTACACAACGCACTGCTCACAGACAAATTGCAGTTTGAATGTATGATTTTTCCCCCCCTGGCTTTATCAACATATTATTTTTAATGAAATTGGAGGAAACGTTTAACCCCTGGTTCTGCAGGCAGGCAGTTTCATCTCCACAAGTAGTCCCATGGTACAAACAGACTGAACTTCTCCTCTTCCCCCACGAAACGTCAATACAACCCTTTCAGCTGAGCAAGAGCGCTTTTAACACTCTTAAATGGGTCTGCGGCTCATCTTCACTCAAAATCACAAATCAACAAAACACACACGAAAACACACACTCACAACCCACACACAAACAGACACACACAAACGCACGCACACACACACACACACACACACACACACACACACAGATGCACATAGGATAGACAGATGAAGCAACACACACACAAACGCACGCACACACACACACACACACACACAGAGACACATAGGCTAGATAGATGAAGCAATGCACGCACACACACACACAGACACATAAGAAAGGCAGATGAAGCAATGCACATACAAACAGACACACAGACACACACACACACACACACACACACACACACACACACACACACTCTTACCATAGAGAATGGTCACCATGGACACGGGCATAACCAGGACTCCCAGGAGCATGTCTGCGACGGCCAGGGACATCAGGAAATAGTTAGTGGCATTCTGGAGCTTCTTCTCCAGCGAGACGGCCATAATGACCAGAATGTTCCCCGTGACCGTCACGGCGATCACCGCCAGGATCAGCAGCGCCGCCCAGTTCTTCTCCAGGGCGGCGTGCTTCCCCGCAGCCGCACACAGCGAGGGGTACGACCGGCCCTCCTCACCCCCTCCCCCGCCCAGGGACCAGTTCCCAAAGGGAGGGGCGTTCCCGTGACACACCGGGGTGAAGTTCTGACCTCCGTGGGGTCCCCCCGGGGGCCCCGCGTCGCCGTGTAGGGACCAGGGGTCGGGGGGAAAGGTCACGAGCGTGACGGAGCGGACCGCTGAGGAGATGACCTCGGACACGTTGCCGCCGCCGCCGCCGGGAGGGTTCATGGCGAGGCTGGGGACGGACACACCGTAAGCTCAACACTCTGTCACCTTCTGAGGGCGCGTCTGTTCCTCAACCGGGCTGACCCCACCACCATCCTCACATGCGGGGGGACCCCTTAAACAGACTCACCCAGCCCCCCCGGTCGACAACCGACAAACGCACGGCAGGACAATCGCGCGTAGACGCCCGCGCTGACCTGTACGAGCGAAACGACGGGTCAAAAAAAAAGAAAAGAAAAAAGATTGTCCCAAAGAAAGAGGCAGGGGAAGGGTGACACACGCCTGGAAAGGAGAGAGGTGCGATCCGGGGGGAAAAAAAGCGCTCCTACCCACGGACGTTCCCGTTCACTTTCAACTCTTCCCTTCTCATCAAGTGGTTAAAGGATCCACTTGAACGTGGGAGAGACACGCTGCGCTCCTCCTTGAAGTCTCCCCCCTGCTTGTCCTCTTTACGGCTTGGCGTTCCAAGGATTAAGACTGTACTCCATCTGATGTCAAGGACCAGGAGACGTTCTGCTTTGACAGCGTGACATCCATGCCCTCCCCCCCACCGCGGGGGTTAAGAAGCGGCTCTCTGAGACCGGAGAGGAGA
>JAPMUY010006998.1:425000-455000 GCA_026901105.3 Galaxias olidus
CCTTGCTTCAGGCGTTATCTCTTCAATTGGTATTACCTCAAAACGATGCCCATCGATCGTTGCCTTATTTCTTCACCATGGCCTACAGTACATCAACACGTGTGGTTTCAAAAAGCGTGATCTTGATGGATGGCCTGCTTTCGTCGCTCAAAAGGACACCCTGCCCCTCCCTGTTACCCCTCTCTTTGTTTGAACGTGCACGTGACGTGTTCGATCGATAGCGTAGACCTAAGGAGAACCGCAGTGGAATCAATTTGGTGGTTGCATTTAAAAGGTTACATGATCAATCAAGCGTGAGCGTCTTGCAGCCAAGGCTGTATATTTTTATGTGTATATATATATATGTTTATTTTTTGTTTGTTTTGTTTTTCCCCCCAATGGTGTATATGCTTCTGTAATCACTGTAATAATCACGGATAACGTGTTAAGCTACACGGACTATTCTATGTAAAGGACAACCCATGACAGTATAAGTATACTGCATGTCAGTAAACTGTAATACAGCAATAGTAGTAATAGCATTCGAAATCGGCCACTTTCAAATAAATAAAATTGGCAAAACACGCCGCACTCCAATGAAACATCTGGAAGAACCATGCATTTCACGAAGCCTCTCCGTGCGTGTGGCGCGTGTGGAGGGTTGTTGTTGTGCTGTTGGGAAGGAGGCTGTGTTCCATCCGCACCGTGACGTGCTTGTTATCCATGCGTGGCCCCGGGGCTTAAGTGCTCCCAGCCCCACGGCAGACCCAGGCCGCACCATACACCTCCCATGGTTATCCATGAAGCATGTGGCCAGAACACAGCACACATGGTTTAGCATAAGTCCAATAAGGTCGAGCATGCATGCCCAAGGGCTGAACGCAGACGCAGAGGCAGTCTGTGTAACCTCACGTACGCCACCTTTGCCGTGGCTCTTATCGGACGGAGATGTCCCAGGTGTTCAGAAGCCCCCCCCAAAACCATCAGCGAAAAACACTGTGTGCAAGATTATCAAGGAATGACTTCTCGGACCCACATCGACGGTTTGTCTCTTTCTCTGTTTCCCTTCTTTCTTTCTTTCTTTCTTTCTTTCTTTCTTTCTTTCTTTCTTTCTTTCTCATTTCTGCCTATTCTCCTTGTGCCGCAGGCCGCAGGCTTACATACCCCTCCCATGGCCATCCTTCTCTCTCTGTACATCCCTCCCCACCGTTTCCTTGGTGTCTTCCTGTTCCATCCCCTTAGCTCTAAGCCTGTTAGGTCTCTCCTCTGTCTCAGCAGTGAAGTGGGGTTTAGCCGCCTTGGCTCCTCGTGGGCCTGGAGACGTTCCACAGCCTCCCTCTGTGGAAACCCGCCTAGCCTTCTCTCTGGCAGTCTGCGTCTATAGCTCTGCCTCACCGTCGCGCTCCTCTTTCTCTCTGGCAGTCTGCGTCTATAGCTCTGCCTCTCCGTCGCGCTCCCTTTCTCTCTGGGGCCTCCATGTCTATGATTCCCTCAATCTCTATTGCCTACCTGTTGTTTTTTTCATTTATTTTCACTTTCTTACCTTCTTTTTATTCCTTTGTTTCATCTCTTTGCTTTCTCTCTTTCACTCCGTGTCCCTCGACTGCTCTGCCTCCCTCGGTAACACTCCCTCCAAGCACTCCAAACCCACCCAACTCCACACCCCCAGCTTATTTGATTGGCTAATTACCCTTACAACTGAAAGGTTTTGGTGCGCGTCTGGTGTTGACTTTGATGTCCTACCTTTGTGTCAGCCAGCCTGTGGCTCCCGCGCCCGCCCCCGCATGATTTCAGACAGCATCCCGCAGAGCAGAGGGCGTTTGGGTGTGCTGGAACCTGTAGTTTTTATCTAAAGAATATGTCGCATGAAAGTTTCTTATTTTCTCCTTCAAACGATCCTATTTTGGTTTTGCTGAACACATCCAAATCCAAGACACACACACACACACACACACACACACACACACAAGCACAGAGAGAGAGAGAGAGAAACTTTTCTCCTTTTGTTCTCTCCCCTCACTGTAAGTCAGTTTAACCTTGGCACCATGGCGAGCAGGTGCAGCTGTTTGGATCCGTCCAGAAGCGGACTCACAGCTTGCTAATGGCCTCCCTGTCCTTCTCATCGGTAATGCCTGGCACACACAAACACAATTCTTAACCCCTATTGAAAAAAAAACACTTGTTTGACTTGCACGCATGGCCATTGCCGTTCGCTTACAAATGAGTTAGCAAACATATGTCAACATGAGTCAAGCGAGAAGAGGACAGTTAGGATGCTGTGGGAATTTCAACAGGGGTCAATAAAGCACTGTGGCATTCTATCCCATGCTTTGTCCTTTCTCATCACTACAGTCTTGTTCGGGTCCAAAGGAGTGTACCATTTTAGTTCACATATAGAACCACTGACCTCTGTGCCCACTGGTACTGTTTTGATCCATATTGCTGATATTTTTTGCTTTGCTTATGTGTGTGCGTGTGTGTATGTGTGTGTGTGCTCGTTTGTGTCTGTGTATGTGTGTGTGGGTATCTGCGTGTGTGTTTGTGTGCACGCGCACATGTGTGCGCGCAAACACAATTTCGTCAGCCCATTGACGTATTTGCCAATGTCACAGAGACCTGCCTGAACCTCTCCCCCCCCCTCCCTCCCCCGGCTATCCTCCTCGGAATATCAGCCGTCAATCAAAGACTTGTCTGGAACGTTGCCCTTCATAGCGCCACGGCTGCGGAGCCCTGCTAGGAGGGCAAGCGGCTGAGATAATTGGGAATTAATTACCTTGAAAGTGAAAAGGATAACCACAGAGCTGGGAGCTGCTTATTAGGAGACTGCAGGGACCGGGTGACCCTGCCAACAACACCCGGAGCGGGCTCTATTCATTACAGTGCAGAGCGTGGTCGACAGCAAAGATACACTCCTGAGTGACATCAAGTGTACGGTTGGCAACCGCGCAGCGTGCTGACGGGTTAAACTGTTAGCCATCACGGCATCGTTCACTTCGTCACCTCTCCGGTTGGAAGGACAGTTTATGACAAGCGAATGAAAATTGGCCCTCCGAGATGTAAGACTGTTTGGGTTTATAACTAAGGCTCCCGTAAGTGAGGGTAGGAGCAACAACAATGGAAGGGATGATGTAAAAATCCAATAACAGAGACAGATTCTATGACTGATACGTCAGCCTTAAATCACACGTATAATAGAAAAATCATCACGAATGGAACTGACTGTGATTGACTGCCTTGTAGTTAGAAAGCCAAAATCCTTTATATGAGCAATTACAGATTGAAATACATATCCATCACGATCACAGCATGTTTCCAGTAAGTGTCCATCCTAAAAGCTCCGAGCACAAACAGAGGCCACATGCCATTTACTATAATAGGTGGTGTGCATTGTGTTAAGCAACGTCAGGTTTGACAACACTATGTTTAGAGGACTTATGAAAGCATCCAGGTTAAATTCCCTTCAAGTGAGTCGGTAGGGAGGGGGGGGGGGGGGGGAGTAAGGGTTCCATGCCATTCACACAGTCGGATGGAATGTTAAGACTAGCCACTAAGCAGCTGTCTGATGGGAAATAAGGAAGTTAATAATGGACAAGAAGAGGTTAGGGATTCACAGTGGGAGGAACACAAGGAAAGAGAGAGAAGTTACTGTTCCAGTTACCCTCTGGAACAGTCACAGTGTGTAAAAGCAAATAAAGAGACCTAAATAAGAGAGATGTTAAAAGAGAGTTCCTACTCCATTCTAATTTGCACACTTGGCATAGATAGCGTAAATCTTTTCAATATGTTTACCAAAGCATAACTGGTGAAAAGATTGCAGCTAATCATTTATTCAAAATCTAATATCCAACATACAATCGCAAGTGTAAGACCCACATATAACAATATAATAGTACTTTTAGGTTAAAAGCATTTTATTTGTGTTGATTTGTCTCTTTGTGGTCATCCTGTGGGTCTAGCCAGCCAGTTGCAACTCTGCATGATTTCTTTCAGGAGTAGTAAATTAATATCGACCAGAGGCTTTTAAGCTCTGCATAAGAGGAACGAAGCCCGGTTTCATCATCAGCAATATGATAATGGCCCCAATGTTTAACCCATTGAATTAGAAGGCTCGAGGCAAATGGACACGGCATGCTTGGTCAAATCAATTGTCCCCAGTTGACACTGGCGGAGTCCTTTTTTGCTCTCAAACAAAGCAAACAGGGACAGCAACAAACAATTGTGTATTATGAGGCTGTCATTGAGATGGGAACAGTGCACCTAATGTCAGAGATCTTTGGTGACCTCGGCACCACTGTAGCTGGCCATTCCTCTCGCTCTATTTCTATGCTGCGAACAGATCGTGTCCCTGTCGTCTCCCCGGCAACCTTTACACGTCTGTCCGTGCAACCGCAAACTCAGTTAAGGTTTCATAACAATGGGGCCTCAATCCTATCCGCCACGAATCCATCAATATCAATTTGGACGATTTGCCCACTCTGTGGCGGAGGGGCAGACGAGGTGCAGATTGTAAACAGGGGGATCCATCCTCATTCCAATGCTTGAATTGTCATTGTCAGCTGCATGGGGTTCAGACAACGACACTCTATAAATGAACACTGAGAATAAAGAAATATGTGCTTTGTTAATGTGTTCTTTGTAAATTGATTTTCTCACTTTAAATGAAGTTACCTGAATGCATTAATTCTATGGTCAATGCACTGCAAGTTTGGCAGTGTGAGAGCGGTCCATGCATAAATCTCTCTCTGCAGTACTGAACGGCAGTGAACTCCACCGAACTGCACCGCTGTCTGTCCGTGGAAGCTTGGCTGGGAGATGTAGTTGGAAGTGCTGTGAGAATCTAGGCTAACATAGCATGCTTTGACACTGTGTGTACAGTATGTGTCTGTGCATGTTTGTGCACCCCTGTATAGCTGGCTGTCTGTGTCTTTAGTAGGTGTTTTCGGTAATGCAGAGAGAATAAAGGTGTCTGCAAATTCTCCCTGGTTCTTCTTTCCGAGTCAGTATTCCATGCCAGTACTGTCACATCCCCCTCCCAGCACTGTGGGGTATTTAATAATGTATATATCATGTTAAGAATAGTGTCCAAAAAACAGTTGAACCACACTGCAGGAACAGAAACTTGGATGACGCTGAAACACTAAAAGATATTCACACTAAGAGAAAAAGACTCGGGACAAGTTTATCTCGGCAAAAACACGTAGACGTTACTTCTCACAAGGGGATTGAATGACTGAACGAGAAACAATGGAAACAGGGATTTAAACACAGGCAGACAGGTGAAAACAATAATGGACTCAACAGGTGATTCTAATGAGCCTAACGGGAGGTGCGCTGGATTCGTCGTCTAGCCGGCTGGTAGCAGATGGGCTCCCGTGACATATCCCCTCCTGTACATAGTAGCCGGGCCCCCCCCCCCCCCCCCCCCCACCGGCCGGTGCCGCGGGCCCATTGATGGCAGGCCTGTATGGCAGAGATAAGGTTCTGCTCCATATATGCATGAAGTCCCCATGACTCTCCCTCGTCTGGTCTCACCGTTTCCCTTGCTCCCCATGCAGACGCCACACGTCTATCAGCCACGCTCTTTCTTCTCCTTTTGTTTGTTCCTTTTTGTTTTTACTGAATCCATCTGTGCTCACGTCCCCCAACTCTATGCTCTGAAAATAGTCCGGGTGACTCATAAATAAGTGTGTGTACTGTACGTACCGTCCAATAGATCTAACGTATTCGTGTGTGTTTGTATGTGTGCATGAGTGTTTCCTGTAGGCTTTGCAGAACAGCATGTCCCTGACTTCACACATTGGTCTGATCGGTCTGGACTGGGCACATGAGGTGATGTGTGTGTGTGCGTGTGAGTGCGTGCGTGTGAGTGCGTGTTTGTTCTTGAATTTATGTTCAGCATCTGTCCCTGTGAGTGTGGTGTCTCGAACTGTCTGCATCTGTCTGCGTATGAGACGAGGGGTGGCGTCCCACGGGGCTTTCCGCTGTTCCGTCCCAGGGGAGACGCTCTGTCGTTGGGTTCAAAATCATCTTTCCTTCACACGTAAGCGATCATCCAGTGTACCCTGACCCAGGTATTTATAGAGCAGCCCCAACCCTGGGGACCGGAGGACCAAGGTGAACATGGCAACACAGAGCGACAGGGAGACAAGTCGTTAGGACGGGCATCGCTCGCTACATTTCAAGGTTTCGCATAGACGAGGGGCTTCAGTCGCAGAAAGGAAAAGAGCAACCGAATCCATTCCTAAACGATTTGGCATTTCTGGGTTAGCGTGATCCTACGGAGGCAGCGAGATTATGATCAATAAAAAGGCCTGCTGTGACTGTAATTTCACTGTGAAACTGTAGAAGATGGAGCTAGACAGGGGTGGGGGTTGGTGGAGGAGGAAGGTGGGTGGTGGTGGTGGTGGTGGTGGGGGGTAGTGTAGAAGGTGGAAAGATTTGGAGTAAAAGGGGTTTGACTTTGTCACTTTGCCATGACAAAGAGACTGGGCAAGTCAACACAAACGTCTCACCGATGTTGAAATTATATTTTTCACCATATAAGGCATTTTTCTCTTGTGTTATGAGGCTCTGACATTGTTTTTAAGGACCATAATTTAGTGAGGCTAGATTACTCTGTGCAAAGCATGTTTACATTTTCAAGCTATGATATTAGACATGCAACAGGGCTAATATTGAACTAATGCTCTCCAAAAGTATTCACATAAAAAGGCATAGATTACAAACTAGACGTACTTCACCTACACCAACTTTGTATGGTGTACTATGTATGAACTGCGTATACACAGACATTTTTTTGCAGGATTTAAAACCAAAAAATGCAACACACACACACACACACTAACACACAGACAGCTTATTGACAGTGAAGTGTCAGCCCATCCCAACTGACTGCCAGCACCGGGTGGCAGCCACAGTTGTGTAGAAGCTACCAGAAGATTTTCCGGGCAAGCAGTTAAGCGCGGTCACTGCATTTTTGCTCTCAGTTTTTGAGGGCTGTTTTGTCTGCCTGCTGAGGTTTTGAGACACCCCATAGTTTTGTTTACATAACACTGGGAAATAGGCTGACATTCATCCAACGGGGCTCCTTAGATGACTTGCACGTGCTGCCATGTTCATATTTGTTAAGGAACTGACATGCAATGTGCCTGCTTCCATTGTTCTGAGGTAAAAATAAAAAAAAAGACACAGAATATGTTCAAGCTTGATATTCTGTTCATGTTCTATTTTTAACTAAGAGCAATAACAAGACCCTCGAGACATGGCTACCAATAGGTCAGAGCAAAAACGGTCTAATAATAATTTTTTATAATATTGATAATAGTAGTAGTGGTAGATGTATTGATGTGGTGACAATCTGACCTCTAGCCTCACTTGTCACTGAGCTTGACGTTCTGAATCCTGTGCTTGTTTCGTTGGCCAGGTACTCTGCCAGAGGGGTTAACTAAGTGCCCTAGATACACGAACATCCCTGTATCAACAACAGCTCCTGCTTTTTCTCTGGACCCGCTTCCCAATTACATCAGACACAGGGACAACATACCAGCCTTGGTTTGGCAGGTATGTCTTCATAATTGGACCAACTGGAGCATCTTTATGGCACCCAAGATACCCACAAGCCCCCTTCAGCGGAAAGCTCCTGAAACTCTCCGAACTGCTTATATATCAATGCAATTGCTTTGGCCAGCTAATTACAGCCATTGCTTCTTGTGGAGGGTGCTTTTGCAACATAAACACATTTTGCGTAAAAACGTCTATAAAAATGCCCAAGTAAAAAACAAGTGTACTTTTTGTATTAAAAGTATACTACAGATTTAAAAAGCATGTTAAAAGTATACTTTCCTCTTCTAGCACTACTCAAAAGCACACTATAACATTACTTTTTGTAAGTACACCTAAAATACATTTGATTCAAAATTTTATTTTAATACATTTTCAATAACGTATATTAGAATAGAGTATACTTACAGTGAATTATTTGAAAGTACACTTAAAATACATTTGATCTAAAATTGTATTTTAATACACTTTCAAAAAGTATATTAAAATAGAGTATATTTACAGTGACTTATTTGAAAGTACACTTATACATTTGGTCTAAAATTTTATTTTAATACACTTCGAACAAAGTATATTAAAATAGAGTATATTTACAGTGAATTCTTTGAAAGTACACCATAAATACATTTGGTCTGAAATTTTATTTTCATACACTTCGAATAAAGTATATTAAAATAGAGTCTATTTACAGTGAATTATTTGAAAGTACACTTAAAATACATTTGGTTTAAAATTGTATTTTAATACACTTTCAAAAGGTATATTAGAATATAGTATTCTTACAGTGAATTATTTGAAAGTACACTTAAAATACATTTGGTCTAAAATTTTATTTTAATACACTTTGAATAAAGTATATTAAAATAGAGTATATTTACGGTAAATTATTTGAAAGTACACTTTAAATACATTTGATAAAAAAACATATATGAAGTATAATAAAATAAAGCATACTTACAATGAAATATTTGAAAGTATACAATACTATTGATTTAAAGTTGTACTTTAGTATACTTAAGACTTTTTATAATTTTAAACATAATTGAAACATACTATTCATGTATTATTTTCAATTGGTCATTTCAGTAAGGAGCACCAATTACAGGGCTCCAATTATAGAGCAGTATTTTGAAATAAAACAGTTCCAATACTGGGTGTCCAATCACAAGCTCCAATAAGCTGGTGTTGCCATTTTAGCAACTTTGTTCAATTTAGCACACTACTTAATTTGCAATAAAATAATATTTAAGTGCATCTTTATTACACTAGTAACCACTTTAAAAGTCTATGAAATTGTACTAGAAGTAGATTAATTATATAGTTTAAATATACTTTTACTATGCTAATGTACAAATCTTGCAGTACCAAAAAAGATGTACTTCAGCATCATTTTAGTGTACTATTAGTTGTTCCAATTTAGCACACTAACACCACTTAAATTGTAATGAATGTATATTTAAGTGCATCTTTATTGCACTTTAAGTATATCAAGTACAACTTAAGTAGTAATAATATGTTCCAAAATAGCATGAATTTAGATCAATTTCAGATTTACTAAAGTATATCCAGAAAAGTGTACTTTTTCTGTATTAAGTACACTATACTTAGTATCGACTTAGTACAAAATAAATACACTTTTTTTTCACCTGGGCGCCCACACAGTTATTTGCTTCGCATAGCTGCCTTACAGTCACACACACACGCACGGCCGCGCGCCGAACACAAGCACACGAGCGCCCACCTTTCTCGGTTGGCGTCGAGGACAGCAACTGTAGTCTTAATTGAATCACAATCAAGCAGCTAATGCAATTTGCTGTCGCTAATTAGACAGTATTCTCATTAGGAAAGGGATATGTCTCCCAGTGAGCTGTTCAGACCTGATGACGTGAAGAGAAGGAAGGAGATAAGGGGACCATCTGCTTCTTCAGGCGTCCAGCTAACTTGGCTGAACAGGTTGTCCCTCTATAAACCAGCCACAAGTAGATTATCATCATATGCCAACTTTTCCTCTCGCTCAATACAAAACATTGATGTAACCTTCAAAATTAAGGCATTTTGTTTTCTGTTGGAATGTCAATTTTGCTGTTTTTTGATTGAGTGTTATACTGAAAACTGTCTGAACACTTGCCAGTCCTTCCACAAGATATCTGAGTCGCCATAGTTGTTGAAAATAGCTTGAGTCTCTGAACATGGACCCATTCAGTCCAACCATATCCGGATTACTGGCACACAGAATTATATTACTGTGCGACTATGGTAAATTATGCTAAACTCTGTTTAGCTTCCCTAGCTTAGACAATGTACAAACTGTGTGTTCAAGCGTTTCCCAATAAACTCTGAAATTGATTTTTAGAAATTCTGCTGACCAAATTGTAAGAGGAATGTTTACCACAAATATTTACCTGTATTTGTGGGGGAAATATTTATCATTGAGAGGAAATGGCAGATCAGGTATTGCCTCTCTGTGGATCTTGGATTCTGACTGACTTTTATGTGAATATTGTATGGAATATTCCTACACCCTTCATGTAAATTTCCTTACAGACTTTTTTCCCCTTTGATGCAGGGTTTCCACTGATCCAAAGCTCAACAATTCAAAACCCATAAGTCGTGAAGTGCAGTGTTATGAAGTTTTGATGACAGTTTTCCAACGGTTTATAAGAACAACCTTGATTCCTCGTTCAAAGAAAATGTGCTTTTGCTGCTAATAAGCTGAGGACACCCTATTTGTTCTTTGATACAACAGATAACCCTGTTATTACCATCCATTAATGCAGACAATCACACAAACACACTGCTGGTGTCAAAACACTTGTTTGTTAAGTCCCTCCCACTCCTCAGTTGTCTTCAGTAACATGGGGTTATGACTATAACATCAGCCAAGTCTCTGCTATAGAACAAGTGTGTGTGTGTTTGTGTGCATACCCAGGGTCAGTGCGTTCCCAAGCTCATACTTACGACGGCTCTGATGCTTTGATGAGGAGCTTCCTTATTAGGCAGTTAACTTATGTGCAATGGTGCACACACACACACACACACACACACACACACACACACACACACACACACACACACACACACACACACACACACACACACACACACACACAGGTAGACAGCTGCTCGGTGATCCTGCGCTGGCACTGGGGTGAACGTGTGGCATCCATATTGTGTGATTCATTGTATCCGACAGAACAAATAAGTATTCATCATCTCTTTTTGTATTGCCTTGAGTGATGTCTTTGTTCCTTAGAAAACACAAAACCATGTTAACTCGTAAATTATTTGGCAACTGCTTTTGGTCAAAGTTTGTTTGGGCAGAATGTTAAGAAGGCTAATACACAAAAATAAAAAGTGATTACAGTAATATAAATAAAATATTTGGAACCTGTTTAACTTTGATGGATTTTTACACCAAGCAAAGCAGGTGGCAACCACTAAAGAGAGATATTTTGGGTGTGAGTGTAGATCTTAGTTTGAGCATGAGTGTTTTCACAAATTCCAGGATATCAATGATGGATATGAATTTCCAGGCTGCTTGGTAACTCAGTTTTCCATTTGGGACCGGAAAGAAAAACCTGTTAAATTCCAGTCTGGAAAAGGATCCCCAATAAGTGTCTGGCTATGTTACCTTTTCCACCTATTGCCTCTGCATTCTTGCCACTTAATCACAATATTCTCTTGATAAAAAAGAGGTTGATAAAATATAAAATGCTTTCTCACAGTTATTAATTTAACAGTGGATAGATTTTACTGCCAAACACAAACATAGATTGGATTTTATGTTTATAATTAGACCAAACCTTTGGCATGTATTTTAGAACCCTTTTGGTTTAAAACAGTACTGTAGGACAGTTGGGATCAATACGGACAACAGAGAGATCCTATTCCCAGCCAGAGCTACGGTTAAAGTTACAGAAAGTCTGGTGGCTGGGTTGTGTCCTGTACCGCAGCGCTGCGGCTCCCGGCTTGCTTGGTGAAAGAGCTTTGTTTAGTAATAGAAGACGATGGTTCATAGTTTAACTTTTGATGAGGAGGTACCCGCTGATAGAATATGTATGGCTGTGGCAGAGCATTGGTGATGAGTGTGGATCTCTATCTAACAAGTCTCCCAGGGCCGAGGTACATGGTACTCTCTCTATGGACTCCTTAGTGTCCCTGAAGCACGTCAAAACAGACCTGTGTGAATGTGAATGTGCAAGAGAGAAAAAGGTAAGGAGGGAGAAAGGGAGCGTCTCATTTACCCCTCTGTGCACTACATCCAATAATATGGAAAGTGAGGTTTATGATCACATGGATTCCATTGTAGAAACTTCTGATATTCCCAGAAACTGGTCAGAGCGGTGCGGGCGGTCCCATATGTTTTCGCACCTACGGCTCATGAAACACCCCGGCAATAGATCAACGCCGCGTGACAAAGAGGAATTCCTGGCAAAGCGGAGGCTCTAGAACCAATCCGCTCCATCTGCACATAACCCCATCTTCTCCCTCTGCAAATGGTAAACCATGCCCAATTATTCTGTACTCCACACTCCATAGTCGGTAGTCTGTGTGTCACCTCATCCAAGTTTGACAAGGGGATTCTTTCAAGGATACCTCTTATTTATTAATCAAAGAATGGGGAAAAGGGGACATGAAATCGACAAGAGATTTAATGAACCGTGACTTACATAACTCTCTCGCTCTCTCTAATAGACATGAGTCATAGAATAGACACAGACCACAATCAAGAGACAGCTGAAACAAAGCCAAGCAAAAACACAGAGTACATCTGAACCCTTTATCACCCTACTTTGTTTTCTGATCTGGCGGAATACTCAGACACAATGGGAATTATGAAGTAAGAATGCCTGCTCTGAATACACTAGTCATCCTCTGGTCTGGAGGTTGTCTAGTTCACTATTCTGATGAAACAAGCCAAACCGAATTGAACTGTTCTGCTTTGGCCTGCATGGGGATTGATTCTCCAGTTACACAGTTCAAAGAGGGAATGGGGATGGAATCAGTTCAGAACCCGTGTCAAAAGAGCACCGAAGAAAGAAATATGTGAAACAAATAATTAAGAAATAATGACAAATAAAACCATGCAACCAAACAAAACACATAGGCTCTACTTTAGCAGAGTTGATACGGTGTTGTGGGTGGAAGTGGTGAGGTTCCTAGCGCTAGGCTAAAGCGCTGTCGCAGTCTTGGCCCATGCCAAGGAAGCTTCAGGCTAAATGCATGCTAATAGGCGCGGCCATGTTCTTCGTAGGAAAGTCAGTCCTGTGGAAATCATCAGTCACCAGCACTGACGAGAACTGACAGCTCATATACCTTTCCCTCTACCTTCCCGTCCGTCAAGCTAATTTAACACTGCTGGCTTAGCTGTGTCAGATACTTTCAAGGTGTTCTGCCTGAACTTCATACAGCTGTGAATACAATTACATGTAGAGGTGTGATTAAGGATAACAAGCTGTGTGTTTGTTTGAGTTTGGAAGGAGTGGAAGAACAAGACAAAGTGTACATTATAAAACAGAGAGAAATGCAGAAAGAGAGAGACAGAGAGAGAGAGAGGGGAACAGAGAGAGATATTACAGACTGCATTGGAAAATGCACAAACATGCACATTCCTCAAATTTTCTTTCACCAAGATGTAATCATATATATAGGTATTACTATTGTTATTATATTTCTATCTTATTTTTCAGATTTTTTTTGTTTCACTTAGCTTGTCAAAGTAGGCCAAATCTTTTGCTTTAATGCTGAATTATTTTGGTTTTTAGATATTTTCAATGCTCTAAGAATCCTTCCTTTATGAAAATTCAAGCTTTCCCTCACAATGTGTGATCATGCCTTACAAAACCCCTCATATGGTTATCACTATAAAGATTGCTACATTGAAACTCTTTCTCTCATGTTTTGAAAACGTTCTTTCATGAGTAATTTATGAAATTCTTAATTTTCATTGAATTATTTTGTGCTTATATTATTGAGCCGGAATATTAACCCTGAAAAAAAGAGAGCTAAATTAGCAATACTACATATTGGTGGTCTATGCACAAACACCCAAAGTAATAAATAATGTATATTACTGGGTAGGATTGGAATGTTTAAACTAATATCAATTTATACATTCATTCATTAGATATGGTAGGAAATACACTTCCAGATGATTGCCCAGATCAGGCATATACTTGTCTCACCTGCGGGATTTGGCTGGATGTAAACACCTTATAAAACATGAATGGCGTTAACCTAATCTGACTTCTGACTGATTCTGCAACAGAGTTTCTGCTGCAGTGACATTTTGCTTGATTAAGACAATTCAAAGATTAAATGAACAGATTATTCTAATGCATAAGACACGAAAAAACCATTTCGCTCATGTCACGCGAGTTAGTCACAAAAGCAAAACACTGATGCCTTTAATTATTTTATATAATTTTAATAATTCCTGCCTGGGCATTTGAGCCTATGAAATTAAGTAAAAAATCATGTTTTGTCTGTACTTCCAGAATAACAGTCAACATACCGGATTCTGGCTGCCACAAGTGACAGACATGCCCTCCCTACCCCTCTCTTTCTTTGGTGTTTGTAAAATAAATAAACTACTTAATTACCATTACATTTTTAGTTATGTAATTAGTTTTGGGAAAATGTGTAAATCCGAGCAACAACCAAAAACCATAATTTAGGCAAAGTTGTCAAATAGTGGCGCTTTAACCTTGTAATGCGATAATATAATTTCAGTCTGGACAATTTACGTATGTTTAACGTTCTATTGCAACTACCTGGTAATATATTGAAGTTTAGTGTCAAGGGTCTGCTGTTATGAATTACTTTCCCGTCCACGATCATGTTCAACACTCAACTCAGTGAAACCATGGGTAGGGAGCAGATAGCTGCAGATACTGAACAATAGTCCCAAGTCCTGACAGATACTGAACAATAGTCCCAAAGTAGGTGGAGACTGGGGTGCAGGTGGGTGCTAAGCAGCATGCAGGAGCATAGTGTGTGCAGCAGTGCATTGATGCATTTGTAAGAGCCAGTATGGTGCAGCAGTGAGCAATGGAGCACTTGTAGGAGCGATTGTGGAGACAGAACTGAGGTTTAAGAAGACGGCGTTCAACTAGTGAGCATGTGTGATTAGTTGATTGGTGTGACGTGGATAAATGCTGCTGACTGAGTTGCCTGCCTGAACAATCTCCGCTGAAGCGTCGCCCCATTGGTTATACTATTGAAGCCGAGCCACTATTGTAAAGGGCAATGGGTTGTATTTCATCTCTTTTCCGGCACATATCTGTAGTTCCTTCATGTCGTAAACAGTATGTTCACATCCACTTGTCCACTTGTAGTTGGCGGACACTTGCCTGAAGATCACCCCCCCCCCCCCCCGTGATATGTAGGGCACTACTTAGGCTGGAACCCTGATTTCATTGCATGACAACCTCAGTATTGATCTCAATCTCAAAGCCTTGCAGAAATGGCCGGTAAAGCGATAAGATATTATTTGATTAACGAAGGGGAACACGTAATTAGCTGGCTGGCTAAGTACACAGGCGGAATCTCTATCCATTTACCATTCATCTTAATGTGATTAGCTGCTCATGTTGCATCAAAGAGAAGCTCATATTAATATCGTAATTTGGCAATGGCATGAAGTTCTGCCTGAACACAAACACACACATACAACACTGGGCCTACTCACTGACAAACATGTATCATACAGAGCCCACACGAGGGCTTGTGTTTGTGTTGTGATATTTTTCTGTCAATACAGATTAATCATAGCTACAATCAAATACATTTATTTATTATTTATATTCCCATCATACCATTCCTTTCAATGATTTGATGGTCCATTAATACAAGATGTGTGTCACAGCTGTGGAGCAAAGCAATAGTTGTGTCTGCTGAACACACCAGGGACAACAACCCCACAGGACTGCAGGCACCTAATATACAGAATACATGTTGAAAGAGGGCTTTGCTTGTTGTTTGTTTGAAATTCAAATAACATGTCTGTTAGAAGTGGTGGACTGTCATAAACCTTTAAAGAACATGGGCTCATCATCCTGCTACCTTGGGTTACCTTGTTCTAACTCTTCCTGATTCGCTTCCAGATTTATAACTAACGATATACTCAATTAGAGTGCAAAATATGATGTTGGCATATCACTTGTTATCAGATGGGTGGAATAATTGTGGATGCCTAAGAATAACACTTTCCTCTAGGCCCTACTGTATTTCAATCCATGATGGTAATCAACTACAGCAACCGCGTCACAGCAGCGCTACTTGTTTAAACCAATATTTACCCTGGAAATCTGCCAGAACTATCATACTAAATGAAAGAACTTCACAATGAGAGCGGCATCATCATCATCATCACCGCACCAACAAGACATTACGAAAACAAGACTCGGATACAACACTTAACATCGAGCCTCCAATACCAGCTGCTATTTTCATCACCTCGGGGGTTTATATTGCAGCTATTTCCATATTGATTATATTCTCAGTGACATGAATTACATCTTAGAGCATCTGCAACCTCTCACACAGAGATAGACTGAATAGTCTTCTGATGAAAATCATCACACCTCTACTGGCTTGTTGATATCCGTGGTAAAGTTTTCAATTTGTCCGAGTGTGGGCGTGTGGCATTGGCTAATGTTATGTATTATTACATAGTCTGATTGCATTTGAGCGGGAAGGTGAGGTACTTGGGTAGCGCTTGACTATTTGAATTTTGGAGATGTAGGCCTATCATGAATTTAACTAGGAACATTCCGGAACAGGAAAAAGCTAAAACAACAATCAGGAGAAACAAAATAAGGTAAAATGGCAGTCTTCATCGAAGTACTTGCTTGGATAGACAGTAGATAATCTCTGATCTTTGAACACATTTCATTTGTTTTTTAATTACATCCATGTTGATGGCGTTTTAGTTTGAGAAATATAACACTGATACATTAGTAATATTACCTACACTATATCAACTTGGATGGGAAATTAAATGACTTACCAGCACAGTGTGCTGGAAAAATTTATTTTGGGAAAAAAAAAAGAGATTTAAAACAACATGGACAGCAGGAACAGAACGTCAACAAAGCAAACACAACGAAAGGTGCAGTTCCAAGTACAATTAGATAGACCCAAAATAATTGCGTCTTATTACATAGACACACAGTCTACATCAGCCTTACAAACTAGTATATTTGCCCCAAAAAGGACCTTTTCCTAAAATTTACTTTATGTGCTACGCCATGGTGTAGTGTTATTTTAAACAACAGCGACATCTACTGTTGACACATGCTCGCACACTCAAGTGGGAGGGTACTAACGTCACGTTGACTCTAGTCAAGGGGCTGTGAAGTTAACAAGAAGTAGGCCGAAACTACTTAATTCAAACCTCTAATAAAACAAGGTATGTGGATCTACAATTTCACTCACACTCTTACCTATTTACGCCAGTTTAAATGGTACAAAGTGGAGTGACCAGGTCAAACAAGCTAATCTATTGTTGAAGTTGCTAGTGGCTAGCTCTAATGCTCTGCACGCCACTCACTGACATAATTATAAAATGTGCATGCTCTTTAAGAGCAAGCCTCTTCAGCAACGCATACGTTAAATACTATATTGATTGTTTTATTATTTAAGTGCATAGGGTGGATGCACATTTTTATTAGAAAAATGTCTGTGGTCTCCTTGTTACCTAGCTAGCCAGTTTAGTGGTGTGGTCAAATCTGAACTGACGCCTGTGCAGGACCAAATTTCTGGTATTCATTCTGTCCAATCAAAAAAATACTTTTTTTGTGTGTGTGTGTGCGCAGACATGGATTTCTGTGTGCTTTCATTCAACTTAACAGAAGCAGATATTGAAATGTTTTATTACCATAACTATCGAATCTATTATAATATTGTATTTTTTGCTAATCTGAGAGTTTTGTTATGTAACAGGTTTGGCCTTCGCCTTGCTTCAGATAACGTAGACATGGTTCTTACTCAAGTGTCCTCAAACAAGTGCTCCGGTGGCTATCAGAAAGTTTATGAACATGAAAGGTGGGACAGCAATAGCAATTACTGTAGCCATAGTGACGTTATTTTGCAGTTATTTTATTACAGACATTTTCCACAAAAAAAAAACTAAATGCACTGGGTAATTTTACTATATTTATTACAATTGTGTTATGTCCTGAAGTGGTCCTTCATGATAATTACACAAAATGTATATTTCCTCTTACACTGCTGTGTTTTTTCTGCAGCACTGAGCTGAAATGTAAAATGAAGTTTGCCATCTACCTGCCTCCAAAGGCAGAGGCAGGCAAATGTCCTGTCATGTACTGGCTGTCCGGTGAGTTTTTACTTTGAATGTTAAACAATACAAGTGATTCATTAACCTGGTTCTAGATGTCGAGCCTGTGTCAACTCTTTTTTTTTTCATCACCATATCCTTACTTTTTATAATGATTATGAACATCTACTATTACCTGACTTGCTCTGTAATGATGTATGCAGTTAAAATATTACTTTATATAACAGTAGGCTACATAAATATTGCTTCATTACGGTGTGAATGTGTCCTGAATGTCTATGTGTTGGTGTGTTTCCTGAATCCAGGATTAACGTGTACTGAACAAAACTTCATCACCAAGGCGGGAAGTCAGGAAGCAGCTGCAGAGTCTGGCATCATCATTGTGGCTCCAGACACCAGCCCACGTACACCACTATTCCATAGATACGCACACACAAACTCTAAAGACAAACACACACATACACAATGACCCAATATGGGCCTGGTTCCCTGATACCATTGCAAGGGAAATGTATTTGCAGCTTTTCTGGCCCCCTGGCTGGAGATACTCATTCTATCCTGCTGGCATTGACACTGATGGCCTAAGACGAGTTATGGGGGGGGGGGGGGGTACTGTCTTAGTCCTGAACAGTGTGCCTGTAAAGCTGCCAGACATTCACTGACACTTGGTGCATGCTGATGGTTGGTACCACCGTTGTTAACACCCCTGTTCCCTGGTCCTCAGGCGGCTGTGACATTGAAGGTGAAGATGAGAGCTGGGACTTTGGTACAGGAGCCGGTTTCTATGTCAACGCCACTCAGGAGCCCTGGAAGACTAACTACCGCATGTACGCCTATATCACCGAAGAAGTAAGCGTTCCTCATTGAGAACAAAGCAATAAAAATACATTAGTATGACATTGTTTTCAGTGCGTTTTTGTGTATGTGATGTTGTGACGATAAGACGTTATATTAGAGAGGCTATTATACTGGTTTGAACAGGCCAGGAGTTGAAAGTAAACAGAGTGCCATATTATCATATTAATGGGAACTCATCTCATGTCAGAATAGTTACTCCTACTCGTGTCTCTTTCCTCCTGCTCAGCTCCCCAAGTTGATCAACGCTAACTTCCCAGCTGACCCAGAGAAGATGTCCGTCTCTGGTCACTCTATGGGTGGCCACGGAGCACTCATTTGTGCCTTTAAGAATCCGGGCAAATACAAGGTACCGCTCACTGGGAGACTGACACACTAGTCATCTGTAGCGGAGTACGTTTGCTGTTTTCATTAGATATGCAATATATATAGATATCCTTTATTTTATTTTTTACGTTGATAGACATTTTGAAGATTAGTAATACTACTTTTTCTTCTTAAAAAAACAAACATCTCACCGCCTTCCTCCCTGAGATTGAGATGTTTGATATTGCCATTTTAGAGTTGATCTGAGACTGTTTCTGTATTTTGTCTTCTCCGCCTGTTGACCTACGCATGACTCTCTTTCTGCCCAAAGGCCGTGTCTGCTTTTGCCCCCATCTGTAACCCGGTGCAGTGCCCGTGGGGCCAGAAGGCCTTTTCAGGCTACTTGGGCTCTGACAAGTCAACATGGGAGGTAAGCTGAAGGGCTATGGGGTTAAATATAGCCTTAAAGCTCGAAGGTTTATCACTTTTATAATTTTTTTTGTCATATTTACGCAATAAATAATCGTAATATGTTTTGCACCCTTTTGTTGTTTAGCTCAAAATATGGCTTCATATTAGCTTGGTTTCTTCTTCTGAAGTCATTTATGCCACCGCTTTCTCTCTTTGCCTCCTTACGGGGACACACATACACACTAGACGAAAATGTTCTCCATCTATTCATGTGCACGTTTTAAAAGGACGATTGATCTTGGCTTAAAATATACACACGTCCCTGTCCCTGCAGGCCTATGATGCCACGGTGCTGGCAGCGTCCTACTCGGGCCCCCAGCTGGACATCCTGATCGACCAGGGCCGCGACGACCAGTTCCTGTCGGCCAGCCAGCTGCTTCCTGACAACCTGATCGCCGCCTGCTCCGAGAAAAAGATCCCGGTGGTGTTCAGGCTGCAGCCGGTCAGTTGACTGTCTACATCAGTGTGGCCAAAATAGTCAAAACATGGTTTGGTATTGGCTGGCATATATGCGTATGTATGCGTATTTATGATCAACAATCTATCTCACTGTGTCCTGGTTGTGTGTGTGTGTGTCTCCTTCAGGGCTACGACCATAGCTACTTCTTTATCTACTCCTTCATGAAAGACCACATCAAGCACCACGCCAAGTACCTGAATGCCTAATCTGTAACGTCATCAGCACCAGCTCCCTCCACCACCTAGCTGTCTGACGACGCAACATTTCACCAGTCGGATATTATAGAAAAACAGCTGCTGCTAAAAGGCTGTCTGTGAGTTTACGCTGAGATGCTGAGCTTTCAGATGGGTTTGGGCTGGTCTTTTGTTCAGTGTAACTTCAGTCAAACTGAAGAATTACCTTTTCCGAATTGTCCTGCATTTAACCACCAATCATGGATGCTCACAAACCTTTGTTTACAAAATAAAAGCCCCATGGTTACTAATTTCCTGGTAGTATTTCAAATAATTACACTGTCTAAGATCTCTTTGGGATGAGAAGTAAAACCAATGGCCTGTACCTGTAAAGAGTATCAGTCTTTCATTCTGTCAACAAATATAATGTGATTATTGGACTTGGTTCTCATTGCACAAATTACCAAACGCAACTTGCTTTTTACAGGTAAGGTTTTTACTTATAAAGTGAGAAATATATACAGTATTCACAGCAGTTAAGGCAACAATAAAGGGACATTTCATGCACAAACATGTCGAGAGCTGTACAACATAAAAACAGAAATACAAATACAAAAGGATACATTAATTATAACATCACATAAAAAATCATTTTGAGTAAAAGCTTTTTAAGGATTATATACAAGGTGGATCCGTCACTGCCTAACACTCAGCAGTACAATTATTACTGCAAAAAATGTACATTAGCGTCACATTTTTCTGATGTGAAAAAATAATCTTATTCACAACTCTAACCTTCCCAAATAAAACAGACCTAGAATTTGCAGTTGCCAAAACAAAGAACTATAAATACTTTTCTTTAAAGTGCAGATCATTTCAGGCCCACAATGATAAATATGTACAGTATTGATCTTTTCCAGATTGCGGGAATGAATATGGTTCACTTTGCCAACGACTTGAACTACGGCATACAATGTGCATTTTTTGACGCCAGTGCCTACAGCTCTGTATACAGAGTTATACATTTTCCCTTTACAGTCCTGCAATATATTTCTGAAGCACAGTAATGTCCAACGCAGCCAAAATAAAATCACCACTAGATCTACTTTCTTTCAGCCACTTTCTTTCACCAAATATTAAATCACAAATATCAATACCAAAACTACCTTAAATCCCTGTATTTTATCTTATCTGGCACATAAAATAGTTAGATATAAAAAAGGGAAGGCTGCTTTAAATTTAAAGTGGGCTCGATTGTTAATCTTAGTAGTACTTAACAGTAGCTTCATTAATAATACTTTTTTTTGTGCGTCTAATACAACAATTCAATTAATGTTCACATGTAAAAAACGTACTGATATTCTAGCTTCAGCAGACGCATTTAAAAGATCTCCCCAGAATGGGGGTTGGGGGGCAAAAGTATGTATGTTATCAAAGACATTTCACTGGGTGGTCTAAGTCTTCATGTTTTCTAATACAACTTAATTTTTATATTTCAAGACTTAATTTGCTGTTTTAGGGAGCGTGTGATGGTTTCAGGACTTTTTTGTTTGGTAAATATACAGTACAGAATTAAAATGAATTAATAACATAAGTAAATACTCTCAAAATACAGACCCAACTTTCACAAACCATTAACACATTACAACTTCACATCACGTCCTGAAGAAAATTACAACCATACATTTTAAAATACATTTGATCATGGGTGTATACAAAATATGGAAAAATATATATTAAGTGTCTTGTTTGAAGCCTTGAAAAAATTGTTTGTTTTGGCAACTGTCAAATCTATCCAGTGATTTCTTTACTTTACTGCTGAATTTTTAAGTAGTTAAAGCTTTGGATACCAAGCTATAATAATTAAGATTGCATGTATGTACAATAAAACCCATGCATGCTTATACACACATACTTACATACACACATTTTTCTGGAGTGTTCTTTAGGTATTTGCTATTTGACACGTGCATTCTCATGAAAAGGGTTGGTATCATACTATTAGGATAATATTTCAATCACTTCAATAGTCAATCATTTAAAACATTTCTTTTTGTAACATGGCTAATCATACACCACTGCAGAAGCTGCATGATGGTCAGCATCACCACAAACTTATAGACTTAGAAGAAATATAGTAAATTGAATTGGATAATGCAAATCCTCAACTCCCTTTTTTTATATAACGCACTGTTATACTTTATCCCTCCGACACACACACTCACACCCACTCAGAAGCACACACATACAGAGAGACACACACTCACACCCACTCAGCAACACACACCTATACAGAGAGACAGTCAGTAATACTTGAACAGCAGGCCAAGGAATGACGCACGACAGTGCAGTGAAGCCCGCACATGCTCACAGCTGCCCCCACCACCAATCAAATACATGAAACAAACTAGGCCAGGGATGTGAAGTGTTTAACAAAAAAAACAACTAGTCAAATATATTAGAGAAAATAATCTTCAGGTTTTTTTCTTATTGTATCCAAGTACATTTATTGGGCTATGTTATAGTATAAATAGTAGGTTTAAATAAAGTGGCGGATTAACATGAGGTCTCTTTGTGGCACGGGACCACATGATTTAATAAAGGACACTGGCCATCTACTCTATCGACTCAGGCTTTCCCAACACAGGACCTGCTTTTTGAGTCCAGCAGTGGGGTAGGTGGTGGGAAAAGGCTCTATGGCAGGGCTCAGAATTGGCACTCCCCTCTCACTGCCCTTTAGTGTCTTTGAATACATCAATTAGGACCAGGAACTCACAAGGAAGACTCACATAATGCATAGCCAGACAGACTATGCTATTACAGTACAAGCTGATATTAGGGTTTTGGTGGTAGAGGTGCCCATTAATAGACTTCCCCACATCAAGCCAGGTCTCACTAAAGGTTATGTTAACATGAAAACCAACGCTATAACTGACAGTAGTCATTCCGCTGATTTAAAACCTACCTTGAGTCGTACTATTAGCATAGGTGGGGGCCCTATTTAAAGGAATGCCTAAGAGACACATCCCCCTTTAGAGAAGGCGGGTACATCAGGTTACAACTGCTACTGTGTAAATTTACTTAGACAGCATAAACGTTTGAGCACTGGAGCAGTATACTATAGAGCGGGTGATTAAGAGATTGAGTGTGAGGATTGTCAGTGGATGCTGCTGTGATTTTACCAATCATTCTGAAGAAATCGGATGGGTGGGTCATTTGGCAGATCTCATGTAGTTGAAGCTACTTCTGACTCTTCTGGCAGACTCTTAAGTCACAAACAGAATAAAAGAAATGGAAAGCACTCTTTGCCTTCTTTTTTGTTGTGATGTTACTTTTTTATAGCAAAGCGTTTGACTTAATGTCGAACAAATTTAAGTGGCAGACATTAGCGTGATGGTTAGCATAGCATGCTAAACACAAAAAGCAAGATAAGTGAGTTGCAGCTCGGATATGGAAGACGCTGGTACGTGTGGAAAAGATGCAGGAAACAAGCTTTTCCCATTGATTCTCCACCGGTGTATATCTGGTGTGTTTGTGTGTGTGTGTTTGGTAGCAGTGGTCTCCGTTGCGTTGCTCCTCACGTGAAGAGAGCTTTTTTGATCGACGTCTCGTCCACCAGAGCTTGGACCGTCATGCTCACCTTGACCAGGCCTTTCTCCTCCAGGATGTGGTGCGGCAGACACAACTTATCCTGGGAAGGGTTCACGTGCACAGGAAGCACGGCACAGGGACAGATGGAGAGGAAGAGAAGGGGACACAGAAAAAGAGAGAGAGAGAGAAAGAGCAAGAATAGGATAAGACAAGAGGGAAAGACAAATATGGGGGACAGCATAGGAATGCAAAGGAAGACAGGAGGAGAGAGAAGGAGGATAGGAGGAACAGATATAGACGAACAAAGAGAGTAAAAAATGGATCACATGTTTAACTCACGTAAGCCACACACCTATGAACACAGCTGCTGTGAAGAGGGGATATAAAGACTCCACATACGTCTGGTACACTGAACACTTTACTACCAGACCAAAATGAACAGCTTTCAGTCATTTCAGTGAGTACATTGTGTATTTACTAAACAGGTAAACACTCTCTAACTTTGTACACATCCCCTGTCTTACTGATAAGTCATGTTTTTGTATGAAGAATATTGTGTTTCTCCAAAGAGTGTGCTTCACAGCCCAGCCACACGCACGCGCACACACACACACGCGCACACACACACACACACACACACACACACACACACACACACACACACACACACACACACACACACACACACACACACACACACACACACACACACACACACACACCGTAGAATGAGGTCAAATATCGTGGAACCATGTTTATTACCTTTGCTGTTCACAATGTCAAATAAATAATAAAAGGCATAGAAAGAGCATCCTACAAAGTCCGTCGACATCACTATAGTAATAGTACAACTGAATCATGGCAAACTGTTAAATGGCATAATGTGATCTTGGCAAAGTTGTGGACATTAACCAGAAATAAATGATAATGGTAAGAAGAGTAAACCCAGTAGTTAATGGTTTCCATGGCCCCTGTGAGTGCCTTTACGCTGGCGGGCAGGTGTGGATTTCAAAACTCAAGATAAGGAATTAATGAGTTACTGTAAGTTATTGAACTTGACAAAAATATGCCCTCCTCGATGCCTCCACCTCTATTTAAGATCACCAGGAGCACATTGCTCTCTTGAAAGTATAAACGAAAATTCTCTAGAATTATACGTATTAACAGTAAAGTCTACCTATTCAATAGCCCTTCAACCGTGCAAGACCTCTACATCAGTCAGTCACGTTGCATAATACAGACAGACAGGGCTGTCTCCAGGAGTATAAACTGTTATTTCACACCAACTGTTATCAGCCCCACAGCTTGGAGGAGCAATGTTAAATACAACAACAACCAAAACGTAAGAAAACCTCTTTTTGTCCCCCTCCCTTGATCCCTTATAAGTTACCGCCATTTTATACAAACCTGAAAGGCTGTGTTACAGCCATATATCACCCCCAACCCTAACCCTAACCCCCCACCCCCCATGGTACTATACTATGATCACAGTAAAAAGAAACCAAAAACATTAATAATACTGATAAATACATTGGACAAGAAAAATAAGTTATGAGCACCCATATTTGTTGTATCCTTTGACATACAAATACGGTGATTTGTGCTTTTTCATGGATGCAACAATTACTGAAAGTACTACCTAATAAAAAAAAAACATAATCGAGCAGAACACTTCAAGTAACGTTTCCCTTCCTCATCTTTCAACATAGCGTCCATCGCTGCATGTTCAGAGTCAATTGATCCCTTGCACTGAAAAGAGCGGTGGGCGGGGGGGGGGGGGGGGGGGGATTGGTCGGTCAAGGAAGAACAGAAGAAGAAATCGGATGCAGAGAGGCCAAAGGACGGGCCCATGCTTGCAGGGTTCAGAGGGCGAGCGAAAAAGGAAAATAGCGGCGGGCGGATATGATTGCCAGGTGAGGCTATGTCAGCTCAATCCAGCTGTAGGCCACAAACAGCAGGAGAAGACAGAGCAGGTGCACCAGACTGGAGCCAACCAGGTCCCAGATCTGCCAGGCCGGGGCTGGGGCTGGGGCCAGGGCCTGGCTGTCTACCTGTGGGGCAGCCGGTGGGGAAGGCTCCAAAGCGGGGCTCGGAATGGGCACCTCCCTCTTAGTGTCTTTAGTGTCTTCGTCCCCTTCTGATGGGGTTTCCATGGCCACCAGGGCACGCACGGTGGCACGGACTGGCCGCAGGCGGCACTGGATGATGTCATAGGGTGAACAGACGGAGGACTGGGGTGTCGAGAGGGGAAGGATGGAGAACAGGAGACGCAGATAGACAGAACAGGAGAAAAAAAAGGGAGGGAGGAAGTTGGAGAGGGCAACCCAAGTAGACCAAGTGAGAAATGGAAGGTGAGGAGGTGGAAAAGGTGAAGATGGATTATTCAACATTTAAAGATTTATTCCAGACCACGATGAAGGAAGATGGAATAGAGATGAAATGATGTGATAGAAAGGAGCATGAGAAAAAAAGAAATGAAGGATGCATGGAGGGACAAAAGAGAGTACGCCAATTGAAGACAAAGTATGGATGAAGAATAGAAACATTTTGGAGTGCACAGAAAGTAGAACACAGTTATTTGTGGAAGTGATAAAAAAGAAAAGGAGAATAGGAAAAGAGAGGGAGAGGGGAGGGGAGAAAATGTAGAGGAGAGGAAGAGGAAGAAAAAAAAGGGGACGGGAAAAAAGGAGGGGTGGTTCGGCAGAAAAACAGACAGAAAGAGGGGAGGAGGTTAACCAAGAGACAAGGCTTAGAGGTGTCTGTGGGTAGGGCTGGGCAAGTGAAGGGTCACCATGGCAACAAGCTGTTTTTTAAGAGAGGTGAGAGTGAAGCCTAATTTCTGTGTGTCTCTCTGCTTCTCTTTGTACTTACTTAAACAAGTATTTTGTTATGTCTCTTTTTTCTTTCTCTTTCTGTCTACTTCTCACTCATTCGTTCTCTCTCAAAAAGCAGGCTGTGCCGTGGTGATGATGGCGTTTTTAAGCGATGAAAGGTGCCAGTGCGGTCAGCCAGCGCAGTCAGCCAGGCTAATGCTAGTTAGCTCTCCAACCAGTCAGTCCAAATGAGCGCGAATCAAATAGCAGCTAGGTAGCGGGTAGCGACATGAACAGAGCCAGTAGCAAGCAGCAGGAGCAGCAAAGGAAGTCCGGCTTCAAACGGTCATCTTAAGGTAAGGGAGGCACTTAGGCGCTAGCAGAGGGGTCTATAGCGGTGGCAAGCAGCAAAATGGTCTTTGTCTAAATAGGCAAAAGTACGACTGTGCAATGAATTAACTAACCAGTGCTGTTGAGCAGCACACCAAGTCAACATATCAATTGTGGCTTTTACAAAGTTTGTTCCCCAAGGAAAGGGGAACAACAGAGTAAGTCGGACAACCAGTTAGCTGACCGTGATCAATACAGCTAATGCTAACACGTGTGTTAAGTCACACATGTCGAGCCCATCTTATCTTTAACAAAGAGTAAGCGTATGTTTGGAACAGGAAACACGCTTTCTAAAAGAGAGCTCCATGAAGTGCTGATAAACACATTTTCGAGTCCCCATTTTCTACAATGTAAATGTACTGTCAAAATGTGGGGTTTAATACACAGTACAATAGACATGCGGGCACTCAGTAGCTCAACCTAATAGGGACACACACACACACACACACACACACACACACACACACACACACCCACACACAATCTGTACAAGAAGGAGATGACACAATCACACTTAATTCACAGTTCAAAACACACACACACACACACACACACACACACACACACACACACACACACACACACACACACACACACACACACACACACACACACACACACACACACACACACACACACACACACACACACACACAGTACTCCTAGCTATCAACCCAACTTAAAATGACCTTTCAACTGTCAGACTAACATCCCCCCAGCATGGTTATGGATATGGAGGAAGCTCACAGTAGCAATGATGAGACTGAGAGCCTCTAGTGCAATGGTGGTCATGGAGATGCAGCTCTAAGGGCATGATCCTCTGATGAAGCACGTTAGAGGAGTCGGAGGAGGCAGCGGCTTTACTGACTGTACCAGTTCTGGGATCATTTCGTATTAATAAACTGCTTACCGACTACTATCAGTGTCAAATGAATTGCTCAATGTACCACAAATGTGCATAAGAAGTTAGTTTACTAAACTAAATGAGAAGTGAACCCCAGAACTTGTACAGAGCCGCTTGATCTAGTGCACTAGTTTAGCATACATTCTCCGGAACTAGACCTAGATACTGTATTATATATTTTCAAATATCTCAAATACTCTTGGAATGCTTTTTTAATCTTGCCCTGTCACTTGGAATACTACTAGCAAGGCAGAAAAGCACACCTTAAGTTTTTGAAATATTAGAAAAATACAATATCCACAATCAGTAAAAAAAAAAATCCTATTGTTAAGTTCCAGTTAAAAGCTACTCAAAAGCTAAACTGCCCATCCATATTTACAGTATGATTAATGGATCAGTAAGCAAAGGGGCTAGCTCTACAAAGGGGGTGTGGCTTACCGCGGGCACGCCCATCCTTCTGCAGGCATCCAGGAAGTTCTCCACATTCCTTCGACACTTGGCCATGCTGAGTTTGGGCTATAGGAACACGCAGACACACACACACACACACACACACACACACACACACACACACACACACACACACACACACACACATACACACAAACACACACACACAGACAGAGAAGCCAAATTAACCTTGTGAACATCAATGGTAGTTCAGTTTACCAGTTTGATTGTACAAACACATCTTTCTGGAGCTAACAGTGCAAGTTGAACTCAACTACCTTAAACACTCTGACCTTCCTGTGACCTACCATGATCCATTCCAGTCTTGGAGTATGGCACCTTGTACATTACTATGCTTATAGATAGTAAAATAGCTTGTTTTCATATAACTGGGCTGAATCTCAAATTTGGTGTTGCTGTTCCAGTGAGAGGCTGTTTTCAATCATGCCTGTCTGTAATTAACTTCATTTTTATTTATTTAACTAGGGTAAGTGCCTGTTTTTCATTGTGACCTATTTTTGTGAAGTTAGCCAACTAAGATGTAGTGGGCTGTGTTCGAAACAGACAGATTAAATGAGGAATATACCGCCATGGATGATAACGTCGGTAAACTATGAAAAAGTATTTGCATTCACGGTGACTATGCATGTGTGATTTTCAAAAATGCAGTGTCCTTTCGAGGAACCACCCACCGCCCGTTGACCTTTGACCCCCTGTACCTACCACAGCTGGCGAGGGCACGTGGATACTGGCCACGGAGCGCGGCCGGATGTGATTGGCCAGGTGACAGAGCACCACACCGTCCATGAGGGAGGTGCCCAGGTCTTCGGGAAGAGCCACCTTCAGTCGGCTCTCAATACTCTGAGGAGGAGCACAGGGTTTAGGATTAAAGACACACGAGAGTTATATACGCCAATACACTCACACACATGTACACACTTATGCCAGTGAGTGAACTTGGACTGGAGACTACTGAGGCACACTGTGTGTATGTGTGTGTGTGTGTGTGTGTGTGTGTGTGTGTGTGTGTGTGTGTGTCAATTTGCCCTTGTGTGTTTCTATGCTGTACTAATAACTTACTCTTTCTGTTAGGCTAGGATTAAAGACACACTCACACAAACACACTGAAACACACACACCACAACAGTGCCGACACTAGGCCCCTTACATCTCTGAGTTGCTCCATCAGCTCCAACTCCTCCCTCAGCTGCTCCATCTTGCGTCTCATGGTGAACTGAGGGTCCACTGACTCCAGGCTCTTATGGTTCCTCATGAACACTGCCCCCAACAGGTAGGAGGAGAGAACAACAACAACACAGTGTACGTTAGACAGGAGAGCAAAGGAAAACATTATATTAACATTCATTTCCCAATCATTGGCTACTTTATTCATGACCAGAACATTTGCACAATATTTAAATAGATTCAACTGAATTCACTCTATTCTCTCTCTCTCTGGCTCTCTCTCTCTCACCCACCCACTTACTCACTCTCTCTCTCTCTCTTTCTCTACCATTCACTCTCTCTCGCTCGCTCGCTCACTCACTCACTCACTCACTATCTCTATTCTTCTCAAATACGCACACACTCACTCACTCTCTCTCTCTCACACACACACACACACAGACACACACACACACACACACAATCCATACTGTAATACTCACTGACCCAGACATCTCACTAATAATAATGTGCAGTCACTCTGCTTATATAACTCTATATTCACATCCCCTCATGCACACAGG
>JAPMUY010006998.1:457500-480000 GCA_026901105.3 Galaxias olidus
ACGTTTCCCAAGGCAGCTGCCACTGAAATATAGTGTGTTCATTTATCTCTATAGTATTACTGTGTGTCTCTGTTCCAGACTAAGCATGTGTTTTCTGTCAGTGAGTGAACTTGGACTGGCCCGGTCCAGTTTAAACATCTAGCCCAGCGGTGGAAGGACACGGAACACTAACAGAGAAGAGTGGTGACCCGGTCATTAGTCACACAACACACTGTACCTCTTTCAAACTGAGGGGATGGAGTCTACTGAGGCACACTGTGTGTGTGTGTGTGTGTGTGTGTCTGTGTGTGTGTGTGTGTGTGTGTGTGTGTGTGTGTGTGTGTCTGTCTGTGTGTGCGCCTGTCAATATGCCTTAGTGTGTTTCTATACTGAACTAATAACTTACTCTTTCTGGACAGACTAACTCAATCTTTTTTATCATCTACTGTATATTCAGAACTCTTTCTCTCTCTGCAAGCCAGTTTGTTCCCAAGTCAAAGATTTAAGATGCAGAGTTAAACAGGCCTAGCCCACACACAAACTGCTCTGACAAATTAACCATGCTGTTTGAAATTAGAACACGCTGTTTTCCCCACATACTCTCTCTACAGAGAGCTACAGAGACAGAGAGAGAAAAGAGAGAGAGAGAGAGAGAGAGAAATAGAAAATGGGACTGAGAAAGGAGGAGTGGAGAGACAGAGGGAAACGGTTGTTCGAGGTGGCCTCCCTCTAGGCAAACAAAGCCCAGAGATTAGGTGCCCAGGTTAATACCAACGTCAACACAAGCATCAAGCACAAAGCAGGAAGTGCTCTGTAATAACTAGCCTTCACTCTCTCAAAGACTTCCCCAAAACTACATTTGGGATTGTGGTGCTGCCTGTTAGTGTGTGTGTGTGTGTGTGTGTGTGTGTGTGTGTGTACTGTGGATAAGGGATGGAAAATAAAAGAGGGGAAAGGTGTAGCTCCATCGTTATCCTCGACCTTGAAACGGGGATGAGTCGGGATGTGATGTTGGATAAAGGACTGGGAGGCCGTTGGAAAGGTGGAGAGGGATGTTTGCCGGGGTTCAGAGCAGCGAAGCCTTTCTGCGGCGGACCTTTTTATCAGCTTCATTTATCAACAGTTAGTCTCGCCAAAGCCCCCCTCCCTCCCTCTCTGTCTCTCTCCCTCTCTCTCCCCTCTCTCTTTGTGTTAGGGAGTTTTATGGGACGGTAGATAGATAGCATCGCTTTGTACAAAGCTGACTTTGCTGAATGTGAACTGAGCCTACCTTGCACCCTTTGCCTTCTGTGTGTCTGTGTGGACCGAAACACAATTTGCTCACTAGGCAGGCTGTGTGTGTGTGTGTGTGTGTGTGTGTGTGTGTGTGTGTGTGTGTGTGTGTGTAACAGAGAAGGGGGTACAGTTCTAATTCTATTGTCCAAATTTGAACGCTGAGGGCCGAAAGAATGGAATCTTTGCTGTAGGGATGGCTTCTCCTCTGTGAGATCACTGACTGTGTGGTGTGCAGAACTCATATGGCGCACTAGTCAACAAGGTCAAGGGTCAACGGTGTCAGTTGAAAGCTAAGAGCTACTGAGAAAAACTCTATATTTACAGACCTTTACTGTTTACTGTTTTGGTTAAATGCGCCGCACAAACTCTTGTACTGCCCATCTGTTGGTTGCTGATTCGCATTTAGCCTCATCCCAGATGACTGGTTTAAATAAAGCTAATGATCAACGCTAGTGCCAGTCCAAACTGGGGGGGGGGGGGGGGGTTAAATATTTCCTAACACTAATCGCCTCACGGGGAACCGAAACGGTCCGCTTCACTGAGTGCCGCTCTTAAAAAGCCGTCTCCATTCCGATGGAAGTCGGGTCGTCCCAGAGGGGCCATTATCTAACGCTAAAATATAGGAGCTATAAATACACTGGGGCTGTCGGTGAGGGAGCTGAAGGAAGTTAGGAAGTCTGCTGTGGGGAGTCAGGAATGCCACTAGTAGACACAGTGGGCTATGGTAATACACAGGTCTGTGAGCTTTGGACAGTCAGAGAGAGAGAGGGAGAGAGAGAGAGAGACTACCCACACATTTGCTAATATGATCACACATAAACACAAGCACACACACACACACACACACACACACACACACACACACACACACACATCAGACAGACACACAACCACACACTCATCAGACAGACACACACACACAGTGGGTCCTTCTATTTTAAGGCCTTCAGCTTTTGTACGCTACTTTTCTACAATCACATTGCCCTACACGCGCACACACGCACGCACGCACGCACGCACGCACGCACGCACGCACGCACACACACACACACACACACACACACACACACACACACACACACACACACACACACACACACACGGGGTTTAAGTTCTACCATGTGTTACCCCACCGCCACAGCACACAGGCCAACATGTGAACAGCTGGGGATGAAGGCACAGCTGGAGCGTGTGGAGAGTAAAGGCTCCCTTTGATCTCCTGGGCCTTACACACACCACATAAGAGGCAGAGTACACACACACACACACACACACACACACACACACACACACACACACACACACATACAGGTCACACCATGGGAGAGGCTCACACACACACACACACACACACACACACACACACACACACAACCCGTAAAAGAACTGGGGTAGTGGAAAACACTCCAACGTGTGGTCAGAGGCGTAGAGCAGGCTCTGTGATTATCCACACACACTAAAGGGGTTTGCAGAGTAGAGGGAGAGACGTGGAGGGAGAAAGAAAGATATACAGTTCATAGGGAGTGGAAAGAGAGAGAGAGCAAGAAGAGAGAGAGAGAGAGAGAAACAGACAGATTATAGGGATGTTAGAAAGGGTGGGAGAGGGAAGGAAAACTGAGAGTAAAATGAAAAGAGAGCAATGTAACGAAAGGTGAGGCACGTCAATGCACATTGGGAAGGAGTCCAGGTGTGTGTTCACTGGCCTCCGTTTGGCCGGCAGCAGAAAGCGGCAAACCTACCACAACTGTGCATGCCTCCGTCTCCATGGTTACGGGGGGTGTCTGTGTCTCTATGGAGGGACAGGGCCTGCGTGAGGAGGGGGCGGAGACAGGGAGGGGGCGAGCAGGGCAGCGAAGGCGGGGCTAGAGTCAGGTAAGGGAGGAGCCAGGGGTGGGGCGTGGTGCAGAGGGGAGGGGCCAAAGTGGTGCAAGACAGGTCCGTTTCGACAAGCCACACCCATGGCACAACACAACAACAACACGAGAGACCAGAAACAGATGAGGGAACAGATCAGTCCGTTGAAAACGAAAGAGGACAGGGTGGCCATAAAAAACACACACGTGCAAAGTCAGGTTAGGGTTGAATATGGACAGGGAGGATCAGAGTCATGCGAGATTCGGCAATCAAAGAAAAAAAAAAAAACGAGAAAACGTGAAATAGATCGACAAAGAGTGGAGACGACGTGAAAAAAAGAAACAGCACATGAAAAGACGAAACAAAACAAAAACAAATATTAGTGCCATTTCACAATACACATTTCAGGACATGCTGTTAGCATAAATGTTAGCACATATTGTTAGCTTATCTTTTCACACGCCATTACTCGGCAAACATAGACTGGATGGCAGCTGTAGCTACATCTACAAAGCATGGCTTGGGGGTTGCTACAAATGAACTGTAAGCAAACAGAAGCAACGCTGCGGGTCTTGGTGGTCCACTCAAGCAACGGCATGAAAATGTTGTCCGACTCGAAGTGCAACCCTATCGGTTGTTTTGGTCTCGTCAAATCTACGACTGCAGCAGATTCCCAGGGCCACAGTGTTTACAGTGTGTGCAGGTATTAACCTCTGTACCAGTGCCTTTTACAGATGCTTCAATAGTCTATGTGAGATGGGTAGGTTAAAGGTAGGGGGGGGGGGGGGGGGTTGCACTGTTGTTAAGGGATAGGGGCAGGGATAGGCTCAGAGCCAGGAATAGACACGTACGTGCTTTGTAGAACTCCATATTTTGCAGGGCATTGTGTTGGGAGTAGGTCCCTGGACTAGCTGACACAGCGTGTCACAGGGTCTGGGTTTACAGGGCCAATGGGTTTAGGCTGAGTTTATGCTGATTTTTGGATGAGTTTAGGCTGGGTTTAGGCCACAAAGCACTGGGCCACTTCACTCCTCAGGGTTGTAAAGCTGAATGAAGGAGGACCCAGGAGGCTGTTTTGGGTGGGTTTGAAACGCGTACACGCTGTCATGTTTCACTTCCACCACTATGTTACCCTTTCGCCTCCCCCCCTTCCCAGCCACATACCACCAATCCAGACGTCCACCCACCACCTAGAACACTGGCTTACCCAGGCTCCACTCACCCGAACGGGGCTTCAATCCAAAGGGAGGAGGGGTAAACGTGGGACCGCCGGACGGAGCTGAGTCCTCGCCCTGGGGAAACGTGGGATAAAAGACACTCGTGAGCCAGCAATCCAACAGATAGCCATCATCTGGGTTGATCTGTCAGTGACCATGAATGCAGGGGAAGTTACACTGAGGCGTATGAATACATTGATACACTTGCTTATGAATTTTTATTACTCTGTGGAAGGGCTGCCATGGCCTTGAGTCTGTCACATTGCATTGAGTCTATCATATTGCATTGAGTCTCATTGAGTCTATCATATAGCATTGAGTCTATCATATGGAATTGAGTCTATCATATAACATTGAGTCTATCATATTGAATTGAGTCTATCATATAACATTGAGTCTATCATATTGTATTGAATCTATCATATAGCATTGAATCTATCATATTGCTCTGACTCTGTCATATTGCTTTGCTGCCACCTTTGTATACTTGGGTTAAAGACAAAAGCACCCTGCAAACCACGACAGTACGCTCGGGCACAAAACATGTCAAACGCGTTAGCTACATGGACCATACACAACCTTGACTATCATATCATAATCAAAACACACACACACACACACCAAGTCAAGTTGATACGACACAAGAGACACATCCCTGTCCGTGAGGCCACATGCAAAACAACCACCTTGGCCTGGAGGTAAAGGGGGACGTCTGCAGCACAGCACACTGGGAAAGGATGCCAAGAGACACACGCACAGAAGGTGTGCTACAGGATGAATGCCTTCAAAATCATCAGTGGTACCATTCGGTAGACGTAGTCTACTGTCAATGGTACTTTGCTTCGAAAGCCACAATCTGCAAAATCATTTCCATTAAAAGGTATGAGGCATGGTTTTGGGGGGGGGGGGGGGGGGGGGGTGCCGGCAAGGACATTCTCTTATCTAAAAACGTAATGCGACAAATTGTGGCTTCAAGAGCATGACTTGAACCAAGTAGATACTTAGTAGGCGGGGAAAACATGGACAGCATGGGATTGGCTGGGAAGCCCGAGGAGAAGGCGTGGCCACCCATGGCTTGTCGCTAAGGTTACCTGGGCGGCCATATGTCTCTCGTATTGCAGAAACGCAAGCTGGGTCTTAAAGCGGGCCCTCTCTAGAATCATCTGCCTCATCTTCTGGAACTCAAAGCCTCCTTCGGGACTCTTCTAGAATATTCCAACCACATGGGGCTTAGTACTGCAGTATGCTTATGTGAACCAAGCAACACTGTGACTACAATATACAGGCTAGGGTGTATTGCTGGGTGTGCTTTAATTAAGCAGCTTAGAGCACATCAACCACCCAGAGCTTAGTGATCAGCCCAAACAGGCCAAAATAACATACTGGAAAACAAATAAATATATACAGTATATGGTACTTCTTACTTATTTTATCTCACAATTTTACTAAATAAAGTGATACAAACATAAATGAAGAGACTTGAACTTTTCAAATGCAAAAGAGCAAGGGGAACTCCTCCTATCTGAGGAACTTCAAATCCCACCACACATTCAACAACCAGCACACATCCTAAACCCCATGTAACCCAACCTTCGGCTGAGTCAGCCTGAGCGAAGTGAATAAGGGTACAACGGGCGGACGTCTCACCTTGGGCGTGGTGGAGCCGTCGTCGCTGTCCTGACCACTGCAGGGAGAGAGAGAGAGAGGGAGAGAGAGGGAGAGAGAGAGAGAGAGAGAGAGAGAGAGAGAGAGAGAGAGAGAGAGAGAGAGAGAGAGAGAGAGAGAAAGAGGAAGAGGAAGAGGTGGGGATGGGGTAACAAGTAACAGGAAAGACAGATGGGTGGAGGGCCTTTTAAGTTAACATTCTCACATTATAAAGCACACACACACACACACACACACACACACACGTGCGTGCACGGACACACTCAACCCGTCTTACTTGAGAGAGTCGTCCACCATCACCAGCTCCACAGGGTAGAGTTGCACTCCAAGCTCGTCTTGTTCCATGCTGACTCTGAGAACAGACAGACACGACCTTACGGTTCAGACGGGTCACGGCCCTGGTAAAGACCACACCGGTCTGTGGAGTACCCCCGGGGAAGGTGGTGCGACTCCTGGCCGTCGTTCCTACCTGCTGGGGTCTTGGAGCAGCTCCACCGCCTCCTTCAGCTGGTTGATCATGTCAATGTGCCGCTCTTTGCCCCCCGTCACCTTTGACCTACGGCCAAGGGAACAGGAGGTCACGGTACGCGTGGCCACAGCAAGGTGGAACGTGGGATAAGCTACTTGTAGGTAAGAAACCACTTTTTTTTTTATTCCACTTTTGTTTTAAAGAAAATTATGTAAAATGGATTTCAACGTCAATATGTTCATGCAGGTCAAAACAGGCTTGTCTTTAAAATCACAGGGGCGTCCTTAATGCAAATGTACTCTGCTGTCACGCTCAGTCCGTTGAACCACATGCAAAGCACACTTCTGCTTGCATTAGTCAAAACAAGTAGTCCAAAACAAACCCACAACCGAATCAACAACACGTCCCGTTTGGTAGTGAAGAGAGTGGCACCAGGCAGACCAAAGTGGACTAGACCGAGGCGACACCCCCCCCCCCCCCGCCCCACCCCTAGACTGAGACGGACCCACAGAGCGGTCCGTTAAAGAGCAGGAGCACCCCGGTGACAGCAGAGAAAGGGACGGAGAGATAGAGGATGAACGGATGAGAAGAGGGATAAAGAAAGGTACCCACGTCTGTCCTCTAGTCCAGTGCGAGTCCTCGTCTATCCTTAGGGGCTCGTCGTAGTCTGCCGCCGTGCGACCCTGCACGCACACACACACACACACACACACACACACACACACACACACACACACACACACACACACACACACACACACACACACATCAGCTCCAGCTGCAATCCAGTCACATGTTCTGCATTTGGCCAGTGATTGGCTGAGGGTTATTCAACATCACCGTCACACACAAAGACGAGTGTGCCCTCGCGCACAAACACAAATACACACACACACACACACACACACACACACACACACACACACACACACACACACACACACACACACACACACACACACACACACACACACAGACGCACGTTCACACGGACAACAAAACAAGGCCACTCTTAACAAGGAGGTCGTTGTCACTGCCCCTCCTCATTTCTCCCTATTTGTTCCTTGCTGTCTCTCCCCTCCCCTCCCCTCCTCTCCTCCCCTGCCATCTCCTCCCCTCCCCTCCCCTACCCTCTCCTCCCTCTCTGCGTGTCAGATCTGCTGACACTGCGGGTGTCAGAGAGGAGGCCAAGTGTCTCTCTGTTTGTCTGAGAGTGTCACGCAGGGAAGAGTAGAGGAGAGAGAGAGAGAGAGAGAGAGAGAGAGAGAGAGAGAGAGAGAGAGAGAGAGAGAGATGGGAAGTGTAAACAGAACTAATCTCCATCGGGGAGTTAGTCACACTTACAGGGCGCGAGAGACCGAGAGTGTAAGAGAGAGAGAGAGAGAGAGAGAGAGAGAGAGAGAGAGAGAGAGAGAGAGAGAGAAAGAAAGTGAAAGACCAGAGATTGATAGGCACGTCCGAAAGTCAGAGACGCGGAACTGAAAAAAAGAATGTCCGACGGGGAAGAGAGCGGTGATCTCTGGAACACCTTCCGCTCTGTCTAACGGCAGGAGTTCCCCATCCGACTCTGTCAGGCGAGTCGGATGGGGAACGACGGCCGTTAGCGCTAACGGCACGCCGCGTCTTTACCGTGAGTGTGCACTCGTCCCTGAAGCAGGCGGCAGAGTCGTGTGTGCAGACGTTATTTCAGTAAGAACAGAGCCGGCCTAGGGGCACTCCGATACTTCAAGTCTAAAATGCCAGCTCGGATAGAACGCCGGGGGAGATACGCTTCGCGGTCGAAGAGGGTCGTGTTTACGAACGCAACGTCGTTACATAAGACGCCTTCACGTTTGATCCTGAAACTCCGTCGGACACGCAGCCCATGCTCTTACATTATTCACAGAGTTGCCGCCGCCCTCTGAATCTTTCATAACACCGCAGGAATCAGAGTCTTGCTCTAAGTGCTTGTAGACGGGCATGCCTAAACAGGAAACAAACCTGGGCTGGCTCTGCGCCCTCACATGATGTTGGCATGGGGAAGCTCTAGACTGCTGTGCTGTTTATCAGGGCTAACGGGAGAACATGTAAGCATGTTGAGTGGTGTCACTTCTATGTATCTGTACTAACATGTATATAGATACTATGTATCTGTACTAACACGTATATAGATACTATGTATCTGTACTAACACGTATATAGATACTATGTATCTGTACTAACACGTATATAGATACTATGTATCTGTACTAACATGTATATAGATACTATGTATCTGTACTAACACGTATATAGATACTATGTATCTGTACTAACACGTATCTGTACTAACACGTATATATATAGATACTAACACGTATATATCTGTACTAACACGTATATAGATACTATGTATCTGTACTAACACGTATATAGATACTATGTATCTGTACTAACACGTATATAGATACTATGTATCTGTACTAACATGTATATAGATACTATGTATCTGTACTAACACGTATATAGATACTATGTATCTGTACTAACATGTATATAGATACTATGTATCTGTACTAACACGTATATAGATACTATGTATCTGTACTAACACGTTTTTAGAAATTCAGCAACATATAGGGGAGAGAGAGACAAGAAAGAGAGTAAAAAAGAAAAAGAGATTGAACAAATGAAACAAGAGGGACCTTAAGGACATGGCTGTCAGAGAGACAGACGGAGAGCAGAAGGACAGAACCAAAGGCAGAGAGAGAGGCAGGGTAAGGACGAAGGATGGTGGCCTTGCCTTGATGTAGTTGACGAAGCGTGCGGTGAGAGTAGAATCTCGGAAGCCAAACTCCTTCAGGGCTTCCGTAGGGCTCTCCTCAATCAGCTCCACCGAGTCTGAGTTTGGGTCCACTGTAGGGGGGTCGAAGGTTAGAGGTCAACTCAGAAAAGAAATACACTTACAAAAAAAAAGTCACAAAAATTGCTTTAAAACAACAAAAACAAATTCCCCAAAGCCAAGCCACATCGGTCTCTCCAGTCTTTGGAAATGTAGTACAAGTAACAGCCACGCCCGTGGACTAGATGAGGTGTCCTAGAAACCTACACTTCCAGAGAAAGGGTGTTGCAGCCCGGCTGTGGCCTGGTTTGGGGGAGATTGAGGTGGTCTATTTGCAGACGCTGGCTGGGGAGCTGACGTCTATGGAGGACCCTGCAGTCCACTGATTTTTTTTAAGTTTGTGACATTCCTATGTATTGTGAGATAGTTTTTGCGATGAAAAGCGCTTTACAAATGAAATACGTTAATATTTATGTAACCGCTGGATGTGGCTGACGCCACTCAGCAAACCAGATATAGACCAGTAAAGCCCCGTAAAGACCATTAAAGACTCCCAAAGGTCGTGTAATCCAGTACGCAGCATTACACGACTTTAAAGGTTAAAGAAGTACAAGGAGCTAATCTACGGCTGTCACACTGTCAGGCCTGTGACTTACAGTGAGCACACTCTCACATCCATACACAATACTTACACAGGCATCACACGCAAACACACACATGCATGCATGCACACACGCGCACACACACACACACACACACACACACACACACACACACACACACACACACACACACACACACACACACACACACACACACACTTCCAACAACAGTGTGGGCCTGTCCTGCTATCCTCCCTATGTTGACGCTGATTTCCTGTTGTTAATCTTCACTTTATGGGACTTCACACACACGCACGAACGCACGCACGCACGCACGCACACACACACATACAAACAGTTAAGAGAAGTTCAACATTAGACAAGGGCTTCACCGTCCCCCACTCCCCTTACAAAAACAGTGCCCTAAAACCTCTGTGATGGGTCCAGACACACACACACACACGCGCGCGCGCGCACGCACGCACGCACGCACACACACACACACACACACACACACACACACACACACACACACACACACACACACACACACACACACACAAATCATAAGGGCTCCGGACACGTTCCTGTGTTATCCCACTTCCTCTGTTTGGAGTAACAAAAAGTGACACGGTTGTCTCTCCATTACTTCCTATGCTAGTGGACAGGGGCGTAACACACACACACACACACACACACACACACACACACACACACACACACACACACACACACACACACACACACACACACACACACACACACACACACACACACACACACACAGGCCAACATCAACACATCCATCTCTCTCTCTGTCTGTCTGATGCGGTTGTTATCTCTAGCTCTGAGGATGTCTGGCATCCGCCTCAACACTCACTGTCCCCATTAAGGCCCTGCTGGCTATAGAACTAGACAGACTAGACAGGACACGTCCGTTGTGCCCGCACATCAGTGGCAGACAGGGGCGTCCTCTGTGCGCTCGCTGGGGGAACATGGGTCGTTCAACCACAGGTTGGTTGGTTTGTTGTTGGATAGGTTTTGGGTGGATTGTTACGGTCTAGAGTCTGTGCAGATTCATTCCAATCATTCTACATTCGTTCCGTCCTGCTGATCACTGTGCAAGTGGCTGCTTGCTGGGGTGGAGCCTGAATGGTGTGTGTGTGTGTGTGTGTGTGTGTGTGTGTGTGTGTGTGTGTGTGTGTGTGTGTGTGTGTGCGCGTGTGTGTGTTACCGTACCTGTCAGAGCGCTGATGTGTTCGCTGGAGTCGTCTTTGTTTAAGCCGTCCTCCTCTGTGATGTGGGACATGGGCACATTCAGACTCAGGCTGTCCTCGTCTGAGGGCTAAACCAAAAGACCACCATCAATAATAATAATCATAATAAGAATAACTTTGATTTAAGAGCACTTTTCTAGCAACCCAATATTTTGTCAATGCTAACACACAAATTGCTATATGTTGTGTTAAAAGAAATGTGCAGATTTTTCTGGGACCCAACCACAAACGTATTCCATTACCAATACAAGTATGAAATTTGGAAACATAAAAACAAATAACTTTTGTTTAGTTATCGTTTAAAAAACAGATAACATAGTTAACTTTTACAAAGGAAACAATAGTTTCCATTATTCACAGAGCAAAAAACGTTTAGTTATATAATATTGATAAAACAAAAATCCACTTGCTGTTAAACTCCTATACAGTATATAGTAGTAGTAGTATACTATAAAAATAAACTAGTAGTATGCAGAAGAATTAGACAAAAAGCCATATTTCTGCACAAATCTTTTTTTCTCTGAGCCAAACATCCATTGCGTTTTAGTGGTTATTGTCGAAGAAATACAGTAATTTAAGACAATAGACATTCTGTGAATAGAGGCCAACAAACACGTTTCATTAATCAATCGTCCGGACGCCACGTTCATTTAAAAAAATCTGATTAAAAGATGAAGTCAAGAGACAGTGGACACGGACAGTGGACACAAACAGCGTTAATGGACACGGGACACGGACAGTGTTAATCTGATTGGAGAATCCACTGAACTCCAATAGTTCACGCATTGAAAAGAGACAGATGTGGAGATGAGACAGATCATTCTGGGGGACATCTGTTATACAGAACAGCGCGATGGCTTATTTATGCCTTCCACTACGTCTGACACAAAAGATCATACCAAGAAACCTCCCCGTCATTTGCAACGGATGAATATTGGCACGGGTCATTTTACAACCTAACAAACCGTTTTAATGTATGAACATGAATGAATAGGTTATGAATCTCACTTGAGTCACATCAACTATTTGCACAGTAGTATAAGTACAGCCAGCCAGGCAGCCAGCCAGTCAGCCAGACAGACAGATACACAGACAGAAGGACTGATGCACAGACAGACAGATAGACGGACAGTGCGGTAACCAGACAGTTGGGCTTACCTCGGTGGCGGATAGCCTCTTGTCGCCGTTGTCGCTCCCAACCCCTGAGTCTGTGTCCTGCTTCTGTTTCTGGTCAATGTCCTCTGTGCTGTGAGGCATACAAGTGGATTACCTACGGGTTAGCGCGGGGTTAAAGGTCACACAGACCCTCAGCGAGAGAGAGAGAGAGAGAGAGAGAGAGAGAGAGAGAGAGAGAGAGAGTGTGCCTTCTAATCTCCGTGAATGGAGACGCTGTCACTCTTTCACAGGCTTTCTCTTTCTTTCTGTGTCTCTCTCTCTCGTTCTGTCAAAGACGCTCAACTCTTGAGCTGTTAGGGGAGTCTCAGCCAGTGGTAATGTGTTCAGCTGTACCTTCCACACACACACAAGCATGCACACACACAAGCGCACATCCTCACGCACACGAGCACACACGCACACACACACATCTTGTTTCTAGGCCATCTGAATGGGTTACCTCAGGGAAAATGTTCCTGTGTGACTTTGAGACTTCATTAAGTCATACTAATGATAAAACACCACTATAAATTTAATACATAAATAATATTACACTGTGGTTCGCACCCACCCTTAACCTGAAATGACTAACACATACGTCATCCTTTTGAGAAAAAGTCGACAACCACAGTATTTAGAACTGGACTGAACTGGTATTTGAATCAAACCTGCGTTTAAAATAGCAACACACGCTGTCTCTGTGAAACGTGCGTTCTGAAAGCTCAGAGAAAAGAGAAACTGATGTTATGAGAGAAAATATGAACCAATAGGATTCAGAAAATAAGGAGACATACATGGGAAAAGGGAGGTAAGGAGAGAGAGAGAGAGAGAGAGAGAGAGAGAGAGAGAGAGAGAGAGAGAGAGAGAGAGAGAGAGAGAGAGAGAGAGAGAGAGAGAGAGAGAGAGAGAGAGAGAGAGAGAGAGAGAGAGAGAGAGAGACAGAGAGAGAGAGAGAGAGAGAGAGAGAGAGAGAGAAGGAGAGACTGTGTGTGCAGTGTACTGACTCCTCGGGACAAAAGGAACCGTTCGTTTCCTGCCCACGCGTTCCTCCGGCGCGGAGGGTTACATACGGGGGCGGACACAGCAGAACATAACATCCTTCCTCCGTAAAGCACTTCCCACATTCATAGCAGGGAGCTACAGACAGGCACATGTCACGCAGGACTGGGCTCAGCACCATAGAAGGGGAGCCATCACAGTGAAGAAAAAGTCCCCGCCTTTAAAATAATATATATTAATTTACTTTTAAATATATCCAGGTTTTGGGGGCTAGTTTGCTACCAGCCTTGACGGGTTTAGCTGAGTGCCGGATCGAATGAAAGCCGATTCTTTAGGTTTTAGTGTACGCATCCCACGTGTGGATTCCTTGACAGAGTAGCACAGAAGCAACTAGGAGATGAGAAATAGGCTTCCTGTTTTCAAAAGAATTAAAACAAATTTGCCTCGCGCAACACCCGCCGCTCGCTGATGAAACACTCATGTTCATTCATAAGCTGACGGCGTTCAGCGCAGCTTATTACTGCAACGACGGAAGACGGATCGGAAAGAGAGAGAAAATGTAAACATTAGTGGGCGATTAGCATAGTTTTTTGGGGGGGGGGGTTGTCATGGCAACGTACCTCCCGGTGGCGGGCCGTGATAGGCTGAGCCGCTCCATGACGGGCAGGTAGAGGGAGTCTGGCATCTTGTCGCTCCGACAGGCCTCGATACCCAGGTATTTGAATATGTGGACTTTACCCTTGATGCAAATCTGCAATAAAAAAGGACGGTTATGAAGATGGCCGTGATAATGCGTGGGTTAATTGTGCAGCCTTGCACAGTCTTTCTCTTTTCAGAGAACTGTGTTCAGTTTAACAGGTCACCGCTGCAAAGCACACTGTTCCTCATTATTAGTCTGGTGGGCTTCATCGCAAAACTAGAGGGTTAGTGTTCTAAACGTTGAGTGCGTGTTGAAAGCGGACCTGTGCGGGGGGTGAGAGTTAGTGTTTTAAACATTGAGTGTGTGTGTGTGTGTGTGTGTGTGTGTGTGTGTGTGTGTGTGTGTGTGTGTGTGTGTGTGTGTGTGTGTGTGTGTGTGTTGAAAGCGGACCTGTGCGGGGGGTGAGGGTTAGTGTTTTAAACGTTGAGTGTGTGTGTGTGTGTGTGTGTGTATGTGTGTGTGTGTGTGTGTGTGTGTGTGTTGAAAGCGGACCTGTGCGGGAGGACTCTGTAGAGGGTTGTTCTCCAGCTGCAGGGCCTGGAGGTGCTTCATCTTCCTGTAGCTCACTGGGATGGTGGACACCTTGTTACACGAGAAGTCAAACTTCACCAGCGGCAGCTCCACCAGGTCTAGGACACACACATACAGACACACAGACACACACACACACACACACACACACACACACACACACACACACACACACACACACACACACACACACACACACACAGTGGCGATGGTTAAAATGGTGGTCATGTGTCTCGTGTGGGGTTTGTATGCCTCGGGATCCCCGTGGTTCACACATCATATTTATAAATGCTCCTCAATTTTTCAAAACGCAACCTCACAAATACATGCGCTCTCTCTCTCTCTTTCTCTCTCTCTCTCTCTCTCTCTCTCTCTCTCTCTCTCTCTCTCTCTCTCTCTCTCTCACTCTCTCTGTCTCTCTCTCTCTCACACACACACACACCAAAAATATGACTGACTGCAGCACAACATCGGCCCCAACATTTCCATGTCCTTGCTCTCATGGTGGGCTAATCTCGTTGTAATGAATCACCATCCCACACACACACACAGCTCCCCCGTTCCCTCGCGCGCACAAATAGCACACACACTCCGTGCAACTTTAATCCCCACAACACCGCCTCGGGCACGAGCGTGCAGTCAGACCCACCCTGGGGGCCACGACCGTTTGCAGAACGAGAGCGGCGCTCACGCAAATGTCACCCCTCGTTACGTGGGAGGGACAATTTTAACATTGCGGCGTGGAGTTCCCGCCCGTCCACGATAACAAAGCGCTGCCCAGCCTCGTTAGCCATACGGCCATGTCCTCCTTTCCCCCCTGGTGCTGTCCTCGCGGCCTACGCCTCAGAAGCTTTCACGGCGTTTCGAGCCAATGCCACAGCCGCAAAGGTCAACAACGTGGCACTTCGAGACGTTTACCGTTTCCTTGAAACCGGCAGAGTGCTACCGAAAGTGGAGGAACGAGAAAAAAGACCGTTCAAAGAAGAAAAAGGAGGCAGACAGCGAGATACAGTCGAGAATCCGGCAGCCATTTCGTCTCAGCGCTGCCACTTCACAGCTCATGGCCCTGGTTACGGCTCCCCCACGTTATATAAAAGCGGATGACACTGTTGGTATAATTTACACGGAAACAGCGCTCCTGATCTGAAGCCTTGTAAATTGTTAGGGCAACAGTGTGTGTGCGTGTGGCGTGTGCGAGTGCACGGCGTTCGGCAGTCACAGTTCCTTCTCTCCTAAGCCCCGGAGCCCTCCTGGAACAGACAGCCACTAAACCTCCAGAGCTACTCCACTCTGCCGGAGTTCTGCCGGCTCCGCTCCGGCCAAAAATAAACAGGGGGGGGGGGGGGGGGGGTCTTTGGAAAACTGCAGCCTCCAAAACCACTGTGACCCAGTCATGTGTGTGAGTGGGAAGAGAGACATAGCTAGCAGATGAGAGGCAGAGGTTGTGAAACACATGGATTTCAATGCCACTGGAACTCGATGGTGTATACTGGAAAGTGACAAATAATGAACACTTTACTGGATAGACTCATGTTTCCATGTGCGTGCCAACTGTACTGTAGGTAACAGCCCTCTTAGTACGTATAATAGTATCGTTTCATAGGAAGATAGTTTCCTTTTGGTATGTGGCATCAGGACGCATCGAAAAATGTACAATGTGAACGACAGATAGAGAAACCGTGCAGAATATACCACGGTTTGCAACACATTCCCCAGACGGGGCATACATTCTGGCACAACACTATCACATTATCTCCCTCACAAGCTTTTTATAATTAAAATCACTCGGAGGGGAACATAATCTCAGCACAGAAAGCACCAGGGAGGGCAAGCTCCAAATATGAGGCTATATAGAGCCAGTCGGCACACCTCTGCTCATTAGCAGGAATGACTGAAGTCTGGCAGACGCTCTCGTTCAAGGTCAGTGCCTGGGAGGGGAAAAAAAGAGCAATTGAAAAGCTATTACCACTAAACAAAACCTCTTTTCAAAAACGGTCCTCCTTGTGTAAGCATTTCTGTTGGATAACAGGGAGAAGTCAACACTAGCCGGGTGGTCCGCTAAGATAAAAGAACCAACTGCTCCCCCGGCAAACAACCAGGCCAACGGTGTCGAGCCTCGAGCTGCTTTTTCCAGATCAAGGCTCCTCAATCAATCACAGAAGACGAGGCGATGTTGGCGCGATTGGGAGCGCCGGCACCGGTAAATCAGGAGAGATGTTGAGACAGGGACGGAGAGCTTCAGGAACGCCGTGGAAAACAAAACACCGCCATCCGTCTTTTTCACATTCCGCGCACCACGGAAAGCTGGGACCCGAGCCGTTGCCATGGCGATGGGAGCGTCAAAAAGCTTGCCTGCCTTTTCATGAAACTGCATGTCTCACAAAACCCCAAACTTACACTTAACGATGCTCCACAGACACAGGGGAAGCTGTCTCGTTCAATCCCTGAGCGAAAAGCGCCATGTTGTGTACACCGCACACCATCTAGGATTAGTGCGATGGCTCTTGACTACTGTGGCGGTTCTGGCCCAGGGACAGTGTTCTGGGTCTGTGTTCTGGAGCCAGTGTTCAGTGTTGATGTAAACTCACCCTCGGGGAGGACGCAGAGAAGGTTCCGGCGCACGTTGAGCTCCCGGAGGGCTTTTAGGCGGCCGATGTGTCTGGGCAGGGCCGTGATCTCGTTGCAGCTCACGTCCTGCAGGGGGCAGAGTCACGGGACACACCAGGCTTCAGCTCACTGTTCACACGTGTTTGTTCATCACCAGTGTCTCAACAGCACTTTCCACTCGCCTTCCTTTGTCTCTTCACGCTCTCTCTACCCATCCCTTATCCTTCATCTCCTTCCCTCTTTTCCTTACCCCGCCCTCTGACCTATCTACTCTAATCCCCCCCCCCTCCCCCTCATCCTCCCCCCTAGCCCCTCGTAACCCCTCCAGGAGAAAACAACAGACAGGGTTGCATAAGAGCAGGCGGCCGCTCGGCTCCAACAGGAAACCATGTGCTGAGTCTGACTCTGGCACTGACACAGGTACACACACATACACACACACACACACACACACACACACACACACATGCACACACTGGGAGGCAGTGGAGAGGGAAAGGATGGAAGCAAAGGGAGACGAAAGGAAAAACGAGGGAGAAAAAGTGAGAAAAGAGAGTGGAAATAGAGGAGACAAAAAGATTGCACGCACACACACACCCACCCACACTTAAACACACACACACACACACACACACAGTTAAACACACACACACACACACACACACACACATAAAAACAAACTGAAGTCCACCCACACGCAGACACGGAGGGTGTCTCTCTGGTCTCTTACCAGCTCCATGAGGTTCCTGAGCTGTCCGATGGCCTCCGGCAGACACACCAGCTTGTTGTTGCTGGCGTTGAGGACGCGCAGGGGCAGGCTGCATAGACAGGCCGGGAGGGCGCCCAGCTGGTTCCGACTGAAAAGACACAACACACACACACACACACACACACCCGGGTCAATACGCTCGGTCGATTCCCTCTCCGTCTTTGTCCAGGCTACAGTGAGCGTTTGGTCAGGTCTGTCTGGAGTGCCAAAGGGATCGGAGGGTTTCCACTTGGCCCTGCTGTGTCCGGACGAGGTGATCCCAGACGGCTGGAGTGGACGTGTGTCAGAGTAAACAGAGCTGTAGTTCTTCATACTTTGCATGGATGTTAACCCTGGCTAGAATGATGTAGTGTAGGAGCAGTGGGGTAGTAGTCATATGTGGGGTCTGAGTACCTCCGAATGTGCTGCATACACTGGGCACCATTAGAAAGTCCTAACATTAGAGTTGCTTAATCCCTATAGAAATAAATGACTCATACCCACCCCTATGTGCAATTTGGCTTTTTCTTGAAAAATCTTAATTTTTTTATATTTAAAAAATGTGGCCTAATTCAATGTTACAAATGATAATAGCATCAGACTTTTCATTAGTCAATCATTGTAGATGATGAAATGTATTAGAAGGCATTTGTATAATGTCTATCATTAAATTAATACATTGTTGACAGATGAATAGATGAATCCCTGGTCGACGAAACTCAATCTTTTTGATCTATGGAATTCCTATTCCCCGAGGGATGAAGACGCAGCGTAAGCCGCGTATCCGTAGGGAAAGCCGGAATAGGGCACGACTAGCAACATGCATGAAAGGAAAACAGCAGCAACCGCGTCGCAAAATGGCTTCCACGAGGACATGATTGGATGTTCACATTGAACGCACAGAGCAGTACAGTGTTTACTGGCGTCTGTTTGTTTTGTGCCCCGTTGTTGTTTGTTTTTACTGTACCGTAAAAACAACAGAAAAGAGAGGCCCCCGGGGAAATACAGAAAGCATCTTTCACGTGGCCGCCTCCAGTTCCCAGCTTGCTCTTCTGCTTCAGGTGGTGTGTTTGTGTCCGTGAAATAACGCAAACACACACACACGCATGCACGCACGCACGCATGCACACTCACACACAGATACACACACACACCATCATAACTGCAAAGCACTGCAATATTCATTGCATAACGAAATGTGCAAAAACACAAAGACACACACACACACACACACACACACACACAAACACGGCATGCTGGTTCAAGTCAACTGAACCACAGGCTGGCTGCCAGGGGCAAGCCAGAGAGAGGTGAGGATGAGAACAGAGGAAAGAGCAACGGAAGGTGGTCGATTCTCAGTTTGAATCTGGCTCCATGTGTGGACGGACACGGATGCCATCGGCCTAACCCTGGAGATGAACCAGATAGCACATTACAGGGAAACATCTTGGGGAGGGCCTCTGTTATACACTTACAAGCAAGCTAGGGGGAGCTCACGTGCACACACAAACACACACACACACACACACACACACGCACACACACACACACAGATACACACATTTTTCTTGTCAACCACAAAGTGCTAGACCCCTCTAACTCGGCACTGAAAATAGCATTCCGGAAATGTCATGGAAAAAAAGCTGTTTATACGGCTGTACACACACACACACACACACACACACACACACACACACACACACACACACACACACACACACACACACTAAATTCCCACTGACAAAACCATTTTGTAGCGAAGACGGAAGCACTAAAAACGTTGATAGGAATCTGCTATTCATTTAGCCTTTCATGATGGAGAAGACACAGTAAGACCCTAGAGTGACCTTTCTGGAACATCTTGTGAGTCAGTGTGTGTGTGTGTGTGTGTGTGTGTGTGTGTGTGTGTGTGTGTGTGTGGGAGCGTGTGTAAAAAAGAGCAGTGGTGAGTGTGCTCACACAACATAATGACAGCACAAAAACCCTACACACACAAAGTTTCAAAGCCCACTTTGTCTCTGCTTTGCTTTCTCCATTTTGATCATTCTCTGACTTAACTCCTTCAGGCATCTATCGCCTTCTCCCCATTGCCTAATTCCCTCTCTAATTTCAACCCTAGCCCTACATATACACGTGCATTTGAACTCTCCCTCCTTCAATTTCTCCCTCAGTCTATAGTTGGGTAGCCCTGTATCCATGGAAACGACCTTTTGGAGTCCTCAAAGCGAGCCTGCAGGGAAGGAGGGCATGACAGCATCTTGACCTTTCACACACAGCGGCTTGATCTCTGACTACTTGATGCTGATGGTCTGACATCATCATTTCAAAATAACTTAATGGAGGTTAGCGTGCTAGCTAATAACTACAGTGGACAGTATCGGTGTATCAGAAAACACATCACATCACATGAACGAGTGAGTGTGTGAATTGGCCTGCAGCTGAATGGAAAGGAAAGGAAAATATGTTTGGTTGTGTCGTTGTAACACAAAACCTGACTAACATCTAACCACTAACGTCCCACACTGGCAAGACTGATACTTTGAAGATTAAAGATTGTGCCTACACCAAAAAAAGCTCCTAACTTTGTTTTTCGATCGTAAATCCATGCAGCTAACTGAGTCAGACAACAAAGATTTTGTCAGAAAGACCCTCTAGCCCGCTAGGGACCAAAATAACCTAGGAATAGAGCTGCTCCTTTCATGTGTTCCATGTGAGAGACGCAGGGGAACTTTTGCTCCATTGCTGTTTCAAACAGGGAGACAATGAGACTTGGGATTGGAGTCGGCTTTTCTCAATGTTATACATCAGGTATCACTTAAGTCTACTAGCGTAAGCAAACACACACGGTCACAGTTAGATCGCTCACACACACACACACACACACCCACACAGAAAACACACTCCCACAGACCATTCCTTCAGGTCTGTTTTCCCACAGACATGTAATGGCAGCACTTGACTTGTGATGAACGTGATCCTCCCCCATTAAGTTACTGATTAATGAAACCTGGGCCCACACTGTGACGGAGATAGAACTGAGTGAGACTGTGTGTGTGCGTGTGTGTGTGTGTGTGTGCACGCGCGCCTGTGTGTTTGAGTGCGCATGCATGCACATAATTTAACGAGGGTATAATTGTGAGAGCCTACATATGCATGTGATATGTGCTTCTGTGCGCGTAATCCTCAGAGATAGGACTAATTCATTTAGCCGCGGCGGTGTGTGAGAGCGTGAAGGTCAGCGACCACAGATCACAGATCACAGATCAGCGGTGTGAGGGGCCTCAGTCATGATGACCTCCCACTGTGCTAGTCCCACTGGGGGCAGAGTGGCGGAACGGACCGGAAACCGAACCCGCAGCCACTCTAACGGAATCAACAACGACAAGGGCAGAGCAACAACAACAACAACAGAACACACCTCCACCGACCACAGTGACACATTGTAAAGATGACAAACGTCTTATATGGAGGGACGCCATATGAACATGAATAAGGGTGTGTGTGTGTGTGTGTGTGTGTGTGTGTGTGTGTGTGTGTGTGTGTGTGTGTTGTGTGTGTGTGTGTGTGTGTATCTACCTGAGGTTTAATGAGGTGAGTGACAGCATGGCAATGATGTTGTCCGGGATGGTCCTGATGCAGTTATGGTACAAGTTGAGTGTTTCCAGGGCGACCAGGTGGCACACCTCTGAGGGGATGTCCGCCAAGCGGTTCTTTGATAAGTCTGATGAGAGGAAGAAAGAGAGAAAGAGGGAGAGAGATAGCGAGAGGGGAAGAGAGAGGGAAGGAAAGAAAGAGAAAGGTAAGGTAGGAATCATATTAATAAAAGAGGTCACGCAAAAAATTTCAAAGCATATGCCTTTCTGCCAACTTGAACTTTCTCTTTTTAGCAGGTAATTATGTATTCTCGCCCTGCTCTGACATGACACACCTGCAGTTACACACACACACCACTAGATGTCTCCCATCTTTGACTCGGTGAAGTAGCTCCGTGCAGCTGGGTTTACAAACAAGCGACTGACTCGCTCAGTCAGAAAAATCGGAGGCGGACTGCCCCCCCCCCCCCCCCCGCCCCCCACCCTCCCCCGGGTCCTCAGCAACGACATGCTGGCTTTGACTGGATCAGAGAAGGAACACACCACACTATCTCCCCTCACTGAAGCACAGGACAGAGAGAAGGCCCTCCTGGAGGAGCAGAGCGCTCACAGCCAGGCAGAGCCAGCCTTAGCCGACGGGCTCAAACCAAAACCCCCTCCTCTACGCCGACCCACCTCAACAACCACTCCAGATACTGGCTCATTCGACGGGGACAGTGTGGGCACGGCCATTGTTCCACAGTGAGTGTGTGTGAGTGTGTGAGTGAGTGCGTGTGTTTGTGTGTGTGAGTGTGTTTTTTTTAGAGGTGAGTCACAGGGTTCAGCGGTGGTGTGTGCTCCGGTGGAACCACGTCAGAGAGGAGGGCTGCGCTGCATCACGGCCACGGAGAGAGAGAGAGAGAGAGAGAGAGAGAGAGAGAGAGAAGGAAAAAGAGAGAGAGAGGAAGTGCTGTGTGAAACAAAGGGCCCTAGTCATCCTTCATCCGCTAACGACAAGCAAAACACACGCCGCTGCTATGCTATGATTGC
>JAPMUY010006998.1:482500-495000 GCA_026901105.3 Galaxias olidus
GCGTGGGAGAGGAGGACAGGGGAGAGGAGGAGTGAAACGGAGAGGGCAGGAGTCAAGTGAAAGCCGGAGCTCCCACAGACACCTGCGCACGTCAGGCACTAACCGATTTACGAGTGCGTAGAGGTGGGAGTGGGACACAGGTGTGCGTCAGACACCACCTTGTGGTGCAGTCATAGGTTTGCCTTACACACACAAACACGCACAAGCACGTTTGCCCCATCTGTTAAGTCCTCACCTCTTTCCCTGTCATTAACCTCCCCCTCTAGCCATCAGCTGTGCACCAATGTAAACAACTTTGCCATCCACCTGTGTTTGTCTGTAGCTGTGAGTGAGAGGGGGTGGAGTAGTTAGGGCCGTGCTAACATCCCCCAGAACATTCTCTCTCTCTCTCTCTCTCTCTCTCTCTCTCTCTCTCTCTCTCTCTCTCTCTCTCTCTCTCTCGCTCTCTCTCTCTCTCTGTCTCTTTCTCTCTCTCTCCCTCTGTCTCTCTCTCAAACACACACACACATTCCGATAAAGACCCAAAGGTATGATGTCATCGTCTGTTTACTCTACTGTCCTCTTCATGACCCTAGCTGTGAGTGCCTGAGTAAAGGATTAGGCTTCCCCATGCACACACATCTCTCTCACTTTCAACCCACAGACCCAAACTCCCCTCCCCCCGCACACACACACACACACACACACACACACACACACACACACACAGGAGCTGTATCTCTTTGACTCAAAGAAGCTATATCCGGATCCACGTTGGCACTGAGGAGTCCATGATTTGCATTCTGACTTCCAGAGCAATCATCTCAGATCGTCTAGAGATTTGTCCAATCCGATAAACAAGACATCACGTTTCACATGCGGACGAAATCACTCCAGCAAGAACCAAAAATAAACAACCCCAACCCTCACACGGAGAACGCGTTTTTTAAAATGCCTCTACACAGTTAAACACAGATTCCAATCGGTGCAATAACGCACGCCTGACCTGAGGCCTTTGGAAAGCCCACGCAACTGAGACGGCCAGTCCTTCCCCTCACCTCACTCACCTGTCGTTAAAACACACAGACAGAGACAGAGTCTGTTCCTCTTGGAGCGCTCTCGTGGGCTTTCAAACGCCAGTGCCCGTGTATCACGCCACGCCATGGTTTCCTTTGATCTTTTTGACACCAGTGGGTTTCCCTGCCCTCTTCAGAGCCGCGTCGATCGACTGGGAGGTGACAGTGTCAACACACACACACACACACGCACACACACACACACACACACACACACACACACACACACACACACACACACACACACACACACAGACAGACACACACACACACACACAGCGGTGGCCCTGAATGGAGTCTGGCTTTTTCATTGTTTGACTTGACACCGTGGCTTAAACACACACACACAGGCTGGACACACACACACACACACGCAAATGTGCCCACATCTATCGCTCTCGACCTCACACGCGCACACACACACACACACACACACACACACACACACACACACACACACACACACACACACACACACACAGAGAGAGAGAGAGAGAGCGAGAGTGAGGAGGCAGCACAAAGGATGTGAAGGTAGGCCCAGATGGCAAGGCTTATCGTTCTAATCCCTGGCACACAGCATAGTGACAAAAGCTGCTGCTGCTGCTGCTGTTTGTCTGCCAACTAGTCTGGTGTGTGTGTGTGTGTGTGTGTGTGTGTGTGTGTGTGTGTTTAAGGGGGGGGGGGGGTGGTCAAAGGCTGCGTGCTTAATGCTAGGTGTGTGACCACCACCCACTCATTGAGACCGTGTTTACAACCACGACCCCAGACAGATACTGGACGGCTCCACGTGTCGTTCAGACCACGGATCCCATTGTCCTTTGCAGCGGGGGAATCCCAAACAGCCCCAGCATGTTTACTCTGATGACACGGTAGCACACCATTTGATTTCCAGATGTCCATGGCCGCCTTGTACGAGTGGAACGATAACATGAAGAACACGCTGCCCCACCTGGCCCCTACATGACTATGCAGGAAGTCCCTTTAGAAATATCTCGTGAAGTCTGTTTAGGTTCCTCTCCATGATCTTGGGCCTGAACCACCCAGGAATATAAACAGTTTATGGCACGCGCTTCCGCTTCCATCGGTATCCTTCCGCATTATATTAGCATCAAAGAGCAACTGAGCTACTAGTTTAGCTGGCTAGTTAGCCATGCGGCCGACAACACAGATACAACAGCCTGTAGTTATTTTAACAGCCTTTGGTTGACTGTTATGTAATCATCATAAACATCCATAACTTTTGATATGATCAAATATGCAGGGGATAGCAAGGGTCAACATGTTTTGGACAAATCACTCCACATCCAGGCTAAAACAAAGCTAGCCTTTCACCAATAGCAGTGTCTTTTATGGTATTATTTGTGTATTGTTTGACTCCCAGATAAGCCAACTCATTGAATTGATAATTTTATTGACAGACTGAATGTAACAAACCAGAAATCAACCGAACTCCCTCACACAGTTCTTCATAAAGGTCTGCCTTTTTCCTCGCTTTGGTATGAACAACAAGGACGGGCTTTGCCAAGAGCAGAATGGCTGCCAACTCATCCCACGCATCTGGCATGACCCCCACGCTTTCATAGGAAAAGAATAGCTCACGTTGAATAGTGCACCTATTGTAAATCATTCAAATATTTGGAGACTTGCGTCACAAGGACTACTGGAGATGATCCCTAGTTCACCGGGAAAAACGTAGCCGACCTGTCAAAGCAGCTTGCCTGCGCATCGCTGGCTTGTATCTCCTGGCGTGCGGGGAGAGTGAGGAGTGCACGTGCATGTGAAGAGCTCGTGTGCACGTGGCGCAACAAGACGTCTTCCCAAATGTCTCAGCTGTGGACATTGTTGAGCAGCCAGGTGTTTGACCTCGGTGCTGCAGCCTTCCTCCTAACTCAAGTCTGGCTGCCTGACGGTCTCTTACCTCTGTTTCTTCCGTCCTCTAGCAAGCCCCCCCCCCCACCCCCCCCACTCTCTCTCTCTACCGCTCTCTCTCTCTCTCTCTCTCTCTCTCTCTCTCTCTCTCTCTCTCTCTCTCTCTCTCTCTCTCACTCTATGTCTCTCTCTCTCTCTCTCTCTCTCTCTCTCTCTCTCCCCATTCTCTCTCTCTCTCTCTCTCTCTCTCTCGCTCGCTCATCTCGGACTGTTGGCCAGACCTTTGGGGGGATTTCCACTCCTGAGTGCTGGCTTCCAGTAAGTTTCTGCTGCTGTCCCTTCAGGGAGTGTGCAGTCACTCCTTCACTCGCTACTTCCTGACACCTGAAGGGCTTCACATTTCCCAGCCTCATCTTTTTACTGTAAACAGTCAGAAGACACAGACCAATCTACGCTGAAGTCTAGGTACGCTTACACAAACACATGTGCCTTTGCATTCGAAAACAACAAGAAAACAACATGCACAGAGACACATCACGTCTCCTGACGTCTCATTCACACCCTCACACCATTCAACGTGGTTTCTTCCAACTTCCTGTGTCAATAAAAGCTCCCCACCCTAGGGCTTCGTTCTAGCACGTCCACAATGTAAGCCTAACGCCTGCTGTTAGCAAGTGGAAAGGTTAAATGAGGTATTTTAGCAACAGATGATTCGCAAATGGATCCCTTCTAGATTTGATCATGGGTCGTTTTTACCTGCTGTCGTTAGACAGAGGCGGTGCCTTTTCTCCGGTTTGATCGCCACCTCGTAGACTTTTGATACCTGCCCACTCGAATGAGAGGGGTTAGTGTTGGATGAGAGGGTCAACTGGTAGCTGTTGTCCCAGGACTCTGGCATAAAGGTAGCTGCCTTGGAACAGGCCCCCACGACATCTCTGTGACCTCACAGAGCACATGCGCTGTCACGTGACCAAACAGTCTAAACAGGAAGTGGACCGGGACATGAGACGGGCCACTCAAAAAGAGTCAAACCACAACCTTTGACCTCTCGGAGAACAGGAAAGGGTGGAAGTATCCTCCACTCTAAAAACGAAACTAGCCTAATGATATTTAATAAAGAAGAATATGTATTTTTACTGATTCACAATGTATTTGTCTATTGGACTGATTTATCCAAGAGGAATGATTTTAACTGTATTATCTAAGTCCTATCCACTAAATGCTTTAGATTTCATAGTGCTGCTTTATCACCATTGAGCTCAGATTCCTTGACTAGAGTGCCTACTCACAGCACAAAATGTCCCCCTCACACAAACTCCTTGGCACGTCTTTTTCACAGTCACACTCACATATACTGACCTCCCTCACTCACTAGTCTAATGCATCATCTGATTTGACACTATTTCACTTTCGTCCTCCCACACTGTTCCTCCCTATCTCTCCCCCCCTCTCTCTCCCTCCCTCACCCACTCCACTTAGCCCCAGGAAGTGGAGGCTCTTGCCATCAGCCCCTCCCTCCCTCCTCCCTCTCTCTCTCTCTCTCTCTATCTCTCCCTCCTTCCCTCCCTCCCTCCCCCCCCCCCCCCCTCCCTCCCTCCCTGCCCATCTCCCCCCCCCCCTCCCTCCCTCCCTCCCTCCCTCTTCGTTCAGTTCTTGGCCCGGCAGGTCGAGGCATGTTAATGTGCGTCCCACTCCAGTCTGCCAGGGGAACAGCCTGCTCTTTGAGAGCCTCTCAAAGGCCAACATTATGTCTACCGTGGGTAAGCTGTGACCCTCGGAGGACGGAGCGGCGCGCACACACACACACACACACACACACACACACTCTGGTATGCTGGGACTCTGCGGCCTGGACCGCAGCAGCACACACATACACAAATATGTATATTTTCAGAAATCGTGCACAAACTAACATACGCACCAATAAACACATGCTAAATACGATGGCACAAAGCACACACTGAACATGTCACACGTACCCAAAGACACATTTCCACACAAATGAAACTGATGTAGCGCCCACCATGGACAAAGTCACCAACTGTGTGTGTGTGAGAGTGTGTGTGTGTGTGTGTCTGGAGTGACTGTGGAGATTGCAGCTGCATCCTCTTGGCCTACAGGAAGAGTAGAGGAGGTCTCTCTCTATAGCACGCTAATGACAGGCTCTACATAACAAAAACACACACACACACACATACACACACACACACACACACACAAAGGCGTGGAAGTATCAAACAAGAAACCCACAAACACGTAGCCCATGCGCATACCGCGCATGACTGCAACCTCATCCAAAACAAGGGCACACACACACACACACACACTAACACACACACACACACACACACACACACACACACACACACACACACACACACACACACACACACACACACACACACACACACACACACACACACACACACACACACACACACACACACACACACACACACACACTCACACACAGAATCTGCTCAACTATCAACCAGCTAGCCCGACACATGTCCACATCAATCGAGTCTGTCCCTCTGAGAGAGAGAGAGAGAGAGAGAGAGAGAGAGAGAGAGAGAGGATTCGACACAGACTGAATGGCGTGGGTCCGTCCCCCCCCAAGCTCGTAAAGAAACCCTGGAAGACCCACTGAGGAAACTAGCTGGACTACAGCCGGCAGCCAGGACGGAAAAGAGAGGAGAAGAAAGAGGGGGAGCGTGTCAACGGAAGGATTAAAGAGACGCCAGTGACCCCCAGAAGGAACGCTCTAAAAGCAGTCGACCGCGGAGCCTCTCAAACCCACACACACACCACACACACACACACACACACACACACACACACACACACACACAGAGTTCAGTGACAGCGCAGCAGAAAAGCCGGCACAATGCAGCTGAACACGAGCCTGGTCGGGGCGAAAGGCAGGATGTGGCGTTGGGTTCGGTGAACCAAACGGCACAGGGCTTTTGGGCTCTCTCTCTCTCTCTCTCTCTCTCCTGTGTGTGTGTGTGTGTGTGTGTGTGTGTGTGTGTGTGTGTGTGTGTGTGTGTGTGTGTGTGTGTGTGTGTGTGTGTGTGTGCAGCATAGAGAGAGAGAGTGTGCGTGTCAGTTTTTTGCCGTGCGGGACCTTACCACAGGCTGACTGGGTAGTGCCCACTTCAAAGGGGGGCTGTACGAGGGTGGAGCTGCTGGCTTTGCCATGTGGCGTGGAGGAGCAGGAGGAGGAGCAGGAGGAGGAGGAGGAGGAGGAGGAGGAGGAGGAGGACAGGAGGACGACTGGGACACGTAGCCACGCGGGCGGCTCGCTTTCGCCGCTGTGTGACAGACTGTCGGGACGGGCCGGCCTTTACAGCGAGCTGTGGATTCAGTGTCAAAACACGTGTGTGCAGAGGCGTGGCGACGAGTATTGACGGATGTCGTGGGGTCGGGTGTACCAGGGAAAAGAGAGAGGGAGAGAGCGATTGAAAAAGCAAGAGAAGGAGGACTCTGTGCGGTCGATGTGTGTGGGTGGAAGTGCTCCTGTTAGCGCTGAGAGACACTCGCTGAACTGCAGGCAGGCGAGGACCATTTGTGTGTGTGTGTGTGTGTGTGTGTGTGTGTGTGTGTGTGTGTGTGGGTGTGTGGGTGTATGCGTGCCATCTGTATGTGTGTGTGTGTGAGTGTGTGTGTGTGTGTATGTGTCCATATGTGCGTGCGCTGATTTGATGTGCATTATTTAACACCGTGTGCACTGATGGTCATGCACAATACTGTGTATGCATGCGTATGAAGGGGGTTTGTGCGCGCGCACACGCGTGTGTGTGTGTGTGTGTGGGTGTGTGTGCATAACTCTGGCTGCCGTAGCCCATGGCGGACGCCCGCAGGAGTGACTTGGGTCTCCCCACAGGAATTCAAAATGACCTAATTGCCATTCGACGTCCATCTGCCGCGCCTCCCCAACATGCTTCTGTTTTTCTAAAATCCTCCTCCTCCTCGTCTTCATCTTGTTGTTTTCGTCTTCTATCATTATAATCCTCCTCCTCCTCTTCTTCTCCTCCTTGTGTTCCAGACTCCCCTCTGTGTTGTCTTGGCTACTCAAATCCACAGGTACCTTCCAGTTCTAGCACAGTGAGACACACACGCGCGCACGCACACACACACACACACACACACACACACACACACACACACACACACACACACACACACACACACACACACACAGCCATACCGTCAGAGCTGTCTCCTGGCTATGGCTACATGCTGCCGCTGTAGTGACGCTCAGCCAAAAGCCATCCAGAACATTCCTCACCCAACTAACTGACTGACAGTGGGAGACGTTTCAATGTCTGGACATCCTTCAAAGGAGGATGGTTTATCTGCTCTTTCCTTGTGATAAGAGGAAGAGAGAGAGAGGATGGGGAGGAGGAGAGGCGGAGAGGAGGAGAGGAAGAAAGGAGGAGAGGGGAAAGCCTATAGTTCTAGAGGGTGATACTTAGGAAGACATTCTTTTATTTCTCCTTCCTCCGTTCCTTGCTTTCCTCTCCCCATCTATGTCTCTCATTCCATCCCTCTCTCTCTCAGTCTCTCTCTCTCTTTCTCTTTCGATGAAAGCGTTCTCTCGGCGCTGTGCCACGTTGCGAGCCCACCGCGTTGTGACATAACGGAGGAGTGGGCAGGAGGCGAGCACTCCCACACACACTCTCTCATTCTAACACACAGGCCGGCTGCAGTGCTGGATGCTCAGTCACACACACTCTCTCATTCTAACACACAGGCCGGCTGCAGTGCTGGATGCTCAGTCACACACACACTCTAAGTCACACACACACACACACACACACACACACACACACACACACACACACACACACACACACACACACACACACACACACACACACACTCTCTCTCTCTCATTCTAACGCAGAGGCCCGCTGCAGTGCTGGATGCTCAGTCACACACACACTGTCAGTCACACACACACACTCTCTCTCATTCCAACACACAGGCTGGCTGCAGTGCTGGATGCTCAGTCACACACACACTCTCAGTCACACACACACACACACTCTCTCTCTCATGCTAACACACAGCCCCGCTGCAGTGCTGGATGTTCAGTCACACACACACACACACACACACACACACACACACACACACACACACACACACACACACACACACACACACACACACACACACACACACACACACACACACACACTACTCCGTTCCATTCCTGCTCGGACCACGGAGGAGGAAGGATTGTTTACTTGAACACTAGAGGAGCGCTTGGTTTTCATCCACTAACGGTGGCATGGTATCATTTCCAATCCAACACAACTAAACCCCGGCTTATTTTCTTCTCGGTATCTGAAAGGATCTTCTTTCAAATACTGTTTGCCCTTATCTGCTCCGGCTCCATCTCCCACTCGAAATGTTCCACATCCCCAAATAAACACGCAGGCCCCGGCTCCACACGATTTGAATGTATAGAAGTCAGTCTACAGAAAATGCTTACCAGTTGTTTTTTCTGATCATTTTGGGTCTTTCTGCATTAAGCCAAGAAGATACAGATTTCATTTTATTTGACCTTACGCGTACACTCCGGTCTGGTTTGGGTGCTGGAGATGGTGGCGATGCATACAAAACAGAGTTATTAACATACAGCAGCGTCTCCTCATCCTTTGCCCCAGTTCACTTTGTCCTTAGCCAGTAAACTAGGGCAGCCCACAAATATCCTCCTGCTAGCCCTCCACCAGAGAGAATAACACAGGCCAGCACTCTAACGCTCGCGGAGACCACCCAGGCAGACCCACAGCTCATTTAGCACCGGCAGTGTGTGCGCGCGCACGTGTGTGTGTGTGTGCGCGTGTGTGCACGCGTGTGTGTGTGTGTGTGTGTGTGTTTCTGGGTGACGGGATCTAGGCCAATCATCACACACAGAGGATAGTGGTTGATAGAGATGCCTCCAGGCTGAATACGTCAGGTTGCGTGTTCTCACAGTGTGTCAGTTAGTAGTGTGGCGATGGTGACGGTCCACACACACACAGTGTGTACCTGCAGGACGATTACATTCGGAAACCATGGCTCCTGCAAACACTCTGCCTCGAAGCATGTAACGAGAACGCTGTGTGTGTGTGTGTGTGTGTGTGTGTGTGTGCGTGTGGGAGAGAGGTTGTTGACTGAGCACCAGGCTGAGCAGAGATGTGTAGGTCAGGAGTAATAGCACCGAGATCGTTATCACAGCGGGTGCAACCTGCGGCCCTGAAACACAGTGGAGGACTCTCATGAAGTGTGTACGTCTGTGTGTTAGGTGCTACGTAGGTGTGTACTGACATGCTACTTCGTCCCATTCTGAAAACGGCGGGGGAGTCCATCAACATTCATCGAACGCCTCGCCGGAATCTGATAAGAGAAACCAGCCGGCGTCCTGCCTGGCCCCTTAGACACCGTCACGTACGGTCTGGTGGAGAACGCCCTCACCCACCACGGAGAACACCCTCACACACCACGGCGAACGCCCTCACACACCACGGAGGCTCATCAGATAGGTGGAACCGAGATAGGCATCGTCTCCAAGCGAGGGGAGACCTGTTCTTTAAACCTGTCCTGCAGCTCCACAGGAGAGGAAAGGAAAGCATTCATTATTATGGTTGCGAGACTGTTCAGCTACTACATTCGCCGGCAACGTCCCTAACGAAGCGTCACGTCTGGTAACTACATCCCGCTCATTTCACTTACCGCCAACTCAAACCCACCTCTCGGTATTAGGTGTGACGGCTCGTTTTTGCCTTACGTAATGTGGTGACGCTGGCGCCCGGTGATGAGGTCACTCCATGAGGAGCGCAGCTGAGTCCAGCGCTACCTGCTGAGCAGTGACGGCTTCAGCACAGCAGGGGGACTCGCCTGGAAGACGCCGGCCTGGCCTCACACACACACGCACGCACGCACGCACGCACGCACACACACACACACACACGCACGCACGCACGCACACACACACGCACACAGAGACACACACACACAGAGACACACACACACACACATACACACACACAGAGAGACACACGCACACACACACACACACACATACACACACACACACAGAGACACACACACACACACACACGCGTCTTGCAGACATCTTAAGAGTACGCCGTCACATAGTTACAAGCAGGGGAACGTTTGTTTGTCAGCCTGTCGTAGCTTATCTAGATGGCAGAGGCAGCGGTGGCGTGAGGACGCCATTCCCTATCAGCCCATCGCCACCACCATCTTACCCACATACCCGAGGCTGCAGCAGCCTCAGGTCAGCTCTCTGCTGGTGGACAGTGACTAGAACGGTCTACGGTGTGCGCTCTCCTGTCTATAGCGTCAGCCATACTGTCTCGGCGTGCGCTCTCCTGTCTATAGCGTCAGCCATACTGTCTACGGCGTGCGCTCTCCTGTCTATGGCGTCAGCCATCCTGTCTACGGCGTGCGCTCTCCTGTCTATAGCGTCAGCCATCCTGTCTACGGCGTGCGCTCTCCTGTCTATAGCGTCAGCCATCATGGGGCCGTGGTCTCAGGGTCACAGCCGTGACGGTTGAGACCGACACACTGGGTCAGGTCTATGCTGCTGTGTCTGTAAGCGTCTAGGACCCCCAGCAATTGCGTCATGTAGTTTGCTATGTATGGTGTCATATGTGTTTTGTATGGTGTGATCTGTGTGCTTACATGTGTGTCTCTTTACGAGGCCCTGTACAGACCGAGGCAACACATCTCCTGAAAAGGACAATAAGGAGAATCTAATCTAATAATCTAATCTGAGGACAGGGCTGCTGTGGGGTGTGACCACACAGGACGTCACAGCCCCGAGGGCTGAGAGCCGGGCCGGGCCCTCTCAGGCAGGAAGCGGGCCCCTCCTGGTTCTCATTGTGTGGAGGGGGCCTGCGGCGTAAAGGCCATTTCCTGTTCCTGTCAGGCAGAGCAAGGGGACAGGGTCTCCTCCCCGCGCCGCTCCCCCCCCCAGGGCATCCTGTCTCCACCTCCCTCTCCTCCGCCCACCCCCATCCCCCCATCCCTACACTAACTTAGAGAGAGAGAGAGAGAGGGTCGTTCTTGGCGGTGCTGCTGACGTTGTTTTGATGTCCATTTGTTTTTATGATGTTACGTAATGTTATATCGACAGAAATGTCCACTGGATTTCCCCCTGTTTACCCTGTCATAGTGTAACCACAGAGGGATCTGTTTGGCCTCTGCCAAGCATGTAAAGACGCAGCATTTCCCACAACAGATATCACGATTCTTTAAGGCTAGCCTGAACAAAGCAATCATTCTGACACAAAAAGTACAAAGAAACGATCACTCCATCTGTCACCAATTGCTAAAGACGATGAACAGAAAAATAGCAGGTGCCCCTAACCCACATTTCCCCCCAAACAATAACACTTCTTGCCGGAACCAAAGCCAACCAGCACTACCGTTTTCGGGCCACGCCCCTAGACAACGGAGGGTCCCAATCCATCAGAGGCTGGAGGGGACATGTATGGTCAGGCTGGAGGAGAGGAGAGGAGAGGCAGAGGAGAGGAGGTGTGATGGATAGATCTGTGCTGTGCTCTGGGAGCTCCTCCTCGTCCACGGGAGCCGCACTGTGGGACACCCGACACCCGCCCGCAGTCAGCATGACATCATCTCCCTCTCTCTCTCTCTGTCTTATACTCCCTCTATCTTAGTTTTGCTCTCTCTCTCTCTCCCTCGCGCACGCACACACCCACACAAACACACCGACGGAGGTACACGCTGGTCGGTTTGTTTGACTAGGAAAGAGGGTGTGGGGGAGGTGGAGAGAGAAAGAAAGATGAAAATAGATGGAAAGAGAGAGAGAGACACAGAGAGAAAGAAAGAGAGAACTGACGTTATATGTCAGTTAAGTTACCTGTACAGCATGCTCTTTACACTGGCAGGCCATCCAACCAGAAGACGCCTGTGTGCAGACATGCGTATGCCCCTGTGTGGGCGTATGTGCGTGCGTGCATGTGTGTCTGTGCGTGCGTGCATGTGTGTCTCTGCGTGTGTGCATGTGTGTCTCTGTGTGTGTGTGTGTGTGTGTGTGTGTGTGTGTACTCTGGTTTGAGACCAGGTCTCTTTAAAAGCCTCTATCTCTTGTTCCCATCTCCAACCTTCATGCCACGTGAAGCCTGGCTCTTTGATGCTGCCATGCCACATGGATGAGGTAACCACAGCAGAGTAGTTCATATGCCCACTAAACCACACCCTCCACCCCCCAGCCCCCTATTCCTCTCTATCCCTTTCTCTTTCCTTATATTCCCTCTCACTCTCTCTCTTTCTCTCTCTCTCTCTTTCTCTCTCTCTCTCTCTTTCTCTCTCTCTCTCTCTCTCTCTCTCTCTTTCATTCTCCATCTCTCTCTCTCTTTCATTCTCCATCTCTCTCTCTCTCTCGCTCTCTCTCTCTCATGCTTCTTCTATTTCTCTTCCTCTCCCTTTCACCCGTCTCCTTCCACTCCTCCTTCTCTGCGTATCCCCCCCCCCCCCCACGCCCACTCCCGCCTCTACAACGTGGCCACACGCCCACAGGCCTCCATTAGGACT
>JAPMUY010006998.1:500000-522942 GCA_026901105.3 Galaxias olidus
ACACACACACACACATACACACAGAGTCACACACACACACACACACACACACACACACACACACACACACACACACACAGACGGTCACACACACTGTAAACTATTACATCATTCCGTAAACCTTTGTCGCGCAACTGTTTGAAACGAGCTAGTTACCATAATAAACCCTTTGGGTTCCGTGTAATTGCCTAACCGTATTGGAATTCATCTGCAACGACACTGCCTCCATTCCGCTCAAGTTCACAGAGTAGACTGCCATGTTCTGATGTGATGGAGACTATCTACAAATTAACCCCCTGATCAAAGCCAACAGATTGGCTTAGGCCCTCACCAGGCCCAGACGCAGGCCTTCTTCCCACCAACACGCCAAAGCAAGTTCAGAGTGATAGTGACTATCCAGACTAACAAAGTGCAGACTGACCGTGTCTTTGCAGGCTAACCATGCAGACAGTATCTGTAGCTACGCAGACTAACAAGGAGGAGATTGACAGAGGCTGTGAAGACTTACAAAGTATAGACCGACTATCTTTTCAGGCGTACCATGTAGAAAGTAACTAGCCTTGTAGACTAACCAAGTAAAGACTGACTGTACATGTTTACAGGTTAACCATGTGTAAAGTAACTGTAGCATTACAGGCTAACCATGTATAAAGTAACCGTAGCTTTGTAGGCTCAGCGGATAGAGAACAACAGTAGCAGAGTAAGTATGCGGGCTGACCGTAAGTAATGCACACAGCCTAGAGGTCACACTGGGGCCATTGGTCACCCAGAGTACCGCAGCACCTACCGGGTGATCCTTTGACCCCCCTACCGTGGCACCTGGAGTGTCGCTCAACTTTTAGTCACAGTGGAACTCTACACTGTGAAACTAGAACAGAGGAGGAGAGAAGGGAACTTAAAAGAGAACCAACGCCGACAGGATCTCGGTTTCAGTTTTCGGTGCATGTCCCAGCGTGTAGTCTGGCTGTCCTGCAGGTCAGCATGATTAATGTTGCCAGTAGCATCTGACTAATGGCTAAGTACTTGGGACTTTTCCTCGCTTGTGTAAGGGAGTGCGTGTTTACACTAACGATTACTTCAGAATTACAATGTCCGCCGTTTAGTCAGGTGAAGTCTGGGGCTGGTTGGATCGCTCCCTTGCTAAAGGCCAAGCGTGCGCGTGTGTGTGTGTGTGTGTGTGTGTGTGTGTGTGTGTGTTTGCATGTGTGTGTGCGTGTGTGTGTGTGTGAGTGTGTGTTTGAGATGGGCTAGACGGGGGGAGAGTCCAACTAAAACGTGTGTGAGCGTTGGGGGCGTGTGTGAATCCATCCATTCCCTATCCAACTGTCTGACTGTCCACTGCACATCGGGCCACAGCCATGCGATCTGCAGCGGGCTGCGCGGCGCTTTGCGACGGTGTTATGAAGCTGGAGGGCGCACCATCCATCGCTGCATCACACGCAGCGCAGTCCCCTGGTCAGCAATGGAGCGCTGGCCCGCGGGACTTGACCTTTCCCCTTTCTACGCTCACTCTCAGTTGATTTACACAGCCCTTTCTACGTATACAGTACCAGTCAAAGGTTTGGACACACTTTCCCACTGAAGTGAATGGGAAAGTGTGTCCAGACTTTTGACCGGTACTGTAAATACTACACTGACTCAGGTAGTTCACCTACTGTATTTGCTTCTTAGGTCATGGACACATTGTGTTTCTCTGTAGGCCATACTGGTGTGCAGCTGCTAGCTATACTGTTATCATATGGGACAGGGCTCAGACACTGGCTTTCCATTACAGGCTGTATGTAGTGTTTATGCGTGACAGGCAGGTTTCTGACCCTGGACCCACATACTCCCATATAGAAACATAAACACTTCCCCCATGCTCATAGAATATTTACTTTTTTGTGTGTGTCTCTGGGCTGGGCTCACAAGTCTAGCTGCACACCAGACTTTGCTACATAGTAATGCAAACTTGCAATTTAGGACCTGCCACAGAATGACTGATAACACATATATAGCCAGAGGAGTGGTGTGTTTGTTTGTGTGTGTGTGTGTGTGTGTGTGTGTGTGTGTGTGTGTGTGTGTGTGGATGTGGATGTGGATGTGGGTGTGATTGACATCCTAATTATTCTTTAGGACATATAGGCCTATTAAAATGTGACTTGAATGAACCGCTGAATGTGTTCATCATACAGTGTGTGTAGAGTCAAATGTGAGTCACACACATTCCAAATGTGGTGACCTCAGGGAGCGGTTTTATGTTGTTTTTATTCATTCAGAAGCAATGTGACTAAAAATGTACTGTGATGTTACCTACATAATAACAGGTCTGTAGCATGGTCTAAAGAGTTGCAAGAGCGGCATGGTTTGGACAACAGTGTTGTGTAACTTTTTGGCATTATTATCAACAAATCAACATTTTAACAGTAGGCATATAACACTAATGATGGTGCGATAATATAATCCCATGTAATGTATGACACTCACAGTAAAACTGTTGCCTGGTCACATTCAGCAGTTGTGATGCTTTAATTCCACAATGATGATTGTAGTCTATGATGGCGTTAATGTGATACTTGACTACTACTATTAACCACTTTTGACTGCAACACAATCCTGAGCCATGTCAATAATGTCAGCCGATGATGAGATCATAACTATTTTTTTTTATCCTGAACGAAAAGCAACTGAGAAGCGAAAGAGAAAATTGGGAATTGAACGGATTAAACGAATATGATAGGAAATGTCAGTTACAATAACCATAAAAGTAACTGTGCATAAAACCATAAAAGTAACTGTGCATTATCAATATTGCCTGCCATAAACACACATGCCTGGGCCATTTGTTGGGAGCTATTGTTGTTGCTGTCTATGTCGGTGTGCCAAATCAAATTCAAATGCCTTCCTCTATTTTATTTCAATCCCTATGCTAGACACATGATTCTGCGCCGTTGCTCATAGGCTGCAATGAATGAGAGTTGTGAGCCATGATAATAGCATAATGGAATGTTCCCAAATGTATCTCAATGGCATCTCAATATATTAAACATACATTAAAAGCAATGAAAATGTAATATCTCGATAACAATAAAAACATAACTACCTGCAGCTAAACACTTTTGGTTAGCCAATAGACAAAAATAAATTGGCTTTCAGTTAATCGCGCACTCAAACTGACTGGACTCTGGACAGTTTTTGTTCCTCATGCTCTTACCTGCTTCGACTGTGTCTGTCAAATCATGATTAGATGCTGTTTTGGGGAATTCTTTGAGTTTTCTGGCGCTGAGGTTCAAAATCCCGGAGTTCGCAGCCTCCTCCAAAGCCCTCTCCAAACCACGGTTGGGAGGCAGATTATTATTGAGAGAACCCATTCCGCTGATGTTACTTTGAGTAGAGGCAGACGCGAGCTGCGAAAGGGGACGAGAGTCTGTTCCCAACGTCGCCATATTCGCCTCGCTTTACTAAAAATCAAATGATCTCTGTTGATGTGTTTCCAGGTGCAAAGTACAACAGAGCGCTTGGGAGGCTCCAACGGTGCGCGAATTTCCTCATCGACTGCCTTCAGCACTGCGACTGCGCTCTGTACTGTACACATTGAATTTAAGCCAAGACACAATCAAATCAGTAGCTGAACAGATTGCGACCTCTGCTGGACACATTGCATTGTTATATTCCAGCAGCTGGAGAGCTTGAAAAAACTCCATGTGACGACAATATGGCATTCGCTGGTGGTAAACGGCAAACTGTATTTGCCTATCAGAGATGTTCATTATTTCACAGCGTGCAATACTGTGAATTTTATTGGTTTATTATTCCAACAACTATATGTTAGCCCCCGCAATTTAAATAGGCCGCAATTCAAATTCAAATCTTGCATCATATGAAGCTCTTTGATTTTGAAAAAAAAATAATAATAATTTTCCCATGACTATAGTATTTGACTATTTGAATGTAGTCATGAACTCATGCCAATGTATTTTATGATCGCAAAACAGGCCGTCAGTGGCGGCTGGCCAGTAGAGGGCGATAGGGCGCCGTCTTCCCTGGCTCTCCCTGGTGGGAATGAATATATATTTTGTGTTTGAAAAATAAACAATAGTTACTTATTTTAAGCATATTTAAAATGCACAATAGCGTGTAATATATATTATATTTGGAGTAAAATTAGCTGACTGTTCATCCCACAGACATGTCTATAAATCTCTAAATATCTCTTCTGGGCAATAGAAAAATCGCCCATTCAGCACCAGCACAGCCAATAGCTGACAGAAAAAATGCACATAGCAACATAAGCAACATACATTTGGCCAATCAGCGTCCTTGAATCTGCTGCCAGGAGGGCATACGTTTATCGCCCTGAGCAGAGTCTGCCTGTGGTAGAGAAAGTTGGTTTTTGACCTGCCATTGAATCCAGAGAGAAAAACACAATGATGAACATGGATATGTAAGATGTATGATCTCAAGCGCCCCCTAATACGATATTATCTCTTCATCAAAACCCATTTGAGAGGAGATCTTTGGTGGAGAAAATACGAGTTAATGAGCTTGGACCAGACCAACCTAATATTAAGATAGAATAACAGGCCAGTGAAAAAAACTAAAAGTACATGCGATACTTCTCCCACAGTTGATATGACAAAAAGGCTTGGCTAGCTGGATGCAGTCATGGAAATGCCACATTTTTCTTTCCATGCCGCAGAGTTGGAGAGGTGCTTCTCTACTTTGAAGAGGATCAAGACCTACCTGAGGAACACCATGGCACAGGATCACCTGAATGCTCTGGCTATGCTCTCCATGGAGAGAAAAATGAATCAAAAACACCCCTGACTTTAATTATTAAGTAATTTAACTTAAGTTGGTTTCACAGACAAACCTTTGTTGGGTGCAGCCCTATAAACTGGGATGCAACAAACGGTATTATTGAAGAGGGAGGGAAGTTGGCTGTGATCGGGTGTTTCTTAGGTAACAAACTGCATAACAGTCTTGAAGGAGTAGCGTTCCATGCCATGTACAATCACACTTTCTCTTATACAACTTCTCTCTCTCTCTCTCCCTTTCTCTCTCTCTCTCTCTCTCTGGCCCTCTCTCTGTCCCTCTCTCTCTCTCTCTCTCTCTCTGTCGCTCCCTTTCTCTCTCTCTCTCTCTCCTTCACACACACATGCTTGCATTCCTACTAACACTATGACAGCTGAGACACAAGGCAATGTGCTACACTTTTTCTTGTTCTTCAAGTAAACCCGACCCTGTGTTTTCCCAGTTCCTCTTTTTCATCTGTTTCAGCTGCTTACTGGTGCAACACTTTAAGGTTAAGTGGCCTCACTAGGCTCAAGGACGATTTGGTTGTCTGATTCACCCAGAACCAAGCATTACTTCATACCATGGGGGAATGATTAGGATGGGATGAGGGCAGAATGTATAACTTTTTTGAAACTTATTTAGTGCTACATAGGCAGTTTCTTGAGTGTTGAGTTCAACTTTATGGTTGATCAACTAACCCATCAGGGAGGATTCAATAGTAACAGAGATGGGCTGTGAAAGTGAATTAGGCCTATAATTGGTGTAGTTATGCCAATATTTAATAAATACATGAATTAATCATAGTAGATAACTTATGAAAATAATAACTAAAAACATAAACATGAACACCAATACCTACCTTTATAAAAATAAAATTAAGCATTGGTATCCAGCACTTATAAAGTATTGGCTGCCTGTTTCCCTGTCCCTAATTAAGGACTGTGCTCTTGTGGTTAATCATTTTGCTTAAACTTTCAGGCCAACATGAACAGGAAGTTTCGATATCTAACTGCCTCTTCCTTTTTCGACAAGCCGATTGTTTTCAAACTGAGCTGTGTCATTTCATTTGTCATTGGACCAAGTCGCACCAAAAGCTTTCCACAACTGGATCACTAGAAAAATATAAAATGGTGAGTGGCTTATGCCATGTGAAAAGGTGTTATCCGCAATCATACGAATGTTTGGTTAAAGTCTTGTGTTGTTTTTTTTACTTTCTTCTCACTGAAGAACTCACTGGAACCATTCTATATATTTTTACAATTTTGTTTGTACTACTTCTCTATGAATTAGTAATGGTCAAAACTGTTTTGATACTGAGGTCTTTAATGAATTTCTGTGCGTTTAAGATAGTCTGGAGGAGTACGTTATATCCTGAAAACGAAAGAAGCAAGAAATGCAATGTAAAAGTCTACACCAGGCATAAGAAGCATTTAACTTAAGATATTGCCACTGTAGCTTCACAACGACTACCGTTAGTCACGTAAATAGTATTTTCCAATATTTTCTGTTGACATAGCTCTCTCATCTGCTTACCATATCACTTTCCATACTTTCTGCTGACCCTGCCATAAGCTACTAAAGAACCTGTGTGTGTGCTTTTTTCCACAATCCATCCATTTAAAATGTACACAAAATTTAATAGAAGGTGTTTGATTTAGGGATGCTTTCTTTCTCTCTCTCTCTCTCTCTCTCTCTCTCTCTCTCTCTCTCTCTCTCTCCGTCTCTGTGCGTCTCTCTGCAGGTGGAGAGCTGTGGAACCTTCCCTCTCCATAGGGTGAAATATGTTAGCTGGTGTGCAGATCCTGACCCTGTGTGCTCCCCCTGCATCCCAGCCTCGAGCCTGACCATTTCAGGTATGCCTGGGCATCACTGATCAATGTCACGTTGTCTGCTAATATCTGCTTTAGTGTCTGTCTGTCTGTCAGTCCGTCTGTTCGTCCGTCCGTCTGATTTTTATGTGTGACTGTTAAATTACTATATTGTTATAAAATATCTTACTTACAGTCCCTGTTTCTTTTATTATTTATTTCGAATACAATGTCCAGCGTCGTCTTCAACAACCACTGCTTCCTGTAGTTCCTCCTCAAACAAACTCTCTAAAACACAGACCAGCCATGACACAATGGAACTCTCTCAGTGTCTCTACAGTCAAGCAAGCACCGCTTTTGATGAGCACATGGATGAGGAAAAAGATCCTACAGAGAGCGTGGGAGCACCAGAGGTAGACTCCAACGGGCAGGATCCTTGTCTTCTCTGCCCAGAGGACGAGCGCTTCCACCTGCCCCGGAGCAGCCCAGTCATATCCCGGCGGAGACAGAAGTCTTCATCCCGGCGAGGGGAGACCGAGGAGCGGTCACTCTCCCCGTCCCCTGCTCCAAGCGCACCATCTCTGTGCCAAGTTCAGCTCCGGACACGAGGTGTGGAGGGCACCGCCGCAGGTTGCTTGGACGTCAGTTGTAACCGATGGTCTTGTCAGGCTCCCACGACTTATAAGGCTTGCGGCGCTCCCGGCTCAGCCAACCTGAACCGCTCTCTGAACAGTGGGCTCCACCTCTTCTTCAGGGAGCAGCAGGTATTGGTCCAGGACAACAAAGGGGAGGGACAGAGGCCTCGATGCAGCTCAGACAACCGTCCCAAACCAGGTAGGAGGAGTCACCTCTGCCTACAAACAAAAAGGTTTAAAGGTGTACACTGTGATACAACGGCCGGTTATTTAATATTATATAATAATTAGCACCACTGTCCTCAGAATGTTGGCCGTTTTCATTGGATCAACATTCACGGAGAGCAGACGTGTTGCATTATGCATTGTGTTTTTGTGTGTGTGAATACAGTGTTTGACAGTAATGACAAACGGGCCAGTGATTTCACTGAGATATTCAAGACCAGCTGTGACCTTGAAGAGGTGGGAAAATCTGACAAAATCTTCTAAGTAAACCTCCCACGCTGTATGTGTGACCTATGTCAATCCTAATGCCGCAGAAACTCACTGCATACCATGCATGTGTGTGTGTGTGTGTGTGTGTGTGTGTGTTTGTGGGATATGTGTGTGTGTGCGGGGTGTATCCTAGGAGAACGCCCATTTCATCGTGGTGGACATGGTGCTGGAAGCCTTAGAGGCTGTGAAGTGGACCATCAGTCTGAGTCAGAGCAGCCAGGCTCAGGAGGACACGGACCCTCGTCACACAGACGAGGGCTTTCAGGCTGGGGACCAAACCTCGGAGGAGGAGCCGGCGGCAGGCGAAAATAGCAGCGATGAGCCAAAGACTCTCTCTGTGTTATCGGCTGACAGTGGGTTTGAAGGTAGGAAAATACCTATGGAGAATGTCTGATTATGTGCAGACATTCCTCATATGACTTGGAGTCATCTTTTTTATTCACTCGTGTTCGAATTGCAGATTGCGCCGCAGGCAAACCCATGCTGAACCGAGAAACCCTCAGGAAGTAAGGAACAGCAGACATTTTGGAATATTAAGTGTTCTCATAAGTGTAAACACACAGTATGTGATTTCATGCTAATAGTAGGTCATCATATGCCATCATATATACGACTACTTCATTCAGACCACATTACTTATTTTTTAGTTTTTGTTTTTCAGTGTATTATGTTCATGGTACATTTTGTGGTGCACATTTATATCCTTTGTCTCCAACCGTCTAGTTCTCTGCACTGTCCCGTGATAAAGTGCCCTGCGGAGAGCCTGGCACAGCAGCTGGTGGTCGTGTTCAAGAAGTGTTGGTTTCCTTCGCAGGAAGTGAGGCGAGGCCGTCACAGCCTCAGGACATCACTACAGGAAGTGAGAATAAACCACACAATGACACGCGATCTTCTTCGTTACGCACACAACAAATTCATATTTTTGTGCCTTGTCGGTGTGGTCACCATTTCAACATTGAATTATGTCAGTGTGAGACAAACACCAAAAAGTGCCTTCTTTAGAAAATGTACAAAAGTCGTACTTTGATGGTACTGGTAATCTTCCATGGGCTCTCCTCCCAGCTGCCTGGAACAGAGGCTGTGGTGAGGGATGGTAGCGTCAGTCTAAGTGAGGAGATCAGACAGAGAACCAGGATGAGAGGCACCTGGACCTGGGCTCCACCCCGCTTCCAGATCATCTTCAGTCCCCATGCGGCTCATAGGTCAGTGTTGGAGTGGGCACCTTTCTGGTCAACAGTTTGGTGGCCTTATTCTGTAAACTTACTTCTGAACATTTTGTGACGTGTATCGCATGGGGTTCTCTGTGAATGGTTCATATAAGCACAGTGCCAACCCCTTAAAAAAGTTATAAAATTTGTCTGAATTGCAAAATGTTATATATATGTACATGTGTATGTGTATATATATATATATATATATACATATATATATATATACATATATATATATATATATATATACAATGGGGGAAATAAGTATTGAACACATCAATATTTTGTCCAGTAAATGTATTTCCAATGAGCCTATTCAAGTGAAATTTGCACCAGACTTTGGTATTAACTCAAACAATCCAGACAAAAAATCTAAACATTAAAGTCCATATGTAAATAAAGTTATGTGTAATAAAGTGGAATGAAACAGGAAAAAAGTATTGAACACACCGAGAAAAAGCAGTACACCACAGCAAGGAAAGGCAAGGAACCAGCTGAAAACCATAACTAATTAGGAGGCAACTCTGCCTCCAATCTGTGCTAATTAATGTCAGCTGGGTTAGAATATAATGATGGGCTATAAAGGTTTTTTTTGTTACCAAGGTGCCACACAACAAACATCTGACGATGGGTAAAAGCAAAGAGCTGTCTCAAGACCTTCGCAACCAGATTGTTGCAAAACATGAAAATGGAATTGGCTACAGACGTATTTCACAACTTCTGAATCTTCCAATAAGCACCATTGGAGGCATTATCCGTAAGTGGAAGCAACATCACTCCACCATCAATCGGCCACGCACAGGAGCTCCTCGCAAGATTTCTGATCAGGGTGTCAGAAGGATACTTAGAAGAGTAGCCAAAGAGCCAAGGACCACTAGGAAAGAGCTCCAGAAAGACTTGGAGGCAGCAGGTACAACTGTGACAGAAAGAACAGCAGGCAAGGCACTCCACCGCCATGGCCTCTGTGCACGCTCAGCCCACAAGACTCCACTACTGAAAAAAAGACATGTTAAAGGTCGTTTAAGGTTTGCCAAACAACATTTGGACAAGCCAATGAACTACTGGGAGCATGTACTCTGGTCAGATGAGACCAAAATTGAAATTTTTGGCTGTCACACAACACACCATGTTTGGAGGAGAAATGGCACTGCACATCACCCGAATAACACTATACCAACAGTGAAGTTTGGAGGTGGAAGTATCGTGGTGTGGAGCTGTTTCTCCTTTCGTGGTACTGGCAGACTTCATATCATTGAAGGAACAATGAATGGAGCCATGTACAGAGAGATTCTTGAGATGAACCTGCTGCCATCCACCAGGATGCTGAGGATGAGACGTGGGTGGACCTTCCAGCAGGACAACGATCCAAAGCATACAGCAAAGGAAACTCTCAATTGGTTTTAGAGAAAGAAAATCAGCTTGTTGGAATGGCCCAGTCAATCACCTGATTTAAACCCAATCGAACATTTGTGGAAACATCTGAAGATCCAGATTCAGAAGAGGGCCCCCAGCAATCTTCAAGATTTAAACACAATCTGTGTAGAGGAATGGGCCAAAATCACACCTGAATACTGCGGGAGATTAGTTACTTCATACAGAAAACGCCTTGAAGCTGTCATTACAAACAAAGGCTTCTCCACGAAGTATTGAATTCATTTCAGTTAGTGTGTTCAATACTTTTTTCCTGTTTTCATTCCACTTTATTACACAACTTTATTTACATATGAACTTTAATGTTTAGATTTTTTTTCTGGATTGTTTGAGTTAATACCAACGTCTGGTGCAAATTTCACTTGAATAGGCTCATTGGAAATACATTTACTGGATTAAAATATTGATGTGTTCAATACTTATTTCCCCCAGTGTGTGTGTATGTATATTTATATATACACTGTGTGTATATATAAAGGACATGAATACACACACTTGTATAAATAATCTACACCCCGCTTTATAAAGTATATGTATGTGAGTTGATTTGAATTGGTCCCCATCCAGGCGCAGTCAGGTGGTGGCCTCCCAGCACTTCCTCTGTGCAGGCTGTGGAACCGACATAGAACCCAGTGAGTACAGATCACACAGTGGAAAAAGAGCAATCAGTAGACCCATAGTAGATGATTTATGCCTTATCGTAAGGGAGATATTATCGACTAGGTTAAATTACCCAAAAAGAGGATCTAGCTCTCTGTCAACTAAAGCTGTGTCAAAAATGCAATATCTGGTGAGCAACAAAGGACAGGGTAATTAAGGAATTATCATCTATTAATAAAGTCTAAAGTACATCCATTCAAACCTTGGACCTTCATCACCTTGGGAGTCAATGCAATAACACCCATCACCTACCCCTCAACAGCAGTTCCATTTCCTTCCTCTGTGTGTTTTCACCCTCACTGCAGAATGTGGGTCATATACTGTATGTTAAACACTAGTCTGACTGATGCAGGGTCCAACATCTCTTGAGCCTCTACACATTTGTTTCATTTACTTTCTAATTAGATGCAATGCCTTGAGAATTGAAGTCAGACTTTGTCTTGTCGACGTGTTTTGCCCACTCTTTTTCTCCTCAAGAGTGTTACGGTCCACATCGTGAAGGTGTAGCGATATGCTGACTCACTGCCTGAATTATTTCTCTAATTTAAAGGCATGTTAATTGTGACTGCTTACACATACACACGCATACTAATGCACAAAACACACAAAGAGAGGGAGAGATTAGAGATTAGTTGCAAAGCTGTTTTTGTGGAAACTCGCTGTCATGGCAACAGTTGACAAACCAACTTTTTTGTATTTAGTTTATTTCTCTTTAAAATGGAGAATAGGAGCTCAACCAAAATTACCAAATGTGTTTGGCTCCACTAACAGATAAGCATTTATTTTTCAATAAATACCCCTCATCAGCCATTGAGCCATGAGAGTATCATCGCTGTGCTGTTGTTTACCTGGCCTGCAGAGTACATCAAGAAGCTCCTCTACTGCCACTACTTGGGCAGGTACTTCTGTGACTGCTGCCACAGCGGGTCCGAGTCGGTGGTTCCCGGGCGGGTGCTAGCCCATTGGGACTTTGCCAGGTATAGAATTAGAATCATCAGAAATAACATCATAGAGTTACTGCCTCTTTGGGTAAAGGGAGATGGATGTAGTTTCTCTTTGAAAGGGTCAATCTAAATTGGTCAAGACTAGAACAATATTGCTGTATCCTAACAACTATAATGTAAGACAGAGGGGTAGCATGGTTGGAACCAGGACACCATAATGTCCCTGTGCTGTTTCCTTGGATGGTGTATTCCTGTCAGTTCCGTTCATTCTGACTCCATGTCGACAGGTACCCGGTCAGTGATTTCTCTAAGCAGCTGCTGGACTCAGTGTGGCACCAGCCTCTCTTCAATCTGACTTGCGTTGGCACGATGCTCTACGGGCGGGCGCGAGAGCTGGACAAGTTCAGGGTGAGTGTCCTCCATGAGACTGTAATATCCAGGGACTTTATCCTATGTACTTCAGGTAGATAGACAAGACGCACATGAGCTATTACCGGAACAAATTAAACGCTGTTGCTAATTACATTTGTCATACATCTTTGAAAATGTTTAGAAAAATCATTGTAATCACAACCGCCCCCTCCCTTCTGTCTTCCTTTCCTCTCAAGGAACTTCAAGAACAAATCGTTTCCATAAAGAGGCTGCTAACTGCATGCAGATCATCTGACAGGTCTGTGTGAAGTGTCTCTCACACAAATGTGCACATTCAAATGTATATGTCCAAAAAATGCAAACACATTTAGACACACACTAGAAAACAGGAGAATAAAACTTACGTTTAGAATGTTTTCAGGGTCATGCAGGAGTTTGAACAACTTCCAGGTCACCTGACCCAGAAGCAACACCTGTTCTCCATGGATGACCTCGTGAGGGTCAAACGGGGTCAGCTGGTTCCTGTGGCTAAGACCGTACTGCGATGTGCCATCACTCACGTCGAGAACTGTCAGGTTGGCCAATATTGAATTACATTGAATTACTTTTAATTGAATTGATGTGGTCTGCGTTCATTCACTCATTTCAAAATATATATTTTTTTAAATCTTTATCATACTAAATAAAGTAGAAAGTGTCATAGATTAGGGGAAATATGCAATGTTAAAAGTTACCAAGTGTCATTAAATCCATGCTGGACTGTATTTAGGGTACAGTGCATAGTAATAGGGTCTCATATGCAATGTGTCCTTCTCTTCTCAGCTCTGCCTGGCCAAAGGCTTCATCTGTGAGTTCTGTAGACAGAAAGACGTCCTCTTTCCTTTCCAAAGTGACACTTGTACCCGCTGCAAAGGTAAAGATGGAGCAGACAAAAAGCTAGTCAGTGAAAACTTTGTTCCTGTATAATGTTTTGCACTAATACATTATTTTTCGCCATTTGTTTCAGAGTGCAGAGCTTGTTTTCACAAGCACTGTTTCCGGGAAAGAGAGTGCCCGAAATGTGCACGGATCCAGCAGCGCAAGCAGCTTACCTGTTCAGACTGAATAGGTGAAGGTTATTTAGCAGCATCATTTGTCTGTGAAGTCGTCAAATTGCTTTGTTGAAAATTTTATGTGAGGCTTGTTGTTGTTGTTATGGTCGATTCATTTCAGTAACAAACAAACCCTCCCTCTTTTTTGAATACAGGGTATTCCGGATAATAAAATGCTGTGCATTAAATTTGATTTGACACATTATTTATCAAACATGTCACTAACCAACTGCGATTTAGTTCTGATCTTTGTTGAGACCACAATTGACATGATGTAGTTTAAAAATAATTGTTGCGTCTATAGATACATGTGTGTTGTTGACTTTTCACTTCAAATTGAGCCCAACTTTTCGAACGTATTAGTGTTCTACTAATAAGGCTACTGGCCATATTCCACATGCAATGCTTGTACACACGGAACCCAAGCGGACACATGCACAGGTAGCAAAATGGGACAATATTTTGGTCTAAAGACGTTCGAAATTAGCACCTTCATTAACAATTTTTCCTTTCACTGAAGTGACTTCAACACATCTGGTCTGGATGCAAGTTTGAATGTGTGTGCGCTCTCATTGTAAAATAAAAACGAAGACGCAATAAAGGGTCGGGGTCCTTTTTTTCATTTCTGTGCCCCAGTGCAACTGTACATAACTGCACCACCTGTGTAGCTAATGCAGGTGGCGCACAGGGGTGATGTTTGAGACCGTCATTACACACAAGCAGACATAAGAATAGACAATTCTAATGTGGAATCCACTTCCCGCGACATAATGCAGTCCATTATCTATGAAGATGACACCTGTGGAATTGCAGGAAGTTGTTGCAGAAAACGAAAGCTCCATCAGGAAAGTAGAAACTGTACAATTAAACAAATAGAACATTCAGAAAAAAAAGGAATGATGAACTTGATGTTCCTCTTCACCCAGATGAAAATTGTCCTATTTGCAGGCACAATCTGGGTGTAGCAATTCAGCACCAAGAATGATGCAACAAAAAATAAGTGGAAACCTTTATTTACTCAAATTCAAATAAGGGCTATTCAGGTAAAGACCAAAGGCTTTCAATAATTAAAAAACGTCACATCACATAATCGTGCAACCCTATGTTTATAATGCTTATTACGCAAGCGGTCTACCTTGCACACGTGTGGGCTTTGTGTGATGTAATCTCAGGCCTTGTTGCATTGTCCAGATATGATCCCAAAATCTTAAAATGATCAGGCATAAGCGTTGGTCCCATTGAATGACACTCTTGTCTTAAATGCTAACACGAGTCGTGCAACAACACTTCAGTATCTGGATCTGTTCCGGCTCTGTGGCCAGAACACTCCCAAAAAATTTTTATTTATTGAAATAATTCAGTAGTTTCAACGGTTTAAGACAATTCATTGTGAACATGGATATTTGGTAAGAAAATATAAAAATATGAACAGATTTGCCTTAACATATAAAATGGATAAAAAGGTCTTGGAGAACAAAAGCATACAACCTATCAAATCAAATCAATTTTATTTGTATTGCACATGTCATACATGGAGGCAATTCAATGTGCTTTACACCCACAGGGATATCACACTGTAAGCCATGATCTTACATCATTCCATGTACAAAATCTCAAGTTGCAAGATGACCTTTTTTACTTGACCCAGGATGAGACTTTGAGCCAAACCCCAGCTGCCCTCTGTCTGAACAGAGCCTGACCAACCGCCAGGTTCACTGTGGTGCCAGTCATGTAGAGGGAGACGACGGTGTAAGTGACAGAGAGATCAAAGGAAATGGGTGAGGAGTAGCTCCAGGTTATCACATTCATGAGCAGCCAAACTTCACAGAGGAGGTAGAACAACCCCTGCAGGATCCCAGTGACAGTGACCCTCACTTGGCTCTGCAGGCGTGGAGAGGAGAAGGGGCTGCCACTCACTGACATGCTCCTTATGTGTCCACGCAGGTAGCGCACAGTGGTGAAGCTTGACACAGTCATCACCAACAGGCAGACACAGGAATAGACCATTCCCATCTAGAAATAAACTGTACCAGCATAATACAGTCGAATTACAATGTTATTGTCTTTGTTCTAATGACATTACTTGTATTGCTGGAAGTGTCGTGGTTATGTGAATTAGTCTCTTCGGTTGAATAAAGTGAAATTAAATAAGAAATCGTAAAATCAAACAATTAAAACATTCTGTCAACAAACAGAGCACAGTAGATGATGTACTTGATGTTCCTTTTCACCCAGAGGAAGAGAGTTCTCTGGGCAGGAACAATCTGGATGTAGTAGAAGAAATTCAGCCATACAGAGGAGCTCATACTAGTACTTAAAGTATGACTTACCACTAGGTATGTCACATGATAAAACGTCTCAAAGCCTTCACCTGACATAAATACTAACACACAGTTGTTTATGGTAAAAAAATATCAGGTATACAATCGTGCAACAAATTAAAGATCCCAGCAGCAAATTCAAAGGTTGTTTCAGTCCGTCTCTGTTGAGTGGTGGAAATATCAGACAAAATGCAAAGAACATGTTTGCAATCAGGTTTAGAATGACCAGAGGCCAATTAATAGCGTTAAAAGCTAAATCACTTAAATAAATATAAGTATTCACCATTTTTTCAAATAAAGTTAACGAGTTTGCAGTGGTGCCAATGAAAGCTGTTGAGCAAGAAGGGTGGTAAATACCAAGTACTTGTCAGCTGTCAGGAATCCCTATGGAAAATAGATTATATGGGCAATACCCATTTACATTGGTCATGATGGAAATGTCACCACAAAGGAAGCAAAATGTACTTCGGGCATTCATGAAAATATGTGGTTGTATTTATTTCTATCTAAAAACGTAAATATTTATGTTGTATTACTTTTATTTGTGATTCTGTTAGTAATACATACATCAAATTGAAATATGAAAAAATCTCACCACGGAGAAAAAACCTTTACTTGAAAAAGAGACACGACGAGTTTACACCAAGTCACAAGGAAACACTGACAGGCAAAAAGCTACACAAGAGGGAAGCTTAGGCCAAAACACAGGTGCAGACAATTGGGCTAATGCTAAACTCAAGAGGTACATCACAGGTGCAAATCATAAATATAACGAACAAATAACTCTTAGGGGGCCCACCCGGCCCAGGCTAGAGTGTGGCACACAAATGCCCTCTGCCGGCCGAGGTGGAGGAGCCCAGGCCCTGACAGAAGAAATCTGTAATCAACTGTATCAAAAACTTTTGACAAATCGATAAACAACAAGAGTGGCTTCTGTAATAGTACAATGACCAGCTCTCAACGCAAGATGAAAATAATATTATATTTAACAAAATATTATCGGTGGACAAGAATGTACGAAGCTGTTCATTTACAAGAACTCTAAAATATTTGCTTGACATGGGAGTTTGGAGACTGTTTGGGTCTATAATTATTCATAGTTTTTTGTGATTTATTTTTATTTTTATTAGGGGTCCAGGCAGCGAAGCTGTGGGAACCGTTTTGTTTTTTTTCTGATTCTTCCTATTCCTATTATTTATTTTTCTCTCCTAAAAGTGCAGCAAAAACCCTAGACTTGGAAACATGAAACTTCACAACATGGTCCTAAATTACCCCCGCTACTCAAGCCCCATAGGTGCACTGTGACATTTCAGATTGCGTATTTTAACCCCACATCCATATGTTATTCGGGTCCCCTCAGGTACTTGGACTGCGTTCATCGCCGCTTGTGGCTTTATTTTGTTGTGGTTTTTGTTTGAAAGAATAAAAAGGTCTTGAGTTTAGTTAGAAAAATTAGAAAAGGGCCTGATGAAGCCAATATGCTTGGGAGGCTGTTCACAATGGACAGGGATTTACTGTTTAAAGTTCATGTCACTTAAAACCTTTTAGGGACAACACTTTTGACACATCATAATTATTTGTTGAAATCATTTATCAAGAAACACAGTCCACAATAAAATATAACACAGAAACTCAACATAGTTTGCCCCAGATAACTTATTGCATCTGTATTGTTAATAACATATTTAAAAATTAAACATAGGGACAACATCGTCTGACATCTGTACTTTATACATACTATGTGTACCAGTAAAGAAAAAAACGGGTTAACTAGTTTTAAGATCCACATAGTCTGATCAAATTAGCCTGTGAGACTTTGAGCCAAACCCCAGCTGCCCTCTGTCTGAACAGAGCCTGACCAACAGCCAGGTTCACTGTGGTGCCAGTCATGTAGAGGGAGACAACAATATAGGTGATTGAACTGTCAAAGGAATATGTTTGGGAGTAAGTCCAAGCGAATGTATCAAAGAGAATCCAAAATGCACAGAGGAGGTAGAACACCCCCTGCAGGATCCCAGTGACAGTGACCCTCACTTGGCTCTGCAGGCGTGGAGAGGAGAAGGGGCTGCCACTCACTGACATGCTCCTTATGTGTCCACGCAGGTAGCGCACAGTGGTGAAGCTTGAGACCATCATTATAAACATACAAACAAAGGTATATACAATTCCAAAGTAGAAAGCAAAGTCCTTAGCATCATATAGTGCTTGGAAATTGTGCTCTTCAAGAATAAATGTGGTATTGCTGGAAGTGATATCACTGCTATCATATAACAATAGATCTGAGAGCGCAGCCGACACAAGATTCACAGTAAAATCAAACAAATAGAATATTCTGTCAACAAACAGAGCACAGTAGATGATGCACTTGATGTTCCTCTTCACCCAGATTAAGAGAGCTCTCTGGGCAGGAACAATCTGGGTGTAGTAGAAGAAATTCAGCCAGACAGAGGAGGTCATACTGGTAGATAAAGCATTTTTGATACAATAGTATGTTACATGGCTGAATGAACTGCCAGAACTTCTCAGAAATGTGTACATACTGTCTGTTATGAGTGATAACAGATAAACAACTGTGCAACAAATCAAAGATCCAAGCAATAACTTCAGAGGTGGTTTCAGTCCTTCTTTAAGAGGTGGAAAGATCAGACAAAATGCAAAGAATATATTTGCAATCAGGTTTAAAATGACCAGAGGCCAAGTAACTGTGTTGAATGCCAAGTCACTTAAAGTATAATAAGTATACCCCATCTTTAAAGAAAAGAAACGGTTTCCAGTTTACAGAAGTCTTAATGAGAACTGATGCAGAGCTAGAAGGCTCATAAATACCAAGCGTCCCTTTGGACAACAGATTAAATGGAGCATTCTCATTTGCATTGGACATGATGGAGGTGGGACCACAAAGGAAGCAAAAGGCACATACTTTACATATTATGTATCACATGTTGTTTAAAATGTCTTTGGAAACATAAATATGAATTGAACATTAATGTAAGACGGACGGACGGATGGACGGACGGACGGACAGACAGCTTGAGTGCAGTAAACATAAACCTAAGATGATTGGTTCATTGAACATCACCAGTTCAAAAAGGGACAGTGTAACATCAAAGTATTACCACTGTTCCAGACAATATTTACAGGTTGACAGTGTGTACATGCAGGCCCTTGTCATTGCGTCTGCTATCCTGACAACTCGTTACTAATGATAGATTTCACATTGTGGTATGAGCACACCCAGATGAAGAGAGCTCTCTGAGCAGGGGCAATCTGGGTGCAGTGCAAGAAATTCCGCCAAACAGGAGGTGAATTACAAGCAAACACCACAACTAAAAAGTATAATTTAACCACTGATATAATAAGTTATGCTCAGTTGTTTGTAGTTAGTGATATCCGGTTGAGAATTGTGTATCAAGGATCCCAGAAGAAAATTCAAAGGTTACTCTGTATGAGTGGTGGAAAAAGTTGACAAAATAAAAAGAGAACTCTAGGTTGAAAAGAGCGGGGTGAACATCACCATGAGGTTACAATGTAGGGTAATACAACCTGTAAGAAAAGTACAAAATAAAGGAAGTGGTTTGCAAGATTGCAAAACCTACCAAGGATCCCGGAAGTGACAGCACAGTCTGCTTCAGTGACTCTCTTTCATCAGGGGAAGACCGGCTGTGCATGAGTTTAAAAAAAGGCTAGACATTTTGTTGATAGTAACAATAAGAAAACCAGTTACAACAGTGTGATGAATGGTCCCTCCAGATGTAGTCACTTCTCCATGTTGAACTAGTTAGAAGTGAACGTCTCAGGTATTGCAGGCTATTTCAGAGCAGAAGAACAAAAGCTATCTTTTATAGCTGCGGAGGATCGTTTTAACTATCTTGCTCAGCCACATGACTGTGGTTTCAGTGAGTAAATCAATGATCCCCTTTCCATCATACATATCCCATGCAAGGCATTTGCTTTAAGCCCAACACATTTCTTATGCAATAAATTAGCCAAGCACCATTGGTTCAATCTGTTTTCACACACGTGCCGCATAAAACCCACTATAGCATGCTTGATTGGACTAACACAGCAGATTTTACTTTTCAATTGATTGTGCAAGTAGAATGAACAATCTGATAATGGGTGTGTCGAGAGTACACAACTACAAAGGCAACATACTTTTCCATTATGGTAAAGCACCAATGTATACATTATGGAATGTTGACCAGATTGTCGATTGGTGGTGAGCCTTCAAAAAGCCACAGGGAAGCAAGTTTAAATGGTCCATTACCATTTAACAATGGATGTGTCTAAATGCAACCACAGAGGAACAAATATCAAGGCACAGTTTCCTGTATCATTCAAAACAGCCAATGAAAAATAATGGAATTGAAATAGACTGAAGCGAAAGTGATTTGTGGTTTTTGTCCAACACTCCACCCACTGGTATGGAATCACGGTAACACTTCATAACTTTATTGATCTAATAACTGCTTATTACTTAATCAACTATTATCTTATTGGTAAATGTGCAAATCGAGACCACTCAGCTCAATTACGGTGTTCACTCAATTTTGACCAAAATGGTTGTTACTGTTCTTTGCCTTTGTACGGCAGAGTAGTTTGTGGTAAGACATGTCAGGTAAACAATATCATGCAACAAATCACAAGATCACAGCAGCAAATTCAACGGTTGTTCTACACTGTAAAAAGTGTCACTTTGGATCGAAGTAAAAAGATTTGTTCACATTGTTACAGCTAATTGTTTTACTTTTTGTCCATTAAAAAAATGACATTGAAGTAAATCCAAAGTAGGGAATGAGTCTTTACCCCAAGTGAAGGAGTTCAAGTATCTTGGGGTCTTGTTCTCGAGTGAGGGTAAAATGGAACGAGAGATGGGCCGGAGAATTGGAGCAGCGGGTGCGGTGTTGCAGTCACTTTATCGCACCGTTGTGACGAAGAGAGAGCTGAGCCAGAAGGCAAAGCTCTCAATCTACCGGTCTATCTTCGTTCCTACTCTCACCTATGGTCATGAAGGGTGGGTCATGACCGAAAGAACGAGATCGCGGATACAAGCGGCGGAAATGAGTTTCCTCCGGAGGGTGGCTGGCATCTCGCTTAGGGATAGGGTGAGAAGTTCAGCCATTCGTGAGGGACTCGGAGTAGAGCCGCTGCTTCTTTGCGTAGAAAGGAGCCAGTTGAGGTGGTTTGGGCATCTAGTAAGGATGCCACCTGGCCGCCTCCCTAGGGAGGTGTTCCAGGCACGTCCAGCTGGGCGGAGGCCGCGGGGCAGACCTAGGACCAGGTGGAGGGATTATATCTCCACACTGGCCTGGGAACGCCTTGGAATCCCCCAGTCAGAGCTGGTTAATGTGGCCCGGGAAAGGGAAGTTTGGGATGCCCTGCTTGAACTGCTACCTCCGCGACCCGACCCCGGAAAAAGCGGATGACGATGATGATGATGATTTATTTCATAATTCAGTATGCCAGGTATTCCTCAATTAACCGGTTTTTTTATCATAAAAAACCCTTTTAAATTTTTTTCTTTCTTACTTTTTGAATGAAAGTCATGTTTGTATCACTACCCCTCTAATGCACAACATGAGTAAAAAATGACCCGTATTCATTTCCTATGGGATTTAATGCATGGTTATTTCTTTACTATATCTTTTTAAATACATTTATTTCAGAATTTATTATTCCAAGAATTGATTAAATATCTTCTTTTTGATTATCACAAATCATTATTTAATTATTTTCTTTCTTACTCTATGAGCGAAAAAAGTTTTTCAACAAATATTTCAAGTTTAATCATATGGGTAAAAAATGACCCATATGTGTAAGTGTGATGAAAAAAAATGTAAACGTATTATAGTATTAATTAATTATTATACATTTTGTTGAAATATATACTATAGCAGTGATTTGGACCTCACAATACATTTAATACTTAAAATATGTTTATTTGTCACTTTGTGTATACGACACACATATCGTACAACGATTACTAATAACTGAAACAGACTAACTGATATTTAACTCTAGTGCACTTGTAGTGTAACAGTGGTAAAGGATAACTGTGGTGAGTGAAATAAAACAAATAAAATCACATGGGTACAGCGCAAATTGTCATCTCAGGGCTTACATGCCTGACAAATGACGCAAATGACACAACTACATGTTTGTGCTTCTTGCACACAGGTCTGGTGCACTGTGAACACCAGCTGCTGACTTTTATGTATTTGGCAGCTGGTCAGATGTTGCACATCTTCTTCTTCACTTCACTCTCCTGTCTGATATCCTACTGTGGCTAGGTGGTGGCTGCGTTTTTATTTATTTATCTCCACACCTATCATCCCATTGTCATTGGGTTCAGTGGCAACACGATTGTGGTAAACTATGTGCCAAAGAAGGTTTGTGGCTATTGTCCTCTGGAACACCATGAAGGATGACAAAGCAGTGAATGAAAACAGTGTGAACCCCCTCCCACCCCCAGACATGATCCAGTACTATAACAAAACAAAATAACTAGTGGACACGATGAATCTGATGGTTTGCACCTACTCATGGAAGTGGAGAACACGCTGGTGGCCCATGGTGCTCTGGCACAATGTGTTGGATGTTGCCACACTTAATGTCGACAGCAACTTCACTGCACAACACCCTGGTTACATGGGTGGTGTGCCCAATACATGGTTGTTATTAGTTAAGGAGCTGGGCAATGAGCTTGAAAAGGCGACTGGAGGTCACGCCCCACCTCCAAAAACACATTACAGAGGCAATGAGTAGATGTGGGTTGAAAAAAACTAAACACAGTCATCACCCAGCCACAGGAGGATATCAGACAGGAGTCAAGTGAAGAAGAGGAAGAGCTGGTTGTGTTCAAAGTGCACCAGACCTGTGTACAAAAAGCACAAACATGTAGTTGACATTTGGTGCATGTGTTCGGTGTGTAAGCTTTGAAATGGCAATTTGCGCTGTACCCATGTGATTTTGTTCAATCAGTTCTATTTAATTGTATTTTGTCACATTCAACACAGTTAACTACAGTCGCACCACAGATACAATACAGTTCAATATCACTGTAATGGGTTATCAGTCATCTGTGATTGTCATGTGTCACAAAATGACAAATAAACATATTTTAGATGTTAAATGTATTCTTGTGAGGTCCAAATCAGTGCTGTAGTAAATATTTCAACAAAAATAATTAGTATAATAT
>JAPMUY010006999.1:0-147500 GCA_026901105.3 Galaxias olidus
CATTTTATCATAATGGCTTAGTGGACAAAGGGGATATCCCCCATCCCGGTTAAAACACAGATAAGAAAATGTATTTATTATGAAATCATGATAATGAATCATATTTGAATGCTTTAATTTTCTTTCCAACGGGGGAACAGTCTACTTTATCCACAATCCATAAACGAGGGAGACTGAATGTTCTGGTCCAAACCGTTAAACGAGGGAGACTGAATGTTCTGGTCCAATCCATTAAACAAGGGAGACTGAATGTTCTGGTCCAAACCGTTAAACGAGGGAGACTGAATGTTCTTGTCCAATCCATTAAACAAGGGAGACTGAATGTTCTGGTCCAAACCGTTAAACGAGGGAGACTGAATGTTTTTGGGCCACTTTCTTCCTGTCCTCAGTCGATGCCCCGTGCCGGGCTGTGACAGCCTGGGTCATGTCAGCGGGAAGTACGCCACCCACCGCAGCGCCTACGGCTGTCCCTTAGCCGCGCGCCGCCAGAAGGAAGGGCTCCTCAACGGCTCTCCCTTCTCCTGGAAGGCCTTCAAGACGGAGGGGCCAACCTGCCCCACGCCGGGGTGTGATGGCTCGGGACACGCCAACGGAAGCTTCCTCACGCACCGCAGGTAACGCCGACAACCATCAACGCTCAACAAGGCTACAAAAGAAAAGAAAAAAAAAAAGACTTCATTTAATCAATAAATAACGTGACTAAAAAAATGTATGTTTTAGAGCAGGCCATATTACAGCCTTATAATCGTGTCACTTTCCTTCGGCAGTCGAAGCTAATGTAATAATCTGCTATTTAAAGCTATGAGCTCTTTGCAGAGTTGTTCTGACTCTTCTTGTTGCACTCTATATCCTCCTCTTCTTTCTGCCCCTTAGTCTCTCAGGGTGTCCCAGAACATCTGCAAACAAGAAGAGAGCCAAGTTCCCTGGAGACGAGTTCATCACCGCTAAATTCAGAGCCAGTGATGGTAAGAGTGGTCATATCCTTCTACAACTCAGATAGCTCTCCTACCGCAACATTATTACAGCAGCAAACTTCTTTCTATGTGGATCTCAGGTTGCTTTAAGGTTACAAATCTAATTTAAACATTAATAAAAATAAAAAAATTCTTTCTTTCTTTCTTTCTTTCTTTCTTTCTTTCTTTCTTTCTTTCTTTCTTTCTTTCTTTCTGTGTTCAGTCCTGGACAATGATGAGGATATCAAGCAGCTGAACAAGGAGATTGGAGATCTAAACGATTCCAACTCTGAGATGGAGTCGGACATGATGAACCTGCATACTCAGGTTAGTTTAATATAGTTTACATATACACATTCTTAACCTTACTTATCTAACCCTAGCCCAGCATACTCAGGTTAGTTTGATATACTGAACATATACACATGTACTGAACATATACGCATACTTAACCTTACGTACCTAACTCTAACCCAGGTTAGTTTGATAACCAGTGTCAAGCTTACTGGAGTGTGTGTGTGTGTGTGTGTGTGTGTGTGTGTGTGTGTGTGTGTGTGTGTGTGTGTGTTCTCAGATCTCCACCATGGAGGTGAGCCTGAGGAGCATGGAGGAGGAGAACAAGCAGATTGAGCAGAGGAACGACTCTCTGTTCGTAGAGTTGTCAGGACTCAGCCAGGCTCTGATACGCAGCCTGTCCAACATACGCCTGCCCCACATGGTGAGTCTTTACACACACACACACACACACACACACACACACACACACACACACACACACACACACACACACACACACACACACACACACACACACACACACACACACACACACACACACACACACACACAGGTTATTATTCTAAAGATTTGTTTTACTAAACCTTCGGCCTTCTTCAGCAGGAGCCAATAAGCGAGCAGAACTTTGATAGCTACGTGGACACGTTGACTCACATGTTTACCAACAAAGACTGCTACCAAAACCCCGACAACCGAGCCCTGCTGGAGTCCATCAATCAGGCTGTGAAAGGCATAGAGGTGTAGCCCAGACAAAGAAGGAGAATACTGATCGAGAAGAAAAGAAGGAAGGAATCAGGAAGATGAAACACTGTGTAATGGGTCTACCACAGACATCTCATCCCTTCTTTTTCTAGCTCTTGGCAGTGCGAATAGAAGTCGTTCACTTTCCGTTCAATTTGTTTGAGTGCAAGTTTTGTCTGTTTTTGAATCCTCCCCCTGCATGATGGCTTATGATGAATTGGATGTGGTTAGACTTGAGTTTGAATGATGAATATGTCAATCTTAGTGTCCTTTTTGTGCACTGAAGTGAAAGTGTTGGTGTAAGTAACAGTAAACCTGTCGAATGACCGCCCACTCACATGGTAAACAGACTTAGAATGCAGTATATATTGAGTCCCATATCCCAGCCTACCGGATACTCTTAGCTAGTCAGTATCTCAGCCCTGCTGAGCAATGTCGATAGTATTTATGAGCATAGATGTTGCACTTCCAAGCCTAGTTTGTAGCTTCAATTCTATTGTTGTGTAACTATTTAAATCTGAAACGTCTGCTTAATATATTATTTATTCACTTCCTGGTGGTATGTTTTGCCTATTATTATTCAGTGTCTATTTATTTATCTTTATTTTTGTTTTTTACAAAGTAAAAAAGCTACTTATGATGTTTTTAAACGGTGATTTAGGAAGAAATGTTTCCTGTTCATTGTTGAAAAAGAGGAAAATATTTTAAAATATCAACTATAAATTGTTTTATATATCTTATTATTTATTTAAATACTGGGATCTTTTTATGTGCAAATATTTTGTAACTGACAGGTTTTGATAATTTTCTAAAAAAAAAGATTTTGCTTCTGTTTATATTGTTTTGTTTTTGTTTCCACAAAGTATTTTGAGACCCTTGCAATGAACTAGGAATAATGTGATTTAAGACTTATTTAATATTTATTCGGTGATGAAGAACAAAGTGATTGGAGATTGTCAGTGTATATTTATTTTGTAATGTCTGTGGCTGTGTATGGACTAGTCTTTACCTACCTGTTGCTATTTCAATAAAAGGGAACCCACCCATGCCAGGTTATTATTTAAATCATTATTTGATACAAATTGATTTGTGTATAAACAGGTTTGTCACGTGCTTTGCGATGAGTTTGGCATACTGAACTAAACACACTTTTTTTTGGCAAAACCCTAAACTGTACAAACCTCTTTTTCTGCCACAGCACGTTGAGGACATCTATCGGGCAGTTCAAGAAAAACCAGAAAACAACGGTAGTCATCTGTCAAGTGAGCTAGATGTGTACCAATCCAGTGAGTCGTAAATCGAACCCGTTTTTAATTGATTTGCAAGTACTACGACTGACATTTAGAAAGAATCTTTGAACATGTATATACATTTATATGATGGCATAGTGTGGATACGATTAGCTTCCAGGAGATAGCTTTGCCACGTCCTCGCGTTCCTCACTCTGCAAACTGTTATGGTAAGAGCGTGCACATTTTGGGGTAGGTGTGCGTGACGTCAGACTGTCAGCTGGTCATTGTTTACATCCTGAATTTTGGTGCTGTAGACTGAAACCGTGCTACTTGCGAACAATTGGGGACAATTTTAGCGTAGAAATATACTTGAAGTTTAACCAATTAAAAACCACGTGTGTTGTGACAAAGGTAAGCCCGAAAAATAGAACGTTTTGACCAAGTTTCTTTGATCGCTCTGGACAGATAACGTGTGTTCTTTTCAAGTTGCCTATTCTATTGGAAGCATTGCACAACAAAAACAAAATAGAAAATTTTTTCTACTTGTTTTTTGTAAGGCCCCATCTGTTTGTTGCTGCGTTTGTTCACATTGAAGTCAATGAACAAAGACTGCATGTTATCCCGTCAAACAAAAGAAAAATGTCCGTAATTGACATTAACTAACAAACGAGTGCATTCGAGTGTCCGTTATTACTTTTGCAGAATGCTTAAGTTGTGGTACAATTGTACATTTTAGGGCCTTCTAGACACGTAGCGATAATATACATTGTTTGGTTGTGAAATGGCGCAGCTGTATGTGTGCGCCCGTTGATTGGTGGAAAATATAGCAAAACCAAAATAAGGGGGAGGATGTTTTCCCTGATGTTGGAATCAACGCACACAATGCTGCATATCGTACCCTCGGAAATCCACTTGGCTGATGCTTAGGCAGCTTATACACGAAAGGCTGCTAAAACCTAAAACTCAACAGGGCTTGCATAATTTATCGCTCTCACAAAAAAATGGTCAGACAGACTCCCTGTTGTGTTGCCAGTATGTGACAGAGTAGATATGATCTTTAAATCATTGATTTGTTTACTTAGCCGTCCGCTATAAATATTGGAGCAACATTGGCTAGTTTTAAGTCCCACTCTGAACGATTAATTAAATTATGGGTGGTGGTGACCTCTTGATGATCAAGCAAGCTAGACAGTCTCATGCCCTTCTGCTCACCTCCCTTAGAAAGTCACCTAACCCTAACCCTATCCCTTAGAAAGTCACCTAACCTATGGTTTAGTGTTAACACTAACCCTGACCCTGACCCGTGATTTACCCCCATAGAGTTAAGGTGTAAGTGTTAACCCTGACACTAACCCTGACCCATGATTTACCCTAGTATGTTTGAGGCGTAAGTGTAAACTCTAATCCTGACCTTTGATCTAGTATGTTTCCGGCGTAAGTGTTAACCCAATCCCTGATTTTTGACCTAGTATGTTAAAGGCATATGAGGTTATGACGTTTTCACAAAAAAAAGAAAACAAAACAAAGTTCTTAATCATATCAAACTTGGATGATTAAAATAGTCAAAGGGTAAAAGAAACATTGTTTGCGGTATACCCTAAACTTTTCCTTGACCTGAGTTCTGATATTAAGTTAATTACACAAATGAATTGTAGGCCTAGAACGCGACCTAATATATAATACATACCTTTCTTGAAGTTTTCAACATTATTAATAATAATAATACATTTTATAAAAAAAAAATAACATGCTTAATAATAATAATAATAATAATACATTTTATTTTTATAGCGCTTTTCTGACACCCAAGACGCTTCACGATATCAACATAGAAAACGTGACAAAAATAAACAATTAAACAGAAACAGGGATAACGGACAGTGACAGAGAACATTGCACTGGACCCTTTTAATAGCCTGTACTAACATATTCCCCTCCCCTCCTCTTCACTCAGCTCTCCTGCTGGAAGGATGGGCGGAGCCGTGAGCGCGGGAGAGGACAATGACGAGTTGATTGACAACCTGAAAGAGGCTCAGTACATCCGCTCGGCGCTGGTGGAGCATGCATTCCGGGCTGTGGACCGGGCCGACTACTACCTGGAGGAGTTCAGGGACAGCGCCTACAAGGACCTGGCCTGGAGGCATGGCCACATCCACCTGTCCGCGCCCTGCATCTACTCCGAGGTGATGGAGGCCCTGGACCTGCGGCCGGGCCTGTCCTTCCTCAACCTGGGCAGCGGTACTGGGTACCTCAGCACCATGGTGGGACTGGTACTGGGTGAGTGGTACTAGGTACTATGGTGGGACTGGTACTGGGTGAGTGTTACTGGGTGAGTTACATGAGGGATTTAACCCTTTGTAGAGCCGATGGAAATTATGTTTTTTTTAAATGCGTATGCAATATTATCAAAAAAGTGGTGGGGACAATTTTAGGTTATCAGAAAAGTGGTAGGGACATGTCCCTACCGTCCCTACCATAAATTACGCCCATGGTTCTATGGTGGGACTGGTACTGGGTGAGTGGTACTGGGTACTATGGAGGACTGGTACTGGGTGAGTGGTACTGGGTACTATGGGAGACTGGTACTGGGTGAGTGGTACTGGGTTCTACGGGGGACTGTGAGTGATACTGGGTGAGTGGTACTGGGTACTATGGGGGACTGGTACTGGGTGAGTGGTATTGAGGTGTTTAATTTAACCTTAGTTAGTTAGACTAATGTTTTATATAAATATATACAACATCATTGGTAATGATGAAATGACTACATTTAAAGATGGTGTTAAAAACAACACCTGTTCATGTGCCTGCTGCAGGATCATTCGGAGTGAACCATGGTGTGGAGTTACATGCTGATGTAATTGAATATGCATATCAGAAAATGGAGTTCTTCATCAAGACCAGCGACAGCTTCGACAGGTAAAGTTTTCATAAAATCCCTAAAGCAATGTGGCTACTTTGTCTCCAATATTTGCCTACAATATTTTACAATACCACATTACCACAGATATTGTATAAGACATTGACTATTTTCTATACCGATCGTAAAGGCTATGTACGTGTGTGTATACAAGGACTAATTATTGTGGAGCCATTGGTTGGTGTAAACTTCTCTAAAGGACATTCCTAAATTTGGAGCAAACATTCACTATCTGCATTCTTATTTAAACTCTACATCCAAGCCAGAGTGAATTAGTTGATGACTTGTTGTTCAGTGTGTGTGTGTGTGTGTGTGTGTGTGTGTGTGTGTGTGTGTGTGTGTGTGTGTGTGTGTGTGTGTGTGTGTGTGTGTGTGTGTGTTTGTGCTGACAAGTTTGAGTGCTTTGAATCAAAGCCAGAGTGAATTAGTACATTGCTGTGCTTTTAAGGGTTGTGTGTTTGTGTGTGTATGTGTGTGTGTGTGTGTGTGTGTGTGTGTGTGTGTGTGTGCGCGCACGCGCACACACCTCTGCGTTACCAGGTTTGAGTTTTGCGAGCCCTGCTTTGTGATGGGTAACTGCCTGGAGATCCCCCCAGAGAGCCGTCACTATGACAGGGTGTACTGTGGAGCCGGGGTGCAGAAGGAGCACGAGGACTACATGAAGAACCTGCTCCGTGTAGGAGGAGTCCTGGTGCTGCCGCTGGAGGAGAAGGTATGCACAAACAGTTACTATAGTAACCCTGTATCTTTATGTAGTATTAATAATAATGTTTTTACAGTAATAAACCTTTGTCTTTATATAGTATGAATAATAATGTTTTACAGTAATAAGCCTTCATCTATATATAGTATTAATAATAAAGTTTTACAATAGCAAACCTTTATGTTTATATAGTGTTATATCTTTATATAGTATTAATAATAATGTTTTACAATAACAAACCTTTATCTTTATATAGTATTAATAATAATGTTTTTATAATAGTAAAACAATGTATCGACATGGATTATCACAGAGCGTGAAACTGACCGAGAGACACTGAATATAAACACGATTGGTTCAATTCCTTTCGAGGAACAACTAGCTAAATGTTTCTCCTTGTTGTGTTGACTCATGGCCGAGGAAAACACAACTTTCTCTAATTTCTAAAAAATTTGAGACTTAATGAGGATTTCACAGGTTCAGACCTATAAGGCTGATTTGTAAAACTGAGGAACAGTCAAAGGCTGATTTTTGAAGAACATTAATAGAGTATTTTGCATTTCGAATAAAATAGGTTGTCATGCCATCATCATCAAGTGTCTCATAGAGAATGTATCACACATTATTATTTATGAGTCGACTGCAATAAACCCTAGGAATAACATGGAGGTCCGCTCTAAACTGGAGAAAGTTATCACCATCGAGATAGAACACTTTTGGCTATCACCATAGAGATAGAACATTGTCTCTATGGCTGTCACTGTAGAGATAGAACACTGTATCTATGGCTATCACGATAGAGATAGAACACTGTTGGCTATCACGCTCTGTGTCCTTTAGTTGACCAAGATCACTCGGACTGGCTACAACAGCTGGGAGACCAAAAAAATCATAGCGGTGTCCTTCGCCCCTCTGGTGTTACCCAAAGACAGAGACAACCCCAAACCCAGAGGAGTCCCATTACGTGAGTCCTCATATCATCTCCATGGAAAACATAACATAATCTATAGTCGGTGCAAAGGTTTTAGGCAGGTGTGAAAAAAAAATGCTTTAAAGTAAGAATGCTGTGTTAATTGATTTCTTAAATAATTATATTATATAATGTAGTGTGAAACACTTAATAACCTGTACAGTGTTGTTAAAAAGTGCTTTGTTACAAGGGCATTTATTTCTTTTGATTTTAGCAATAACTCTTCCTATATAACTTGTCTTGGCTTTGAGGGTAGGTAGACTGCTATCCTGCTATCCCATACAGAAATGTTATATACGTTCTTTAAAATTTTATCAACATCTTATTAAATTCAACCTAATGTCTTGGTGCGCTTTCTTCCTCAGCCGCAATGTTTGAGGTGCGCCCGCTTCAGGACCTGGCTCGTGTCTGCATCCGCCGCACCCTGAAGGCTGGCACAGAGGCGGGGCCTCTCCCGTTACCCAGGAGGCAAGGCGGCAGGGCACGTCTCAGGCAGAGGCGGGCTCAACAGCGTGGCACCGCCCTCCTATCCAATCGTTACGTCTTCATGAGCCGACTCATCCCAGAGCCCACAGAACACAACAACAACTTCTCCGAGAGCGACGAGGAGGAAGAGGAGGAAAAAGAGGACAGAAGGAATGACTGTAAGGCAGTAGTGGAACCAAAGGAAGTGGTGGTGGAGGAGGAAGAGGAGCAGGAGGAAGAGGATGGTGAGGAAGAAGCGAGGGAGGGTGGCGCTCTCCTCCAAGAGGTTCCTGTCAACCTGCTGAGAGAGAGGATTCTGAGTCTGCCGCTCCCTGAACCTCTGAAGATGTACCTTCTGCATTACAGAGAGAAATAGACACATCTTCTTCATCCATGCCCCGTGCCCCTGGTGATCTGTGGAACATACATAAGATATACTGCAAGCTACTATCATCCATGCCCCTGTGCCCCTGGTGAACTTATTTGTGGAATATAATTCAGATATACTGAAAACTACTATCACTCAGTGACTCTGAGGAATGGTGGCCATGTTTTAAAGGGATGAAATGAGAAGAGCGATTTAAATTAGCCTGCCAAAGTATCAGCAGGCCCTCCGATAACCCCAGCCCTGGAGATGTGCGCCTCCTAACTATATGTTTCCCAGGAGACGGGTGTTGTGTGCTGGTGTTGCTTAGTGTCTGCCTGCTCCTGTTAACACACACAGGCTCTTAATGCCCATCTCACCAGCTATGCTAGTCACCTTTATAATCCACAGTCTTATTTGTATTGATTGGTTTTCAGAGGATTTCAGCTGGTCTTACAGGGAATACTTTAGCCTAGTGTAAATATTTAACTGAGACTGTCACTCCATTTCGCCTAATGCAGTGTGGTGCAAACACCTCACTGTAACATGGAAAATGTATCACTGCTTGAAACGGACCCAGAAACGGTCCCATGCTCACTCCCAGTTCCTTGCAAATGCTTTGACTTTAGTTTTTGGATTTGCGTAATTAGATTGAAGGGAATACGGCTAACTGTTGGGATAACTGGTGGTGATAATATGTTTTTATTATGGGACAGGCTCTCCTAGATATATGAGAAAAAATATCACTTCAGCACTTATGAACAAAGTTGCTGTTAAAAAATAATTAAGTGTTGCAGAAATGCTATAGCAAAGCAATAGAATGCTTACCTCTGCACCATTTCAAAATGAGCTTTACCAGAAGAAAATTATAATGTTAGCATTGTTAATGCCTTTGAGAGATGCATGTGGGACTGGTCCAATGTTGAGACACTTGGTCTACTTACAGTCTTCTGATGGGCCTTGAATCTTGTGTTTTTGGAGCGGTTACGATCTGACTGCACATTGTGTTTACCCATTTAATCAGACGTAATACATAACATCTAGTTTGGATTATTTCACGTAAAAAAACAGCTATTTAGCTCCACTAAATTACAATTATTGATCATTAAACATACAAAGATTTGCAAAAACATGTAGATTTACGTAAAAGGTTTTACATCTGTTTTGTTTTTGCCAAAAATAAAATGGAGGGTTGAGCCAATTCCCTTCCTTTCCTAAAACTTGTTTTTAAATATTCAGACATCCAGATAACATAAACTGTTCTGCTTTTAAATGCCTTTATGAGCGTCATACCCTTATTTTGTAACCTGCGGGGTGTTGTGTATTTAAATCACTATTTAAATATAAACATATTAGGTTGGATAAAATCCTATCTATAGTCCACTATGGTCATGGAGGTTAAAGCAGCCTAAATCTAAATTATGTTTATTAGACTATATTGTGTGCTCCGTGCAAGATTGCTTCTGAGACCACTTATGGAATGTGCAAACAAAGTCACTTGCATTGTAAGGCGCTCCAGGAGGAAGCCACTTTAAAATGGCAACGGACCGCTGTCCTTCATATAACCAAGTAAATTACAATAAATGTTTGGAAAAAAGAGTGGCCTATGCAAGGAGAATTGCAATTGTAAACGACAAGTGTACCCATTGTTGCCGTCAGCCTAAACCTACAGTATATCAATAAAATATCTATACAACTATATTGAACCTTCCCTTCCAAATTATATCCCTCCAAAAAATGTATGTAATTAAATGTTCACATTTCTAATAAATCCAATTGAATTTCATTTATTTAGTATTTTTTATTAAGAAAAACTGTCCTTTGTTTTTCACAGTGAATGACTGTTTACACTGTTTGGTAAATCCAGGAGCGTCCGATTAGATTCTGTTTCCTTCGCTCCGATGTTGCTGTGGTCAAATTTTTCTCGTTGCACTGACTCGATAGCTGTATCTTCTGTTGTTGATTAAATGTGAATAAAAATTATATGATGAAAGTTTTACTTTCCGCCTTGAGACTATTTCAAATAAGGTTTACTGAGTGTAAGTGTCTGTAGACAAGTGGCTTGAAATGTGCTGAAAAGTAATATATTTCATGTATGCAATAAACAGCAGGCCAAAACATTTAGGACCATAGGTTGATCCCTGGAAATGTGTGGAAGATCAGATTAAAAGGACACCTTTAATAGTGTCCATCTAAGCAACTCAATTAAATCTATTCTGAACTGTGTGATTGACAAAACGTGTCCCTACAGTACATGGTTGTTTTATCAAGAGAGCAGTACGTTACCACTGACTGTTGCTAATGCTGAAGACTTATTTCTCGGTTTGTTAGATCCAAACCTCATGCTCAGCTGCTTACAGACTTTTCTATCTGGTCAGAAGGTAAATGAGGTTGATAATGAAATAGGAAACACTGTAATTTGCTTGTTTTAATGGTTAAAAAAATATTTCTTTGCTGAAATAGACAAGAACAACACAAACTTCTGTGCCAGGCAGAAGAAAAAAACAAAAACTATATCAGCCACCATTTTCACACTCAAGTGATGTGTCAAGATAAGATGAGGTAAATGTCTGAGAAAAAAAAGGCACAATTTACAATCAACCATGCCCTGTAAATTCACAATAATAATAATTATAATTTTAATAACATAACATCAAAACAGCTTACAAAAAAAAAAAAAATGCAACAAAAATACAGAACAATAATATAATACAAGGCAATGTGTTGCCTAAACGGTTCACCTCCACCTCCCTCATCCTCCCATCAAAGTGTTCTGTACACGTCCAGCCACGACCCCGTGGAGCCTAATAATTTATACGGAGTACACATAGCGACGGCGACGTACGGTAGCTAGGTGGGTTTACACCTCATCGGACCACCAGACAGGAGACACAGAGTTTGGAGGGGCCGATGCAGTCGTCGTGGCAGAAGGCTCCGCAACCCTGGCACATGATCATGGCCTTCAGACGACAGGAGCACTTGAGGGCCACCTCCTCGGCCGCACTGTGAGCAAAGGCCTGGATGCTGAGCGTGGCACTCTGGGCTGAGGAGAGGCGTGGCGAGGGCAGCTGGAGCACGCCGTCCGCGATGCTGCGGGAGAAACCGCTGGCGTCCATCACAGACACGTTGGCCGTGTAGCTGAACCCAGGAGTGGACCCGCCACCGGCCCCTCCCACCCCCCCGCTCTGCTTAGGCAGCTTCCCATACAGCTGGAACGGCAGGGAGGAAGAGGAGGACGGGGAGGAGGAAGGAGAGGCGGAGGAGTACGGGTTTTTGCCGTACTCTTTCTTGGCCATCCTGGCTAAAGTCATTTCCATGTTCAGGAGCCCTTCCATGGCCCCGCCCCCGCCCAGGTAACTCTCTCCACAGCCCGGCTCCTTTTTGGTGACGCCCCCGCCCAGGTAACCCTCTCCAGAGCCCGGCTCCTTTTTAGTGACGACCACGGGGGCCACGGACGACGGAGACGATTTGGCCAGAGCCTGGCAGGAGGGCCGGGAGCTGAGCTCGCTCTTCACGCTGGGGGCAGGCGAAAGCTGCTGCTGCTGGGGCGAGGGGTGCAGGGGTTTGGAGGGGTGCCAGTTGATCTTGACGCTGGGGACCACCTCCGAGGGACAGGGGTCTCCGTGCGAGGGAGAGGGTCCGTTTGAGGAGCACCAGCTCGGGGGCGGAGGCAGCTGCATGTCTGGGGTCTCTCCTCTGGACGGCTGATGACCCGGGGACTCTCTGATGACGGCCGACTCAGAGCCCGTAGAATTCTGGGAGCTGTAGTCCAGGCTGCGTCTCGAGGAGGAGGAAGACGAGGAGGAGGAGGATAAGGAGAGGGAGGTGATTACGGGCACAGCCCCCGGCGGTATGGTGCCCCCTGGGTGTTGGGAGAGGTACTGCTGCATGGCCGTGGCACGTATGGAGACCTCCTCCGTCAGACTGGAGCCAGCGCCGGCCGGGGGCGGCCTCTGGGTCTGCTCTGGCTCCACCTCCAGCCCCGGGGACTCTGCCGCTTCCACGGGGCCCCTTATGCGAGGGTTCCTGGCCGGGGGAGCCATGGCCTGGTAGCCCCCTGGTGCTCGGTGGATCTCCAGCTTGCTGGCGGAGTGTGACGGGGGGAGCACCTTCTCTAGGGGCAGGCTGCCCTGCAACAGCTGGGTGACCAGGGGATTGTTTGCCTCCACAGCCGACACGGCGCGGGCGGAGAGCCTCTTGGAGGGCTGGGAGGAGCCCCGACTCTCCTCCTCCAGACGGCCGGCTCCACGGGGCTCGTCTGCTCTGGCTGAGGCCGGCCCGGCACGGCTCCTCTGGGGGAGGCCGTTGGGGAAGCGGGGCTGGATGACGGTGTGTCCGGGCCGGCTGGACACGTGGGCCTGGATGACGGGCTGCTGGTTCTGGGCGGTGCCGTTGCGCTGGGCCGGCAGGCGGTCGCGGGGCCAATCACTCTGCAGGGCTACATGGGGGTACGGCCGCTCCTCCTCCTCCTCCTCCGCCCCGTCGTTCTCACAGTCAGAGGCGGTCTCCGTGGAGTCGCTGTGAGCCCCGCCCTCCTCCACTCTCTCCCTGCACGAGGACGGGAGGTGCTGGAGACGTCTCTCCGACCCAGACGGAGGAAGAGGAAGAGGAGGAGGTGTCTCCTGAGTCCCCACGTGGTGGGAGCCATGCTGGATAACTCCTCCTCCTCCTGCTGCTGCTGCTGCTGCTGCTCCTCCTCCAGTGGGGGCAGACACAGCTCTGATCACGTCCACGCTCTGGGCTCCTTTCCGGGGCAGCGTCTCAGAGAGGGAACTGGGCGTCCTGGTCCCGTGGTTGGCCGCCTGTCCCGGTGTAGGGGCTCGTTCTGGGGGAGACTCCTCCGACACCCCCCCTCCCTCAGCCTGCAGGGAGGACGGCCCATTGCTCTGCACCCCCTCTGACGCGTCTCCTCCTCCCGCTGTTGCTGCGGCCTCCTTGGTTTCCTCCTTGGTCTCCTCCTGGCTGGGCGAGGGGTTGGGGGTCTGGGGGAGCTCTGAGGACAGGGAGGTGGAGCTGGATAAAGAGGGGGAGAGGGCGGGCTGGGGGGCGCTGGGAGGAGGACGAGGCTGCTCTACATTGGGAAGCTGTAGTTGTGTTCCAGATGTATGAGAGCCCGCAGGCGATCCCTGCTCCTCCAGACCTCCTCCTCCTCCTCCCCCTCCTCCTCCTCCTCCTCCTCCCCCTCCCCATCCTCCTCCTCCTCCGGGCTCGACAGGTCCCGGGTGCTCTCGCGTTCGTCGGCCGCTGCTGCGATCCGGTACCCCAGGAGGAGGCCGCACCCCCCCGCCCGGCCCCGCCCCGTCGCCAGGGGCTGCAACAGAAGCAGCGGCGGCGGCGGCGGCCTGGGCACGGGCCTGCTGCGCCCGCGCTTTGATGTCGGCCAGGGTCCGTGCCCCCGTGCCCGAGCGCCGCGAGCCCTCCCCGGGGGGCAGGATGCGGGGGCAGATCTGGTAGGTCGGCGACCCCTTGACCCAGGGCGGTTTGATTCGGGACAGTTGAATCTGGGGAGACAATGACAGTGTGTGAATACATCTAACAGGAATAACGACGCCATGGTGTCAAGGTTACAAGAAGTAAAAAAGAAGAGTCTAGTGCAGATAAAATCCTACAAACTGAAACTGGGCATAGGGAGTGGATTAACAATCTTATACTTCTTTCCCAATTTAACCTACTTCATTGACAACACAACTGATTAATCAAATGACAATATAACACATTTTATGAATATAAAAGGATCTTATTCCACCTTGTGCGTGTCTATCAAAGCTTAGGGCAGCAGAGGACCAATAGGAGAGGCTCATACCCGGATGGGCGGGACCTTGGGTTCCTCCGTGCTTGGCTGAGGCTTCTCTGCGCGCACTCCGTCGATTGTGGTACGAAAGGACTGGCGCTCGTCCAGCCGCGGCCTCTTCTCGGGGAAGCAGCTCTGGCCCTGATCGGGCCTCCTCTTCTGTTCCCTGGCCTGGCTGCTGCTGCTGCTGCTGCTGCTGCTGCTGCTGCTGCTGCTGCTGCTGCTGGGGGTGGGTGCGGGGCTGGGGGACGCGCTGCTCTCCTCGCTGCTGGTGGCGTTGCCCCCGGTGACGGAGGTGACCTCGGAGGCCGCGTCGTCCAGGGGGTCGACGGCAGTTGCCGCGGCGGCGCTGGAGGACGCCGAGGAAGAGGAGGAGGAGGAGGAAGAGGAGGAGTCCAGGCCCACTGCGAAGACGCCCTGTCGGTCCGAGGGGGAGGAGGGAGAGGAGGCCGGGGAGGAGGCGGAGGAGGAAGAAGGGGAGGAAGAGGAAGGGGAGGAGGCGGAGGCCAGGACGGGAGCTGGTTCCTCGGGGAGCAGGCGGGCGCTGACCTCAGGCTCCTCGCTGGGGCTGATGGAGGCGGGGCTGGGGCTGACAGAGGCGGGGCTGGGGCTGGCCGTGGGGCTGGGAGTTGGCGTGGGGACGGGCGCGGCGGCCGCCACAGGGGCAGGGGAGGCCTCGGGCTCGGGAGAGGCACAATCCACAGGGACCTCCAGCCCAGACTCTACCAGCAGCACAACCTCCCCCTGGACCATTGCGGGGTCGGCGAGAGGAGAGCCCAGGGGCTCTGTGGAGAGCGGGTCCAGCAGGGTGGGCGTGGCGGCGGGGCTCTCGGTCTCCTCTGGGGGCTGGAGGGGGGTGGGGGCCTTGCAGAGGGTCCTCCTGGCCCGGCGTCTCAGGTCGGCCCTCGTCCTCCGTCTCATCCGGCCGTCTCTCCTCCTCCGGCCCACACTGCGTCTCTTTGGAGCTCCGGCCGTCACCACGGCGACCTCGCTGTCTAGCACGCTGGCGGCGTCTGCAGCCTCGGTCAGCTTCAGAGACTCCTCACGGGTCAGACCGGACCTGGGGGACCGCAACCCACACCATCAACAAACCACCTCTCAACAAACCTCTGCATACTCAACAAACCTCTGCATACTCTACAAACCTCTGCATACTCAACAAACCTCTGCATTCTCAACAAACCTCTGCATACTCAACAAACCTCTGCATAATGTCAATGTAAAAACATCACATCTACACTCTTAAACTACATTCACAGATCTCACAGTTTGTAACATATTCTGTCTATATTTCTGACCTCTGAACCATTGTGATTAATTTCTTGTCACAAATGGATGGTCATCGATCCTAAAATCCAACTGGTATTATGATTTTGTAATCTATTGAAATCTAAATGAAACATTCCATGGTGCCTCCTTACTTTTGGCCGTGATACTCCTCAAAGAACTTCTCCTTCCACGCTTCCACTTTCTTCTCTTTCTCCATCTCCTGTCGGAAGCGCACCTGCATTTCGTGTGTAAACTCCCCTGTAACCGAAACAACAACGCCATCAGGAGATGAAAGGCTTTTTGACAGGGGTGAAAGGTCAAAGTTCCTAAGTGTAAAGGGCCTTAGTCATCCTGACCATCATGAAGAGATAGTTGTTATGTTTTAATACAATGGTAAATAAAGTGTGTAATGTCAGGTCAACTTCAATACGTTTTTCTTGTGTGTACAATATGAAGCGCATGACGTTGAACAACTCATCCTGCAGTAAACTAACATAACATCAGTATTGTATTTGTAACCTGTTCAAAGTTATTCCCTGACAGCCAAATGCATTGTTCAATGCTCCAAATGCCCGCTCATTTGTTAAACACATACAGGCTAGCAATACATACAGGCTAGCAACACCAGCAGACTGACCAAGCCATTTTAAGCGCCTGTGCTCTATGTTTTGAGGCCGGTACTCCAAACAAGTGGCCATCCATGTATTAAAGTGCATGCCCCTGTGAGTGCCTCCTCACCCTCGGCCAGCCGCTCCTTCCAGCTCTGGGAGGCGTGCGTGAAGAACTCGTTGTTGAGAGCCGAGCCGCTCAGACGAGGCATTCCGTCCGGTCCCACCTGAAGAAAGACACAGCAACAAACAACGTCATGCACCATCGTCACACTTTATTCAAAGAGTACTCTCACTCTCTCTATTTACACATCTCACTTTATTCAGAGTACTCTCACTCTCTCTCTTTTTAAACATTATCACACTAAATTTATAGAGTACTCTTTCTCTCTCTACATACACACGCACACAGCCCCACCTGGCGGTCGACCTCGGGGAGGAGCTGGAGGAGCTGCTGCTGGGAGTGTGGTGGGAAGGCAGAGAAGGTCCTCACGTTGATCAGGGCTCTGATGTTGGTGTTGACCAGGATGGAGCCGGGCGTCTCGAAGTCCACCTCCACCCCGCCCCGATTCCTCTTCATGGGCCCTGCGCGCGCACACGCATACGCATACGCACACGCACACGCACACGCACACACACACACACACACAGGACCAGCCTTTAGTGAAAACCAGTCACAGCTTTCATCACTGGGCGCAGTGGTGGCACAAAGAGAGCAGAGAGACAGGAGAGACCTAGGAGAGAGACACGGGAGAGATACAGGAGAGCGACGAGCCGCGTCCAACCTACAGCCTGCCCTGCGCCTCCCTACAGCCCGCCCTGCGCCTCCCTACAGCCCGCCCTGCAGCCTGCCCTGTGCCTCCCTACAGCCCGCCCTGCCCTACCAACAGCCTGCCCTGCGCATCCCTACAGCCCGCCCTGCCCACCCTCCAGCCCACCTTGCAGCCCACCCTGCCCTCCCTGCATTCCCTACAGCCCACCCTGCAGCCCACCCTGCCGCTCCTGAGGGGGAGGAGGAGCCACAGAGACACGGGGGTCAGGGTGCACTGGCAGGAAGAGAGAACAGTGTGCAGGGAGGACGGAGAGGATACGCAGAAAAAGAGCAGGAAGGAAGGTAGGCCGCAGACACACACACAATGCAGATAGAAAAGTGCGTTCGTTCTCACACACACACACACACACACACACACAGTCTTCCAGTGCAAAGGACACTAAAGAAGGACCAGGAGTTCCCCGTGGGAGAAGCCAGTGAAGTGGGTTGATCATGGCTGGAGGAGCATTACTTAAATTTTTTTACTATTTCTGCTTGAAATAGAAGCAAATAGAGATTCAGAGGCAAATCATAAAGCAGCACGCTTTACATTTATTCTAGGGTATTGCCTGCAAGAATCATTCATTCAAAATACAAGGTTGAACTGCAGTCTCCCAAAATTTAAAAAAATGTATGTACAAAAAGACTATCTTAATTTAAAATAAGAAAGAAATGAATCGTTCAGGTAAAGTTCCATCCATGGTGTTTCCGTGGTAACTTTTTGCCACGGCCAAATCCATTGAACCACACCAAACACATACATATTTAAAGTGTGTATTCCCCAACCTTTTTAACTGTTTTATCTATTTCTGCAAAAACACGCTGAGAAGCTATGATGTTTTTCCCATTAAATGGTGGTTACCTGAGGGAACGTGCTCTCCGTTAACCTTGAGAGGAGTGAGAACCACGCGAGGCATCATTACGGCTTTCTTCCTCTGTCTCCCCGACTACGAGAGAGAGAGAGAGAGAGAGAGAGAGAGAGAGAGAGAGAGAGAGAGAGAGAGAGAGAGAAAATAGTGGATACAATCAGTCAGGACAAAATGGAGAGCGAGAGCATGAACACTTTACTTTTAAACATTCACCTTCTTTCTAGTTAATGTATCTTCCAGCAGTACAATCCAGTCTGCTGTTTGTCCGTCTACCTTGTCTGGTGAGTACCCATCTGTGTCTACCTGTCAGCCTGTCTGTCTGTCAGCCAGTCTGTCTGTCAGCCAGTCTGTCTGTCAGCCAGTCTGTCTGTCTGTCTGTCTGTGTCTACCTGTCTGCCTGCCTGTCTGTGTCTACCTGTCTGTCTGTCTGTCTGTCTGGTGAGTACCTGTCTGTGTCTACCTGTCTGTCCACCTGACTGGTGAGTACCTATATGTGTCTACCTGTTTTTCTGTGTTTACCTGTCTGCCTGCCTGTCTGTCTGTCTGTCTGTCTGTCTGTCTGTCTGTCTGTCTGTCTGTCTGTCTGTCTGTCTGTCTGTATCTACCTGTCTGTATCTACCTGTCTGTATCTACCTGTCTGTATCTACCTGTCTGTATCTACCTGTCTGTATCTACCTGTCTGTATCTACCTGTCTGTCTGGTGAGTACCTGTCTGGAGCGGCTGAGTCTTGTCTGGGCATGAGGGGTCTGTGTTTCGGAGCGGCTGTGGCCCGCTCTGCTGAGGCGGGTCTGGGGCTGGCTGGGGGCTGGGGGCTCAGTGGAGGAGGTGCTGGAGGAGCTCTCGTCCACAGAGGCTGAGTGGAGGAGGAGGAGGAACAGGATATTAGTTAGACAAAATTTTTGTTTTTCTTTGTAATGCAGTTCTACTGGCGGTGGTTTGGTGGTGGTTAACCTTATATAATGGAGAACAATCAATGCTAATAACAACTAGCTTTGAAGTTCCTGCATAACAGTAAGAGTGTCAAAGGGAGGCAGGCGGTGGAAGTACCATCGTTCTCTCCACTGGCAGCGGGGGTCTCCGTGGAGTCACAGCTCTCCTGCTCCGTGGTCTCGGCCGTGCCGGTGGTGCCTGTGGCCGCAGCGGAGGCTGCTTGGCTGGGGTTGGTGGTGGAGGACGTAGTTGTGGCGGCTGTGGCGCCCGCTGTCTCTGTCGTCTCACACTCTGTGGGGCTCTTGGTCCACTGCAGGGCGTTCTTCTACAGGGCGATATCAAGGGTAAGTGTCACAGGAATTATGAGGGAAAAGAAGTGTGTGTGTGTGTGTGTGTGTGTGTGCGATGTGGATGCATAAACATTGGACTCGTCTAGCAAAGGGTAATAGCTTATGTCATGTCTGACAGGATTTTGAAAGGAGCGCTGTGCAGAACATGAATCTGTCAGTAGTTCAATGTGTTTGAGGCTATTGTTTGCGTTCTATTTAGCCGTGGCTGTGGGTCAAAGGTCTATGCATTGAAGAGTGGCGCAGAGGAATGACAGGCACAGGACAGACAAACATGTGCTCGGTGCACCAGGCATGTACGGATGCAGGCATTTTTAAGCAGCTTTTGTTCATAAAAAAAAAAAAGAAGATCATACATTTTTAACGGAAGGTGGCTTGATGCAATGCAGTGAAAAGCTTTTTGATAACGCTTGTGGCCTACTGAGAAGAACTGAAGATAGAAAAAGGAACTGATTATATACAAGCCTTCTAAAAAAAGACAATCTGAGCTACCAGCCTAAAAACTCCTCTTTTGGAAGCAGCAAAAGTTACATATTTTTAGGGCTTTAATTTCAGTCTGAACAAAATGAGAAATACATCTCAGGGCTATTCCAAACAACGTGCATTTTGTCTGGTGAGCGTGCACATGCAAGTCTCACTGACCACTGGCCCCATACCTTCAATGTGAAGAGGCTCATCCTGCCAGGCAGCTTGAAGAAAATGCTGTTCTTGACTCGATCCCCCCTCACTTGAGAGTGCAGCATGGTGACCAGGCATGCAAGAGGAGCTGTCCCACTGCAGGAGAAACACAGACAGAGACATCTGGATCAAACAAAACACATCGTGGATACATGTCTGCATGCTCAACAGAGTGAGAGAAGAAATAATGGATTGCATGCCAAATGAGATTGCAACTAAAAATGAAATGATCACAGCAACTGTATGTATTCAAACTGAATCTATTTCTGTGTTTCTAGTTTGATTTTACACATGTAGGCTTGTAGAAGACTGAATCGATTTCTGTGCTTCTAGTTTAATTTTACACACGTAGGCTTGTGTTTATAGTTTGATTTTACATACGTAGGCTTGTAAAAAAATGAATGTATATACAATGTGAATAAACCAACACAAAAGACATGTTGCCATTTTCTTACCTCCTGTAATTTTGCAGTCATTCCAGGTTGGGATATAATAAGAAAGGGGGAAAACATTTTAAAGTAATTTAATTAAAGTACATGTTTTTCTCAGATCATCAACAACAGACTATGTATTGTTCTTTGAGGCAGTAAGGCCATGGCACTAGTTACTATAGAATCTAATGCTAATACAGTCGATTGGATTAAAATGTAAAAAGGATCTACTATTATGCTAGCCAATAAGCTGCTCAGTCAGCCACTCAGTCACCCATTCAGCCAGTCAGTCAGTCACTCAGTCATTCATTCAGCCAGTATTACAGTTACACAGTCATTCAGCCAGTCAGTCAGTCAGAGAGTATTACACAGTCATTCAGGCAGTGAGTATTACAGTCAGGCAGTGAGTATTACAGTCATTCAGTCAGTCAGTCAGTGAGTATTACAGTCATTCAGCCAGTCAGTCTGTGAGTATAACACAGTCATTCAGCCAGTCAGTCAGTGAGTATTACACAGTCAGTCAGTCAGTCAAGGAGTATTACACAGTCATTCAGCCAGTCAGTGAGTGTTACAGTGTTTGGTCACCTCATCTCTTTGAGCCCCTTGGTCTGAATGACGTGGAGGATCTGTTTTGGGGTCATTGGAGCGTCAGAAAAGTTCTCCAAAACCTACAGGACATACACAGTAGATTGCATCAAACAACAGTCTGTCATAGCCTGAGATATTCCTCAGAGATATAATCATGAATGACTACATCAATGCTTTTACTCAAAAATAAAAATAAAAAGCAGTTGCCATTTGAATTTAGCCTGACTTTTTTTTTATTTTTTATATTCTATTGAATTTTTATACTGTTCACATGCAATAACAAATCAGTGGTTATTTTCCCAGCTGAAGAATCCGAGTCGTACCAAAGATCAGGTGGAAAGTGAAAATAAAGAGAGCCCCCAGCCGAAGGAAACAGAGGCCAGGTTACAATACAGAAATTAAATGAACCCCGGCTCTTTAAACAGAAACAACGTCATTAGGAGCCTATAGCAGTCAAGTTAGCAGACACTGATGAATAACCCCCCCTCCCCCCAAAAAAGGCTTTAAATATGTGTTAATGTATGTCTGCATTATAGTTGATAAAGGAAGTTGATCACTGACCTGTAAAGCAAAGATTTTAAAAGCAAAGTAAAAGTGTAATTATAATACTTAGCATGTAAACCAAGAAGCGTAGTCAGTGCACCTTAAGTGAAGCAGGAATGTTGTGTGTTGAACGCCTATAGAACTCTGATGGGACCTAACTCTATGTAGCTGAATTATAACCCCTTAGTAACGGCAGAGACAATGCTCAATCAGAAACTCCACTGACTCCTTCACCCACAACAGTGAGTGTAGAATTATAGACTACTCTTAAAGAGAGTCAATGCGACACACCAGCCGCATGTTTTCGTCCTCTTCAAGTCTTACAAATGTGAATAGGCTACCCCTTTGACATTTGGCACTAGCTGTTATTACTAGGGCCAAAAGTTCCCCTTGCCATTGAGCAGAGATCAGGTAGCAGCCTTCAGTGTTTCACAGGGAAATTGAAAACCTGAACCAAATTCAATGGCCGGGAGCAGAGTCACTCTATTACTCGTTTACACTTTCAATATACCTATATTATTTAGGATAAGGCTAGGGAACCAACCCCTTTAGAGTCACCAAGTGCTTTAGATGTATTAAATGAATCCAAGGCATAGCCTGTGCAATACCTCAGTGTGCAGTAGACCTGCAGGCCCAAGCACCCGTCACATTTTCCTTATTCTTTACGTTAGATCTTTTGTTAGGCTAATTCATGTTCAACAAACCAAATGATTGAGAAGCCTGTCCAAATTGTTACTATTTTTTGGGTTATTCTACTTTAACATTTACAAAATCTGTCTGTATCCCATTCCATATAATATATTGTTAAGATATAATGCATCATCCAAGGGATTGTACTTGCTACAATAACACTGTTCCTGTTCCTTACTAGTGACCTACTGCCAGTCCCCTGGGTGACCAAGATAAAAGCTTAGGGCCACTGCAAATCTCATCACATATGAATCCAAACCACCTTCATCTCCTCTCTGCTAAGACTAACACTCAGCTGTCTGTCTTTGTGACATCATGCACATAGGTAGAAATACTAACAACATGAGTAAAGACAGTGTCAGTGAGTGAAAAAAAGGTTGAGATTTTAATATTTTTTGACAGAAATGGACAGACCAAACGAAAGGGGTTAAAAACTACTGTCACATTCAAGTGAGTGGCTCGTCTCACTGGAAAAAGGGACAACCCTCAAAAACCATGGAGAAAAACCTCACCCCATTCATTGGGGTGCTTAGTAACGTTTTGAGGAACGAGTTACAATCCAGCCATTTATTTTTGGCAGTGATAGAGCGATAGGCTTAAATCCTGTTTTAAGATTTTAGCAATACAATTGATAGCTTGGTAAAAGTATATGTTCGCCCTAATCATACATTTAAACGCTGACTAGCGTGCTAATTTACAAGCTATGATGCTAGCTAGCAAACAAAGGGTTACAACAGGAAAACAGACCCACTCCGTCTGAGCTACGAAAAAGAAAGCTAGCATTGCTGCGCTTAGTAGGTTAACTTTCAAACACAGCAACCATATGAGCGTTTAGGCTAACTATAGTAGGCAAACATTATGCATACAATTGAGATTGTTTTTAGAATAAAAATCTACTAAAATCGTGGAAAGTGAATCAGAAAAACCATGTAAACCATAGCTACTCCCCCAAACCCTGTATACTTGGGAATCATTGTTGCCAGTCTTTGAACAGCATAGATAAGCGTTGTTTAGAGCTGTCACTACAAACCTTCGCTCGTAACATTGGCTATAAAGCATCCGGCTACTATTAGCTAACATAAACAGCAAAGTATTTTACCATTCGAGCCGCCTCAGCCCATGTGCGCTCCTTCTTTCTTTTCTGTTTGTCCTTCATTTCCTCTCGTTTAGCGACTAGCTACTAAGCTAGTTAGCCACCAAGCTAGAACTGTTTTGTGCGCCCGCGTCGAGTTGCGTCCCTCTCACGAGCACTGAAGCAGCTAAAGCTCACTGCGGTCGATGGTCTGGAACCTGTGCGCTAGTGTTGCTAGCGATAGCTAGCTATCTGAATTAACGTTAGCAAAATGGCTAATACGTGTCTAGCTCCCCGTTTTCGATAGCATTAGCTTGCTATTTTCAAGGTCTGTCTTGTTTTCCGATGTTCCTGTACTATCCACCTTCGAATGCAAGCTAATTCATCTTATTTCGGACCTCTAGCTAACTAACGATATGCAACTCAGCTTAAAACGTGAATGTAGAAGGATTTCAAGCTAGCTAGCTAGGTTAGCTACCTAGCTTGTAAACATTTAAGGGCGCACTGACGAGCGAGCGCCTCTGGTGTTCTACCTCACTAGCTACCGCAGGAAACCCTTTGGAATGCAAGGCGGAGCGAACACAACAACGAGGTCATAGGTCAAACACACTGCAGGAATGCACGAAACAACTTTCCCCAACCCCCTCCTCTGTCCCTTGGATACAAACCATTCAATGAAACCACGAAGCTAGTCTGATTATTTATCTTGAGTTAGGGCTAGGCTTCCACGTAGTGATTTAAACGTCTTCAGTTTTCATGGCAACTCGATTTTTCCAAAGATATTCAAAATTGCATAGCCCATCTGTATCAGGCCTATAAATACGTCTCACATTTCTGTCCACGTAGTCTATCTGTTACTTAATTTTACACTGCATTTTATGACATTTTAAATGTCTAAAGAATTTAATATATTTTACTAAATAAATGAAGAATCATTTGATAGCTCTTGTTGGGGATCCAAGGAGAGATGCCAATTGATATAAGGGAAAATAGAAGGATCTGAGTAGAAATGTAAACATATTATTAATTAAATATTTATTCAAGGACAAAACAATGTCTTTATTCAATAAAACACACTATTTGTTCTTATTTGTATGTTTTAAAATTGGATCATTTGCACCAATTTACACAACTGGTTAATCTTTGGTAAGCAAACATTTCAATGTTAAAAGCAACATTTTATTAAATGTAATTATTGGGATGAGTATTGGCCTTCTCCCGCAGTAAGCTAGAGGCTCGGAAGTGGTCAAAGAGACGCTTTTTCAACAAATGCATGTCAAAGACTCGGGGAGATATTGGTCATATCCTAAATCCCCATTATGGAATATAGCAAACGGTTATGAATGTCGCATAAGAGATCCCAACACATGAAAAGAAAGTTGAAATAAAAAAATGAAGTAAATGTCCGGAAATGAAATCGTACAAGTTTTAAACCTGCAGTGGGTATGTGTGTAATGTTAATATTACAAGTGAGAATATTCCCATTGACACCAATATAATGCCTGAACGAAATAACACAAGATTGTAAGCATTAGTGAAAATATTGTATGTTATGTTATATTATATCGTGTTTTACACCCTGGAATTTTTATTTGATATGATAAATGAAATCTTGCTGATTGCACCATGTATTTGTCTTAAAAGTATATATATATATATATATATATATATATATATATATATATATATATATATATATATATATATATATCTTAAAAGTATATATATATATACATACTTTTAAGACAAATACATGGTGCAATATATATATATATATATATATATATATATATATATATATATATATGTATATATGGTAACGATTGCATACAATAGGATTAAAAACCAGAGCTTTAAAAATACAGAAATCAAAAGTTATGGCCTCCTGTGGTTTTAGCCTGTGCTTTGCGCTCCCCTACATATTTGACAGACTGAATATTATATTTTTGGCCCATATGACTCCTGAATATCTGGGACCAGTTTGGCTAAGGAAAGAAAGCTCTGAATTAAGTTTGTATGTGTAAAACATTTTTTGTTCATAATAAATCACACATTACATTACACGCATACCTATTTTGGTCATAGATTATTTTCCAGAAGGTTTACGGTTTAAACACTGTCTAAACAATTTCTCAAAAATGTACCGGTGATGCTCCATTTTAAGCATTATATGATAAACAGTTGTTCCCTCTGCTCCACATAATCATCTAGATGGGAAATGTTCATAAAACCTTGATTATTAACTCGGTAGAGTATTGTCGAGATGAATGGAATGAAATCTAGCAAACTTTATCTTTCTAAATTGCTGGAGGCAACTTATTAATAAAACATCAAAGAGCATTCAGTAATGAACGTTTAGTCTCGTTTCTGGCTCCCTGTAAAACTTTGTCAAAGTGGTGTGCCTGACGTCACACTCCCACAATGCACGCGCTCTACAACTCCAGCGCCGCGCGATGTGGAGTCCAGGCCCAGAAAATAATAAAAAATAATAAAAAAAATTGGCAAAATGTTTAGATGATGAACGAAGGGCCAACAATTGAGGCCACCGCGGTAAACTTTTTAAAGGTAAGTTTGTGGAAAGTTTCTAGATTTACGATATCCATCCATACGTTGTAAACTTGATACAAAAATCGATCCATGCCGACTTGAAGCCTAACTCGGTGACACAGGCTAAACTTGCTGAATCGGTTATCTTTTGTGCTTTTTTAACATTAGTTCTCAGTACGTTGTTATATATTTTTTGTTGATTACCAGAGTTATTTGACAGCCGATAGCGCACTAATAATATGCACACTTTGAACAACGTTACCGTAAATTGTTTTGATCGGATAGTTACACTTTAGCCTTCGTTGCCTCGTGAAGGAATAAGCGTTAATGTTGGTTTCTTCCGTTTAAAACAAGAATGAATAAGTACTTGTAACGTTTGCAACATCTTTACAGTCTGTTGTTAAAATATTATAAAATAGCCTAAGTGGTGTTGTTTATGAAGAAAGATGTTGATGAATAAGCCGCGACTTAATAAAAAGTCAACTTCAACTAACTTTGTTTAGTCGAGTCTAGGCTGGACATGGTGTATTTCCAAGGCAAAGTTCATATGATTTTGTTATTTGCCCAACTTGTAGCAATATCGGTAGCTCTGAATGTGATAAAATCAGCCTAGGCTTTACTGGCTAACCCAATACAACAGCCATGCTGGGTCCCACAAGATGGCACTAGTTGCATACCCTCAAATGTGAAACAAATGTATCTTTCTCTTATAATTTCATAATTTAGCCGCTACTGATTTCGTAAACTCAATTAAAAAAGCCGTTTGATTTATAGATACTTGAAATTACACGATAACCACAACCTGAAGGGATTTGTTGAAGTGACGTAAACACAGATGCCAATCCATATCAATGCAAACTTTAGAGGAAATTCCGTGGAACAAATGGCATTTTGTAACATTATTATTTAATCCCGATGTTAACATTTTCGAAAAGGCAAATTAAATTCTAATCGTAAACCCAGGGGTATACAAAATTGTTTCCATAGATTAAAAAAAAAGAATTATATTTTTTTGCGTCCTCTACAGAATGTGTTACTGTGTGTTTTCTCTTTGCTGAAGTTGATCTTGAAACAACCTGACAAAGGTAAACAAAAAGAATAATGAAGTGACAAAGATGAAGGGACAGTTTGTATTTCGGACTGTCAATGTCCACATGTTTCTTCTTTAACATCAGTACTGTTTTAAATATTTGCCGACGCTACTAAACTAGCTGCAAATAAAATATATTCCTATATTATTTAATGCCCTTGCATTGATAAAATGTGTTGTTTTTGCTGTTTCTTTTCAGGGCTGAAAGCGAGGTGGGCTGTTCAGATGTGCTACGGGAAGAAATCAGTGAATTGAAGGTCTGCTAAGAGCTGTTCTCTGGAAGGAAAGAGACACAAACACAAACCCAGTAAGCGCCTACAAAGCTACAGAGCTGTGACTCCTCTCATCACCCCAGCCCTTTTGGGTTGCTATGGCAGCTGCTGCCACAGAAACAAAGTGCCGGACACCAGCTTGCCCCGGGAAGGGAGGACAGACTACCGCTCATCGCCTTGAGAGAATACCAAACACTGAACAAGCAGCACTTACCACTCCCAACACACCACTCTCAATTAACAGCTCGGCCAAACGTTCTCGAGTGTTCCAGTGACCCATGAGTCTGGTGTCTGTGTGCTCAGCCTTATGGCCAGCGGCGTTGGTCTGCAGAAGAACAGCCAGCCCTGTTGTAGCCTCCGTTAGAGGATGTTCCAGCAGCAGAACCCTCTGAAGAGCCAGCTGCAGAGCCACCAGTCCGCCAACAGGCAACTCTTTCAGTGTGAGGACTGTGGCAAACAGTATAACACCCAGCTGGGCTACCGACGCCACCTGGTGGCTGCTCACGGCTCTGCGTCTGCTGCTGCCCTAGCCAGCCAGCTGTCCTGTCCTGAAGGGGTTCCCGCTCTGCTGGAGCACCTGGGGAGCCACACCGACAGGCCTCCTCCACCAGATGGTGGCACCACCAACACTGCCTTACCAGTCCGCGAGAGGAAGTACTCGTGCGAGCGCTGCGATCGGCGCTTCTACACCAGGAAGGACGTGCGCCGTCACGCTGTGGTGCACACGGGCCGCCGTGACTTCCTGTGCCCGCGATGCGCCCAGCGCTTCGGCCGGCGCGACCACCTCACGCGTCACCTGAAGAAGAGCCACGCCCAAGAGGCCGGCATGTCCTCTGCCAGCGCGCCCACCACCCCTGTGACCACGCCCAACCCGGCCACCCCGCTGTCTGTGAAGGAGGAGCCCAGCCCGGTGGCCTGTGACATGGGCCTTGCCTCTAAAGAGCCCCCTGCTCCTCCAGACGCCTTCTCCATGGACGTGTACAGCTCCTACTCCATGGCCAATGCCGGCATGGCTCATCACCCCTCCGGCCTCATGCAGGGGCCCCTCTCAGTAGGGGCGATGGGGGTAGGCTGCCACATGCCTTCCCTGTCCCCTCACCACCACCACCACCACCACGCTCACCCCCACCACCACCAGCTCCAGCCCCAGCACCAGACTCACCACGGCCAGCAGCAGCAGCAGCAGCAGCAGCAGCCGCCTCCGTATGGCAACATGTCCCGGTACCAGCATGGATCTACCTCATACACGCGCACTGACATGGAGAGCTTCCTCATGGACCTGCAGAGTGCCCCTCTTCCTCCCAGCCTGGGTGGCGGCGCTGCCTCCTCCTCCACCACCTCCTCCTCTGCCTCTCCTCAGAGGGAGGTGCTGTCTGAGGTGCAGCAGGGCGGGGCAGCGCTAGGGGCCGGGGACCTCCTCTCCAGGAGCCCCGCCCTGTCGTCTGCAGAGCTGTCTTGCGCCGCTAACATGGACCTGGGCCCTCTGCTGGGGTTCCTCCCCTTCGGCCTGCCACCCTACAGCGCCCACATGGGGATGGGAGGGTTAGTGATGGGCTACCCCTCCTCCTCGGCGGCCTCCTCCTCTCCCTCTCCCACGGCCCTGCCCTCCCAGGCCTCAGGTCCCTTCACTCTCCTGCAGCCTCCCCAGGGCCCTGGAGCCCACAACCACAGCCAGCTACCTCAAGGGTACAGCAGTCCTGCTATGAGCACTTCTAACTCCCTACCTCGTTACTACCAAGCCTTCCAGCAATAAGGATCTCTCTCCTTTCACTCACAACGTTAAGTATGGAAACTTGATTCTGGCACAAGGAAAGTCAACGAGTTACATGCTTGACAAATGTTGGCTTCCGATGGGCTGTTACATTCTTGCTTTTGAAAAGGGGAAAAAATGGGAATCATATATTTTGCATGAGCTTTCCATTTTTGAAAGAGTGATGCTAATTGAGCTATTTTTGTTTTTTGCTAATTTAGCTATTTTTTGCTAATAAGGATCTTTTTGGTAGGTTTTTTGTTTGTTTAACACAACAAACCACCTCCACAGTATTACCTCATCAATAAAAAGGAAACTTGAGACAAGGATGATATAGTATATCCATATAACCAAAATAAAGTGCTTATTTGGTTAAAAAAATGTTACAAACAGTTGCACTTATGAAAAGAGAATGGACACATTCAGCATTAACCCAACTCCTTCTAACATTTAACTTCTGGCCAATACCTGTCCATTTTGTGTCCAAAAAGTACACATAGTAATGGTTGTCAAAACACGTGACCTTGTAACACCATAAATTGTGACTTTCACAAGTGTATTTGTATAGACTCATTGAATCAAATTATCTTCTATACCCTAAAATTCCTCAAGAGTAATGTGCTTTGAAGATGACGTAAGCTTCAGAGATTCAGCCCAGAAATTTATTTTGTAGGCCCCTTAAAGTGTCTTATGCTCTAACATGATTTGACCATAAATTGTACTTAACAGACATCTGTCATCTTATCTCATTTGGCTTGATATTCATACGCCCAGAACCTACACAAAGAAAATCCAGAGATCTTTGTTGGAAGAGGTTGCATTTTATTGTTTCACCATAGTTGCATTTGCTGTCTCAAAAAGGCTGTCTGTAAACATGGTCACAAGCCTTAATGTTGCACCAATGTCTTACTGCTACTGTAGTGCTTCTGGAGTGTGTGATCTCTTGACAGGGTTTAAGCACTTATGACATTATAAGAAGAAAGAAAACGCCTGAATGGAGCTGAACCTGTTACCTCATCAAACATGCAGAACTGTTTAATACTTTTCTTATTTGTATTTTTTTCTTCTTCTAGTTATTTTGGGCTCTTATTTGTGCCATTAGATATAAAGTATAAGGGTAGATTTTATGAATCTAAACACTTGTTTTTATCTAGCTACAGCAAATAGTGACATTTTAATTAATCCAGAAACTTGCTACCTCTATCTCGTAATGGGTTTTCATCCGTATCCTATCAGGTAAACAGAAATTGTTATCTAACAAGTAACTATGAAGCAGTTGGACTTGCTGTATGGTAAATTTGTTATATAACTTCTCGAAGGCATTGTCTCCTCACTCACTCACTCACTACTAGTTGTTGATCTTAAAAGAGTCACAGATATGTTGTGTATCGAAGCTTATGATGATTTTATGTATTTGTTGACTACCTCAGAGACGTGCAACTCTCCATCTAACTACAGAGAAAATGTCTGTATAGAGTTTTATTTTTTGTCAGTGAACAAACGCACATACTTTTTAACTATGTAGTTTTGGAATTGAGGTTAGCTTAGTGTGTCGACTAAAGATTCTAGCACATGTGATGTATCTTGCCTGGCAACCCACTGTTTGACTGCTTCCTCAGTGAATATACTGTGTTTATAAGAGCAGTGTAACACATTAATCACTTACATATATTTTTGTACTTGCATACCGACGGTACACTTTTCATAATCAGTGGAATACTTTATAAACACTTGCTCTTTTCAGGGAAAGTATCTTTTTAAAAATGCTGTATAGTTGTTCCGTTGCGGTTTATCCTAGCAAGCCTTCCTAACCGAACACAGCACAACGTTTGTGAGAAGCAGAAGAGACAGTTGAGTTGCCAGACTTAGTAATGTTCCCGTCAACTTACTGAATGAATTGATTTCATTGAAGTGTTGTCTGCATTCACGTCGGCATGGAAACCGACTAAATGCAGGCATCACCACAAGTTTTAAAAATTAGGAGAACTTTGCTTTACGTGTTTATACTATCACCCAATAGATTAGCAGACGAGGAAAGGAGAAAGGCTAAATAGCTCTTATTATTTTCTAATTGTTGTCAGAACATTAAGCAATAAAGTATTCTTTAGATTGTAATGCTATGTCTGGTCTTTTTATTGTCCTTTTACACAGAGTAGAGTAGAGAAATACACAGAATTATATTTCACAATGTAAATTGGCACATTCATCACCGGATGTCCGCATCTTACTCTCCTGGCTGTAGTAGAGTTACACATATCTTACAATCTCTCCTGGCTCCAGTAGAGTTACACGTGTCTTACAATCTCTCCTGGTGGTAGTAGAGTTATACATGTCTTACTTTTTGCCAGATAGGCCAAGACATAACATTAGCCTAACCCCAGTTCACGTTAGGGCCACTCATCTGTGAGAAACAGGATTTTAGGTCCTTCGGTTACAACCATTAAGAACCAGTGGTCACACCCGTTAATCAAACTGCCACTGCTATAACATTATCATATAAATATAACAAACAATATAAATCTTTTTATTTTTTATATTACTGTATTTGCAAAGACGTTAGCTAAATTCTCTGCTGTGTTGAGAAGTACAGTTCAGTAAATGCTAATAACCCAACAAATAAAACTAATACTAAATACTAATAACTCAACAGATGAAACAGATTAAAATAGATGTCAATAGTGCATAGACACGACGATCACCTCCCGTTGCCACAATGTGTTTTCAAAGAACAAGGTAATAAATAAAGTGTATTATCACTGTAAAAATATATTATATAATTGTACAGAATATTATAATATTCATTATAATTATATTATTATGAATCCAAAAAAGGCTCAACAGACACAAAGTTACGAGACACCTGAATGGAAAGGTCTTCCACACCTGAGAACAGTTGAAATGTGATCATTCCTTTAGTGGTTTAGTCTGTGTGACACCTTTTAACAGATACCATTGTTTTCTCGTGGTCGTGCTTTGCAGGTGCTTGCTGTTTAAAGTGAGGTTAGGGACACAGAGCTGGTGATCTTCTTCAGCCTGTTAGCCGCTGCCACAGCAATATAGTTCTTCTGTTGGACAAAAAATAAACATACAACCAAAATCAGTTAAATTTATTAGAAAATAGTAAGTTGTGTTTTCTTAAAGACTAGTGCCATAGTATAAATAGGCTCCCAAGCTAAATGAACTATCTCTTTCTCCCACCCTCTGAATTTCTAACGTCTAATTATCCTCCCTGTCAACGTAACTGTCCTATGTCCTTCCCCCGTAACACCCTCCAGACTAGTGGTTTGAAGCAGACCTTCCACAGCTTCTTGGTGTTGTACTTCCTCAGCATGACGTGGGACTGCAGCACCACGTTGTTTTGTTTGGCCTTCTCTGGGATGCTGTTGAGCCACGCGTGTTTGAGACAGCGAGCCGCACTCAGACGACCTCTGGCCATACAGGATAAACAAACACACAGGGGAAATATGAACAAGTGTGCTGTTATTAAAAATCATAGTATTAAGAGTTATACTGAAATGCCTTAGGACTAACATCCAGCACAAACAAGTAACTGTATGAATAGTTTGTTTGTATGAGGGAGTTGTGATCTGTTAATCATTCTACAACATGACAGAGTGAACCCGAAGTGTCCCTAGCAGCTCGATCAGGAGGGCTTCTCTGCTCTGTCTGGCCAGGTCCTCTTCAAACACCAGCAGCACCCTCCCAGACTGAATCCCAGGCTCTGACCCTTTCTCCTGGATCAACAGCACCGTCCCAGACTGAAACCCAGGCTCTTACCCTTTCTCCTGGATCAACAGCACCGTCCCAGACTGAAACCCAGGCTCCTACCCTTTCTCCTGGATCAACAGCACCATCCCAGACTGAAACCCAGGCTCTTACCCTTTCTCCTGGATCAACAGCACCATCCCAGGCTGAGGCCCAGGCTCTTACCCTTTCTCCCGGATCAACAGGTTGGAGATGAAGTCTTTGGCCTCGGCAGAGGCACACTGGAAGGCCTCTTCCTCAAAGTACCAGTTGGCTGCCTGCACGTTGTTCAGCGTCTGACTGTCATCGTCCCCCAGGAACGGGGACAAACCGCTCAACCTGCGTGCGCGCACACGCACGCACGCACGCATGCACGCACACACGCACACACGCACACACACACACACACACACACACACACACAATAGCTGTTTACAGCCATAACATTGAACCATAACATGGTGGCCATCTGTTTAAAATAGTGGACAGACTGAGAACGGCTAACGTCACTGATTACCGATCAGTAGAGGTCAGGAGGATTCAGACAAAGAGTCCAAAGGTTATTAATAAAGCTTTGAATCCTATAGGACTGCTAGCTGGTGACCAAAATATCATGCGTTTAAATCCCACCTGGGAACACCACCAGTATGCCCTTGAGCAAGGCACTTAACGCTAAATTGCTCCTGGTGGACTGTCCCTGTAATCCCATTTGGATAACAGTGTCTGCTAAATTATGAAAAATTTTACTTTAAATGAAAAAGGAGTGCACTCACAGCATGTAGGTGACAACCCCCAACGTCCACATGTCGGTAGGGAAGGACACGTAGTCAAAGCTGACCACCTCCGGGGCCAGAAACTCAGGAGTCCCAAAGTTCACCTTCAGCTTGTCCTTTGGTTTGTACCTGAAGCACACATACAATTCTAGTTCACCAACACCAGAGCTCAAGGTTGAGTAGCTTGGAATCTATGAAATGTTCAGTCAGGTCAACCCTGGACTTTGAAACCAGCACAGCTATGCTAGATCAAAAAATGTATTCCATTTGTTTACGTGATGAAATAGTGACCCATAAAGTAGAGGCTAACAGCAGGCTGTTCACGCTCACAGATCCACACACTACAGAGGGGCATTACCTTCTGGCAAGCCCAAAGTCGATGATCTTCACTTGGTGGCCCGCTCGATTCACACAAAGGATATTCTCGGGCTGCATAACATTGGAAATTACAGTGAGACACCAAAAACACGGTTTGTAATTTAACAGCTAATAAATGACTGGGCACAGAGGAACAACTTCTTCCTCACAAAATGTAGTTATATTGGAGACAGGGAAATGTAGTTATATTGGAGACATGGAAATGTAGTACTGTGTGTGCGTGTGTGTGTGTGTGTGTGTCCCATGCTGTCCTACCTTGAGGTCCAGGTGGAGCACATACATCTGGTGCATGTAATGGAGGCCTTCACAGATCTGCTTGACAAACACCATGGCGTCCATTTCAGTTAGCGGAGCACTCTCATCCACTATCCTGTCAAAAAGCTCCCCGCCCTCCACACTGACACACACACACACACACACACACACACACACACACACACACACACACACACACACACACACACACACACACACACACACACACACACACACACTCAATCATTTCCGCCAACAAACACATTTCATTTAATAATATAAAGTCACATACTATTTAACTAAGTGTTGATGCTAATTAGCGTTTTAGCGGACACTTTAGCTGCGTGATGAATTAGTTTGGCAAAACATTAGTTGTTGTCCTGTAGAGCGAGAGAACGGCATGTTGGCACTATGAGTATAACAGTGTACTAAGTTATGAAGCAGATTTAGATTGGTGTTGAGAGGAGGAGAAGAGATGAAGTGAAGGGTAAAGTATTGTACAAAGCAGATGTAGTTTGGTGTTGTGTAGTGGAGGAAAAGAGAGAAAGTGCTGAGTCGTACTACTCCAGGATCAGCACCACTTGGTTTTTGGTCTCAAACGCCTCGTAGAGCTGAAGGATGTTAGCATGACTCAGCTGGTTCATCACCTGCACCTCGTTAAGGGCCATTTCCTGTCAACACACACACACAGACACACACACACACACACACACACACACACACACACAAACACAAACACACACACACACCCTTTACGAGTTGGTACGTGGTCCATTTCTTTGTTTGTAACAGTCTTACAAAGAGCTGGACTGAAACTGGATCTGCAACTGCCTAAATGTGTTGCAATGTAAATAGTTTCCCTCAGCACAAGGCCGCACCCATCTGTCAGAAGCAGCGGCACCTTTCCCTGTAACGCTCTCAGGCACACAGAAACAGACTCACTGTCTTTACCTTCTCTTTAGCGTTCCGTGTGTTGATGACCTTTGCTGCTAATTTAACTCCAGTGGACTTCTCAGAGCACCTGTGCACCTTGCCAAAGCGTCCGCTGAAACACACAAACATACCAGCTCACCTTTCATACAACCAAACTCACACAAAACAAGTCTCACTTCTATACTTCTGTCTGTACAACCATTCTTCAGCTCGTGTCTCACTTTGGGCCAGCTGTCTGTCTGAGAGAGCAGACGTGTCACAGAACTCCAGTCAGGCATGAGAACCGCTCAGTTGTTGACAGAATTGTTTTGGGTCAAAGATTTTTTTTATTATTATTTTTTTTACTTTTATTTAACACGGAATTGTTATTGTTATTAGGTTATGTTGAATTTATGATTAACAATCTCTTTTACAAGGGAGTCCTAGTCAAAATAGCCGCACATAGAACTGCACTAAAGAAACATAATGAAACATGTAACAATAAAAAATATTTCACAAATTCACATTAAAAACAGGAGCAAGTGGTACTCTAAAACCTTTCAACCTATTTTTTTAAAGCTGCAGAGAGACCAGCTGCAGGTTGCCTTGGGGTTCATTCCAAGACAGATTACAATAAATTGCAGAAGGCTTTTTCACCAAAAACAGTTTAAATTCTAAACAAGAGAACCTTAAGCTATAGCTATAAAAATTATTACATATAATCAAATTACCAAATATTATTATTAATCTTCAGTTTAGTTAATGTCTCCGCGTCATATATAATTTTTGACCCCAAACATTGTCACCCTTTCAAAATGTGTTGTCAAATTCAGCATTACTGTTATGCATGTCAACTGAACAATGACACAAGAGATCTGACTGTGTGGGACTAGGATCTCACCTTGCCATAAAAGAGACTGTGTGTGACTGGGTTATCACCCTGCCAGAAAAGAGATTGTGTGTGACTGGGATCTCACCCTGCCAGAAAAAAGACTGTGTGTGAATGGGATCTAAACCTTCTGTGGACTGTGTGAGAATGGGATCTCACCCTGCCAGAAAAGACACTGTGTGTGAATAGGATCTCACCCTGCCAGTAAAGAGACTGTGTGTGAATGGGATCTCACCCTGCCAGTAAAGAGACAGTGTGTGAATGGGATCTAAACACTCCCTGGACTGTGTGAATGGGATCTCACCCTGCCAGAAAAGAGACTGTGTGTGAATGGGATCTAGACCCTCCCTGGACAGTGTGTGAATGGGATCTCACCCTGCCAGAAAAGAGACTGTGTGTGAATGGGATATAAACCATCCCTGGACTGTGTGTGAATGGGATCTCACCCTCCCAGGACGTCTCTAGTGTGAATGAAGAAGAGGTCTGAAGGAGGACTGGAACGCAGAGACACACAACGATGAAGGAACGGAGCGGGCAGCGGAGGACAGTCGTCTGAACGGAGAGAGAGACAGAAAGGTATTAAGAGAGGGATAGAGACAGAGACAGAGGTATTAAGAGAGGGAGAGAGACAGAGAAATATTAAGAAACAGATAGACAAAGAGGTATTAAGCGAGGTGGAGAGACAAAGAGGTATTAAGAGAGGTAGAGAGGTAGAGGTATTAAGAGAGGGAGATAGTAGTATTACTAAAGACACACACAGATGAACACACACGCACAGAAGAACACACAGATGAACGAATACACACACACACACACACACACACAAACACACTCACAGTCTGGTGCAAATCATACCCTACCTATAACTTTTTGGCTGGTTTTGGCAGAGGGTTTAGTCGTGGTTCGTTCTGGTGCTGGTGGCAAAACCCGGGCCTGGATCCCGCCGGCTGTAGCCGGACCTGATGGAGCTCGACTCGGTCCGGACCATTTAAGAACACTGGAGCTCTTCCCCTGTGGATGAGGTGGGGAGGGACCACTGGCTTGCTGCCCGCGGATCTGAAGCCTACAGACAGGCAGTGAGGCAAAGAGCAGAGAAATTAACCTGTAGCTCTTCAACATTCATGGTGTTGGGATGACATAACATCATAACTTTAACAAAACTAATATTAATAATAATATTAATATTTATCAATATTTTGATTATGAAGCTGATGATTATTAGCGTCCTGAGAATGTGTGTACCTCTCCAGGGCCTGGGGGCAGCTCTGAGCATGCCTCAGTGCAGCGTCGTCTGCTGACAGAGTGGGCAGCGCCAACCTACAGGGGGCTCGAGGCGCTGGCTGTGACATTATCACGGCGGGCGCTGCGCCCTGGTTGGCTGGCGAGGCTGTCACTCCAGCCAATCCTGTATCTTCACTCTGCTTGACGGGCTCTGCCATTGGTGGGCTTTTGACCGCTAGGGAGTGACCACCCGTCACATTGTGTGGCACTGAGGAGTTGTCACTTTGCTGGGACAGTGTGAGGACATTGGCCTGTCCTGGACTCTGCTGTGTGCTCGTCTTTGGTTTGTTTGAAGAGGAAGTCTGAGAGTAAAGAATATGAGACTCATCCAAAAGGAACAAAAACATGTATCTCTTAGTACATTACCATTAAAGGTGTGGTGTCCCCAAACACAATACGCTACTAAATCATTCCTACTGAGCAAAGTGTTTATATGGACACCCAAGATAGTAGGAGTGTGCCCAAATACAAATACACATTTAAATATACACAGAATCATTCCTGCTGAGCAAAGTAGCTATGGTTAGATTAGTTTTACGATGACAGACCCATCTACACACTTGGTTGTGCTGTGCCTGCGCTGGAGAAAGATGGTTAGATTGATAGACACACAGGTTTCTGTTTAGTCATCAATGGCGGGGTAAATAAAGAGAGTGTACCTTCACAGGGTTTGAGATGTTGTTATCACTGGGTAAGGGGGCTACATCCGTCACTTGCTGGCTTTCCCCTGCTCCTCTGGACTTTGCTGTGAGGTGGGGGTTGATTTGGTCTGAGGAGGGGCAGCAGCCACTAGCTGGCTGTTCTGCTGAAACTACTGCACTCTTCTTGGGTTGTTTTGAGGCTTGATTTTTGTCTGTAGGCTTTAGTCTCGAGGTATCAGTCTGGAAAAACAATATCACTAGATTTATAGATAGAATATATATGTTAACAGTTCAATCCTGGATATTAGCTGCTCTTAAAATCTCTTTGGCGGTTTGCATGTTTTTAACAGTATTGGATTGTACTGAGTACAGTTCTATGGAATATATCATCTTGATTTTTAAAACCAAGTACTAACAATAATATCTAGAATAAAATAATAAAATCTTAGGAATTATATTATTAAAAGAGTTATACGTCTTGGTCAACCCTATTATCACACATTTATCATGTTTTCTTTGCATATACATATTTCTTAGTTTGCCTTAGAGCCATGTATAAAACAATCAGACATTACTAATCACTAATTACACTTTTTTGACAAGTCATTTGTAATCAGCGATCTTTCGGACACTGTGTGAAATGTATGTCACGGTAATCTGTAGAGTACAATTTGAAAAAAAGACTTTTGTCATCAGTGACTGTACCTTTGTGGTAGCTGAGATGGTCTTTGTCTTTGGATGGGCAGGAGTTACTGGGACCGCAACAGCTAGTGTTGGCTGGCTCTGGTCAGATTGAGGTTTACCTTTGGCTGTGGTTTCTTTGGAGATTCTCTGCATAGCAACAGGACCTGCAGATCCCGAACCACGATTATAACATTTAGTCTATCACTGATCACCATTATTATTACTTATTTATTATTATGGATCTTAACTTTATACTGGTTGCAAATATGGAGGTAATATATATTATGTAAACAAACAAATTCACACTTTCCAACAGATTAAATTCACAAAGAGGAGAAGCCCTTTAAAACATGTCATATATTATATATAAAATCTAAAATACAGTAACTCATGTAGAGGTACTAATTCATGACAAGTCCAAAGAAATGTGCTGCTTACGAGACTTCTCGCAGAAACCTGCAACAAACTCTACAGGCAAAGGGTATAGGGCAGTATTGGGTTATTCAACTGCATTCCGTCAGGTTCAAATATTCAAGTGACAAATTCACCTGTCTTTGAGAAATCAAGATGAGCTGGTTGTTCACTTGTCTTTAAGGCTGATGGATGAGCTGGAGTTTGTTCATTTGTCTTTGGGGCAGTTGGATGAGCTGGTGTTTCATTTGTCTTTGAGGCAGTTGGATGAGGTGGTGTTTCATTTGTCTTTGAGGCAGTTGGATGAGCTGGTGTCTGTTCATTTGCCTTTGAGGCAGTTGGATGAGCTGGAGTTTGTTCATTTGTCTTTGGGGCAGTTGGATGAACTGGTGTTTCATTTGTCTTTAAGGCAGTTGGATGAGCTGGTGTTTCATTTGGCTTTGAGGCAGTTGGATGAGCTGGTGTTTCATTTGTCTTTGGGGCAGTTGGATGAGCTGGTGTTTCATTTTTCTTTGAGGTAGTTGGATGAGCTGGTGTTTCATTTCTCTTTGAGGCAGCTGAATGAGCTGGTGTTTCATTTGTATTTGAGGCAGTTGGATGAGGTGGTGTTTCATTTAACTTTGAGGCAGTTGGATGAGCTGGTGTTTGTTCATTTGTCTTTGGGGCAGTTGGATGAGCTGGTGTTTCATTTGTATTTGAGGCAGTTGGATGATGTGGTGTTTCATTTGTCTTTGAGGCAGTTGGATGAGCTGGTGTTTCATTTGTCTTTAAGGCAGTTGGATGAGCTGGTTGTTTGCTCTGTTTCTCGTTTGCTGAATGATTAGTACAGGCGTCCTGAGATTGGGAAAGCAAACACCTAGTTTATATTGTTGTTCCTCTTCAACTATTATATTGTCTGTCTCTTCATCAAACATATTCACTTAGCATCTAATAACATGACAAATACACATAACCTATAATTTCAAAGTAAAAAAAAAACATCAGTGAAATGATAACAGCTATCATTGTGCACTCATCAGAGTTACTTGCATGCTTACCGTGGCAGCGATTACTGGCGCAGGAACCATCTCTAGTGTTCCCTGGCTACAGGAGGCTGTTTTAATGAAACCAGCACCTTCAAAAAGGGTTGCTCAAAAACACATTTATAAGACAATTACATTTGTTGAAAAATACACTTTATATATAAAGTAAATATCAAATATGACAAAATAAAAAATTTGAATGTATTCAAGTATGGGGCATAGCATATAACTTTATCTTAGTGATACTTTATAAGACAAATACACAAATATATTTGTAGCCATTCAAACTTAAAAGTAGTTCAACTGAGCTTCCACCTCCTTGGATATAATACTGACAGCATACATGCAATCTTGAATGTTCTTTAATTCTTTAACAAACAGTTACAGTAGTACAGCACAAACCTTTGACCACTTTGTCAAGGCTCCTCTGCATCTCCTCAATACGTCTCTCCAAGGTCTCTATTATACTGGACTGAGCTGAATGATGTCTCTCGGTCGCCTGGTAGTGGTGAAGGTGCAGATTGCAGGTAAGGCAAACCGGGCAGCCTCCATTTCCTCTCGACAGTAGCTGGTCCAATTTGCAAGCCAGGTTGTCTACTTTGGCTTCTAACGTAGATGGTTCAGAAAGTAGGACAGGCGCTTGGCACAGCTCTGAACCCATCTCCACTGGTCTCACAAAGGGCGTCTTTTTACACAAGGTACATAGCAAAAAACAGCTGATGAATATAGGTGTCTCCCAATAAGCATAATTTTGTTAAATACGCATGCAAGTGCTTGCATGTTATTGTAAAAAAATAAAAAAATACAATTAAAAGGCGAAGTAAAAAATAAAACTCCATTTGTGTCTGCGTAAACCATCAATTAAGGTCAATAACGCTCCTTTCCCTACACTTCACAGTTTGAACCAGCTGAGGTTCCCTTACCTTACGGGTCGACAACAACTCTGAAACTAATACTGTTGATGAATGAAGTAGTCCATAAACTGACAGTTTCTGGTTCGGTTCCGTCTGAACGAAGGAGAACAAGGGGGGTTTATCTTTTCCTTCCAGCTAGTGGTACAGAAATAGACAGGCACGGAGGGTTAAGTGGAGGCTGTTGAACAGGACCTGATAGGAGAGGAATGCCCGCTAGTCCACATAGACGTCAATGAATGCGAACAGGCGCAGTCGTCTCTAGTGGGAATATACATGCCTCTATTTTAGTAATTTATGTGGTGCCGAGATTCTATAGTATTGCCTTGGTTTAAAGTGTGTTGCCATAAGTAATCCAATTACACCAATTTAAAAATAATTATCTTTGTATTGAGGGACAGGCAGCAACTCATATTTCTTTCCATCTAGTGTGCCACGCATGTTGAAATTCAAATGAAAATCTCAAATAAAAAACAGTCAGTTCTAATCTAGAACACATGTTCATAAACAGGAGGATCTTGACAGAAATAACTTTGAATTCTAAGAGAAAGCCAATGTTTGCTTTAGAAACCCATTCAAGCTTTTTCAAAACGAAAGGTTACTTTGAAAGGTTTGCTAAATACAGTCTCACTGTAGAGTAATCGGCATGGTATTCATTTTGAAACTCAAAATCTTGCTTGCATCAGGCCAACTCTTTATTGTCAATTTGCATAAACATTTACACTTCGAACAGGTAATAAAAAAGGTCAAGATTAGTACATCATTATACAGTTAGGCAAGAATAAAAGAGCTATAAATGTACATGCCAGTATTATTGAAAATGAGGGGGGGAAACCCTCCACCCCCAAAATGCAAAGATAAAATCTAAGCGTGGTTACAAAAGCCCTGTAGACGAAAGATTCAAGGGGGAAATATATACAAATAAAGGCTAAAGTCCAGACGGAGTGTGCCACACTCATCACATGCGGAATCGGTCAGAGAAGTTGGGTGACTGGGGGATGGTGAGAGAGACGTCACTCCTCTTCAGCTCCACTGGTTTGTAGTGTCTGATTGGCTGAGCCTTGTGGACCTAGAGACAAAAGGAAGAGTTTGACAAACTTTAGCTTCAACACCATTAGCCAACCAAAGGCTTTCCTTCTTGAATCCTGCAAGTATATAAGGAGACGGGGACAGTCACCTGGTCCTGACGGAGACGGCAGAGCTCCTGTTTCTCCCGCTCCTCCTGCTCCATGCGGTGCTCCTCCTCCACACGTGCCCTGAGGGTCTCCTTCTCGCTTAGCTGACGCTCGTATTCCTGGCGCTCCTTGGCACGTCGCTCCGTAGAGAGCTCGAAGGCCTCTGGAACTACGGAACGGTTAATGTCTTCTACAGAAAGCCCAGTGAGAGAGGTTTGGTGATGGGGGAAGGGTGGTGATTCACAAAGAGGTAGAGGAGTGAATACGAAGGGAGGAGGTGAAGGATAAGTGGAGCACAGGAAGCAAAAACAAAAACAGGGATTATAGACCCACACCAACAACATCCACGTGCAGACAGAGGCCAGGGCCCTGCTAGCTGGGCTGGAGGTCTGCTGAAGATGCAGAGGCCAGAGCCCTGCTAGCTGGGCTGGAGGCCTGCTGAAGAGACGATGATGAGGGAGCTGGATGAGGCGATCCACCCAGTGTGCAGCAGAGAGGAGGCAGGCACATGAACACAGGGCTTGGTGATGGAGCTTACCCAGAATGGAGCGGTTCTCCTTCTTAGGAATGAAAGGCTCTTTGTGAGTGACAGTGTTTGGTCGAGCTTTAAAAGTAGTTGCTTCTGCCACACGCTTCTGTTCTTCCTTCACCTGGAGGGGGAGCACATGTGCTGATGTTAGTACAAAGGGCGTGTGTGTTAGTACACAGGGCATTTGTGTGTGTGTGTGTGTTTGTATAAAGGGTGTGTGGATTGTTGGTATAAAGGGTCCGGGTCCGTGCGTGCGCGCGCGCGCTAGAATAAAGGGTGTGTGTCATTAGTATCTGATGAGTGTCTGCCTGCTAGTTCCCTGTGGGCATCTCACCATCTTGTCCCAGCGGTCGTGCCTGGCGGCCCCCCGCTCGTCAATCAGCAGCCTGAAGGGCTCCGTCCTGGTGGGCTCCAGGACCTTCTTCTCTGGCAGCACCACCTCTGTGAAGTCAGGCAGCAGCTGGGCCTTGAACTTTGGCACCTGGGGAGGAACAGGAAGAGGTGGTGAGTGTTCCAGGGTCAGTCCCTGGGTTTAGGTCATAATCAGCCCCTCTCACTACTTAGAGCTGATCCTCAAGCAATTTTTCATAACTTTGTTTTTGTTTTTTATTTCTTAGTTCCATGTAACATTTGTTTTGGAAAGGTGCTTTATAAATAGTTTATATGACAATTGGCATCCACTGCTGAACAGGAACAAAAAGCTACCTCTTCTTTTCGCAGTTCCTCCAGCCTTTTTTCCTTCAGCGCTCTCCTTTCTCGTTCCCTCTCTTCAAAGGAGAAGGCACACACCTCCACCTGGCTCTTCTCCTGGAGGCGCGGCTGGAAGGGGAGGCCGAAGTGAGGCGCAGCGTGAGCCTTGATTGGGGCCACGGCTTTCACCTGAAATCAGCACAAAACAGTTGAACTATCAAGCTGAATAGATTTGACATCCCATTCTGGTTATTCTTGGTTTGAATTTGTTTCCCTGAGGAGTCTGACAGCACTCACATAACTTAAGGGCCCCTTCTCCATTTGAATTAAATATGAGATGGACTATTTATTAACCGATACTAACGCAGAAAAGCTCTCTCTCAGTATTTTTCACTGTTAAAAACCTCTCACCTCCTCAACCTTCTTTTCAATGCGCACTCTGTTCTTGAGGGCAAAGGCGGGGGATTCTGGCACGGTAGGATGAGACACCTTCTTCTCTGGGACCCCCTATAGGACGTTAACCAAGTGCCATCTCATAACATATTACTCAAATAATAAAAAATAAAAAAAAGTCTGTCGATTTCATGTAGTCAGCCATGTATCAACAATACAGTAAAGTAGGAGTGCAAGTCTAACCACAACTTCCTCCAGGATGCGGGCGGGCACAGGGCGTGAATGGAAGGAATGTGGCTCCTCTTCCTCCACCTCCTCGGCCTTCTTAGCGTTCCTCTCCTGGAGGCGCTTCTCAATCTGGTGATGGAAGACCTCCGGCCGCGTGGACTCTTTGGAAGCCGGCTTCTTTGGGTTCAGCGCAGACTCCAGGATCTTACGGTTCAGCTCCAGGGCTTTGAACTTGAACCTTACGAGTGAAAACAAAAAACGACCGGTGTAACAATCTGCACCCTTTTCATTTAGTCTGAACTTCCTACTACACCACAGAAACTCGATACGATGTATTGACCACCAGACAACAGTGATCAGAGATAGACGTACAGTTTCAAATAATACTTTAAAATTAGGGACAGGCAGTTATTCGAAATGATGTGGGTATTCCAGTATAGCTGTATTTTTTTATTTAGCCTAAAGTAAAAATTAAAAATACACACGCACACGCTCTATGCTATTGCTCTGGATCACCAATACCAACACATGACCTTTATAGTGCCTACTCTCCGCTCGGATATCAAAAGAAAATCTCTCCAAAATGTGTAAGAAACGTTCCGAAATTGGAAAAGGAATACTTTTTTTGTTTAATCGATTACCAGAAATATTTTGATAGACTACTCGAATAGTGATAAGGCCTAAAATGCCCATCCCTAATTCTACTAGATATAGAGACATACTGTTGTAGCTTCTGGAGCTCCTCGTCCTCCAGCTCTTGGCTGCTCTTGGCAGTGTTGGGCCGGCTCCGCTGTCGGGTCATCAGCTGGGGAGTGTGAGCCTGGGTGAGCCTGGGGTGCTCAGCCTTCACTGGAGAAGGCCCTGAGAGCCAAGGAGAGACTTCAGTTAAATCACCAGGACAAATTATCAATATTAGGTCATTATATGGAAAGAGTAGGGAGAAGAGACATGTTGGCACTGATCAAACGTTCTAAAGTGATATTTTGAGGGAAGTCCTGTCTGGTAATTCATGCTCTATAAGCGGGGAGAAGGAATAGCCCACCTCTGGCCTGACTCTGCCTGCTTCTCAGGTGGTACCGTGCCGGGGTGCGTTTCTGGAAGTCCTCTACCTGCTGGGCTACGGAGACGTAGGCAGTGGGCTCCTCCACCTTCCTCCTGCTGCCCGCCGACAGGTTGAAAGGTACAGGCACCGTGGTGGCCCTGGGACCCTTAGCCTGCCATGGACAAGCAAATAGCACATTCTCTGAGCCAGTGTTTCCGCTGTCTACATTCTGCAGTGTTGGCCCTGGAAGCCTTAGCCTGCCATGGACAATCCAACATTCTGAGCCCAACCTTATGAGACAGGAAATCTCACTGTGGGGTCAGTAAGCGTATGGTGTACTCATCCAGTCTCCCACTCGTTGATATCTACTGCTTTTCCATTTCATTTTTAACATTAGTGTCTAGTATAAGTAGCACTCCATTACGCCTATAGCAATGAGTGAGGCTCGGATAAGTACTCTCAAACAAAGTGTTTCTTAAATGCATGTGATTTAAAGGCACTTTGAGTAGAGATGAGTCCACATGCCTTCGTTCAGTTATCAGACATGAAGAACATTTTTTTGATTTGTCTTTGCAGCTTTGTCCCTATAAAGGACGCAGTACTGACCGGAGAGGCTGGGTGCTTGCGGAGCTGAGCAGTGAAGTCCACTTCTCTATGGACCGTGTCTGAAGACGCACTAGGCTTGGTGCGGACGTCTTTGCTGAAGTTAAACTCTTTCGGCACTGTGGTCAACGGGGCCATCTTCTTTGGCAACTGACCTAAAACGAAAGTTTAACAAAGAACGGTATAAAAGAGAACAAGAGTGACAAGTCAAATCCTAAACATCTCTCCTCCTCCTCTCTCCCCCCCGATTGCCATTCATTCAAATAGTACATATTTGTAGACATGAAAGTAAAACACACACACACATCCAAGACAGGACTTGAAAATGAACACCAGAGGTTAATAAAAGGTGTAATTTCAAAGGCTGCAGATGGTGGCTGCTATGCTGTACACTGCGGCTTTAGACACAGTCGTGTAAGAGGTAGACTCACTGCCAGCCATGGCTGCCTTGTAGCTGGCCTCGTTCTTCTTCCTCTGCTCAGCCACCTCCCTCTGCAGACTCCTGATGCGCTCCAGCTCCTGCTGCTCGGAGCTCTTCTGCTGGCTGGGATCAGGAGGAGCATGGATTAGGAGAACATCCTGAGGCTAGGCGGGGTGAAACAACCCCCCACTCTTTTGATAAATATTTGATTTGGTTTGTTGATAAACATTTCTCCTTGTGTTTTTTAGCTTCACTATAAATCAAACGGAGCTGGACTCACTCGGACAGCACGCTGCGGTTAGCCGCTAGCGCCCGAGCTTTTGTTGCCAACCGGGGGTCAAGACCACTGCTGCTACGGACACTACAGCTCTTTCTGATTGGCTGACGAGACGTGGAACTCCTGGGGAAGAACACAGCATATTAGGATACCTCTTTACGTCAGAAACTTCAGCCTTACAAATCCAAAACAGGCATAGAAGAACAGCTGCTACGCAGGAAATAAGGAAGGTAGAACCGGTTGACATTGTCAGCAAATGTCATAAGTGTCTAAAATGGATCTTGCATGCCAGCTTCATATTTAAATGTGTTCCATGGACCCACACATTCCAGTGTACATGTGCCAGTTACATTTCTAACAGCGGTTTAACTGACGTCTCACAAGACAATGGGATGTTCCGTCAATTAAATGGTCGATATCTACGACCAGTTTCAATGTAAAAAAAGGAGGCGAGGATTTAGTGCCACTTTGCCTAGCTGTGATGAACACCGACCCGTGCTATATGACAACATTGCACCATTACCTTCTCAGTGAGCGATAGGTCACGTTTGCACGTTTTACAGCGGTGGACTTATTGCTGCTGTAAACACAGGTTTCAGTGCACCAGTTAGCTAACCACACAACAGACGAGTACACGTTATGATTAGGTAGTGTGCGGTGAGCGACTGACTGACCGTCTCAGCTTTTTGACAGGGGGAGCCACTTGTACAACGGCCGTCTCATCCTGCTGGCTGGCGGATTTCTTCCGCTTAGACACCCTTCAGTAGAGGAACACAAGATTTTTTTGAAAACAACAATTCGAAGTATATTATGTTATTTTCTCTGCATCTTAATATGCTATCAGCACCTGTAATTTAAATCCACCCTACAATTTACTAATTGTGGTAGGAGAAAACTTTTAAGGGAAATGTTTCTATTTCAAATGATTGTCTTTACAATTTGATGGCTTGTGACATGACGACTGCCATTGTAAATTAAACTACAGGTCTATGACTGGCGCTTAAATGACTGATTACAACCACTATAGCCATTTGGACAGCCCACCCCCCTTTTCCAAGGTGACTGTGCCATACCGGCGTGGCTGAGCAGGCAGTTTAGTGGAGGCCTTAAACCTTGGTTGAGCTGTTGTCTTCTGGGTGGTACCTCGATTACCCCAGGACGTCACTATGTTTGCAGGTGGTGTGGGAGAAGTACTTGGTTCTTCTAAAACAGAATACATTTAAAATAACATGTAGGCATTAATCCCAGGGGGGAAACCTCTTCTTTTTTTGTCACAAATGTGCAAAGAAGACAACCTGTGATGAGGTACGCCGAGAGGACACTCACCTGAGTCCAAACACCTCATGCGAGGAGACACTACGGCCTTTGGCAGGTTTGCCTTAGCGTTTCCTCCAAGGGGCACGCCATGGTGCAGTGGAGTGGCAAGGATCTCATGGTCTCCAGAGGCCTGTGTTTCTGGGGGTTCAGTAAGCAACAGCAATCAATGCATGCAGCTTTGCCTATAGGCTAGCTGGTCACTAACAAGGTGGCACATTCTGTAATTTATGTACAACAGACTAAGTAATTAGTTTGAAAATTAACCAGATTCTGAAAATATTGGAGTTACTCACCAAACCAATGATCTGCATTATCTGCATTATCCAGAGTTTTGAAATCAATGACATGGGACGGGGCATCGTATTCATATCCTTCCTCCATGTCGCTCGCTGTTAACTTCATATCCATTTTACGTCTAAGTCGAAGTCTTCCTCCAGACTCGCTTAAAGCTGTGTAATGCAAAACAATCGACACAGAAAAACATTTTGGGTATATAACGGTTTCTGCACCAGAGATCGTTCCCCCTACATGTTAGTTTTTGGACTGCCTCGTTCATAGTTTGGCTCTGTGATTCTATAAAGATTTATCAGGGGAAAAAAATACAAACTAAAATGTGTGGAATGAGAAACACCAGTATTTTGTTTTAAAGATGACTACACGATGTACTAACGAGCACCACCAAGTAAACAAATGGATAAATTGCCTCAATTGCAAAACTAACGCTGCCTTGCGTTAGCTAGTCAATTAAAAAGTTCAGAGGGCATCTTCGATCACAGCATTTCGTTTGATTTATAGATTTTTGTTCGATTTATCTCACCTTTACGTCGTGCAAGCTAGCTAGCTAACAAGCTAATGTGAACTTTCGTTGTCTAGCTAATTATTGAGTTTCGGTAATCTCAGAAATACTTATTTTGATACGTACGGTTCATTTGCTTTTCCAAAAATAGCCATAAGGAGTTGCTTACCTCAAAACAAGTGCAGTTAATCTTGAACGATTGAGACCCGTATACTCTGCCCGCAATACTTTGTGGCACAAAATAACAAAATGAAGTCTGGACGTTCGGTACGGTTTAAATTCCGTCCCTTTTAAAACAAGCCAATGGTGGTTCTCGCAAAGATTCTTCAGACGTTCATTGGCCATACTGACCTTACGTCACATCAAAATAGAACCATAATTTCTTGTCACGTGAATGAAGAAAGCGACATATTCGCATTATTCGTGAAGCATGGGCCTCGTTGCATAATTTATGTTATGGATTTCCCCCACCTTGGCATTAACATTGTTACACGATGTAACACTCACAATGACGCGAATAAGCTATACATTTTCCCCTTATTCCTTTTGAGAAAAAAGCGACCTGTTTACATTTAGTACATACCGTGATGGGAAGAGTTTTTATAATGACCTATTTGTTCAACCTAATTACCTAAGATTCAAAGAATAATTTGTATTAACAGCAATAACATTTTAAAATCAAAAGAAATGCTTGCAATTATACACTTTTTGAACTGCTATTGTAATTTGTTATTCTTATGTCTGCTGTATACTCCTTATTCCATAGGGATTAATAAAGTACAATCCAATCCAAATGCTTACTGACCAAAGTACTGGCTTGCTATGAGAAGAAAAATAATTACAGCTGTAAACCAAACCCTTCAAATGACTTCCATGTCCCAAGGCTGCAGGGTCACCAATAGGCTGTATCAGCGCAGAGATTACTTACATACTACAGAATCTAATCACACCGTGTAAGAGAGCTAGTGTGTAACAATGGAACTGAATTAAGTCATTGACTCTTGTTTAAGGATCCATCCGTGATAATCATTTTAAAATAGTATTTTCAGGAATAACTTTTCCATGTTAATATTGCAAGACAAATTACATAATATATTGAATACAAATTAATAGGATTTTTAAATCAATACTCAGTGCAAGAAACAGATTTCAAAATAAAGACAAAACATGAATATTCTAACACTATAATCACACACACCATAATACAACACTATATTCATAGTACATGATAGAAAATACACATCTTACAGATTGTTACTTAAATAAGGACACATAAAGGCAATGTTGACGGACTAGATTTGGCTTTCTTTCAGGAGTCTAAATTTTCTGGATCATGACCTGGAATTTACCTGAAAAAAAAAGATAAAAAATATGTAAATTGCACAACTTATAATATAATGAAATGAGTGAACTGATAACCACTCAGTAGTTAGATTTGTTCATAAAAAAGCAGCTTCCAGCGATGCTCAAAGTATTATAAAATAACAAAACATTTAAATTAAACTGGCAACAAACCCTTACAAGTCTTGAGTTTGAAATATGCTAACATTAACTGGCACGTCGATTTAATCAAATGTATGGGTTATTGAAATTCCGTTTAAATAAATATTTTTTGTTTTAAAATTTTGTTTTAGTAAGTTTATCTTACATGCAGGCATTACAGACACTTCGGCCGTGACGATACTCTTCACTCCTAGGTTGGAGAGCCCCCCTCGCACCAAGCCACAAGCAAAGGCTAAATACTGCAAGGCACAGAGACAAAAAAAGACTCAAACGATTGCAATGGCCAACGTTTCAGACACGTTAGGTCTTCTCCCACTTGGAAATAGTAAACCTTCTCCTCTTTAACCATAAAGGTGAAAAGCCATTTTTAAATGTTTACACCAAATAAGAGATTATTTAGAATGCATACACTTCAATGTCATGCCATTCACCCAAACATTTTATTCTCACCTTTGGGGCAATTTCCAAATACTGTTTTCCAGCGGAGAGTTGACTCAGCAAGCGGAACTTGTTATCCTGCAGCACGTAGATACCCTAAAAAACATGATACACACTTTAGGACAATTTCTAAATGGCACATCTTTATGACTGAGAGGGGCCTGATAATCATTCAGAATTCATGTTGACCTACAGAAAAGAACAGCGGGGAACAGGGGCAGAGGTGCATTTGGGTCTATGTGTCAGGCAAATGTGAAACAATTGTCTTACCTGGTGATTAGTTCGGAGGTTGTCGATTTGCTTTTTAAAAACACTTGTCCAAAAGTCTTTACAAATGAATTTCATAACATCCAGTTCATCTTTAAATCGTGCAGTGTCTTTAGTAAACCTAAATGAAGACATAAGTAGAACATTATATATGGACTGATCAAGCTAAAGCGGAAAGCCTACATGTCAACACTAAGCATATCTGTGTGACACTTTGAAGGTGACATTCTAGCTCTGTATAGAAAAAAAAGAAAGAAAAAAAGCTGATATGATCCACTATGATATATCTTTATAGATTATATCCAGTGGATACCAGAATTAGGTGAAGAGACTAGGGGTTTTGTCAATCTGAGAGGGAGCTAATAAGTCGTCAAGGAAGTTTGATTATAAAATCTCTCTCGAGTATTCCTCATAACATGAAGTGTATCATGAGCTACCAGTGTGTCAAAAGCTGCTCTGTGAACTGAATATGCCACTATAATTAGAACACAATTTCATGCTATATAGACCACTTCAACGTTACCTTTCTATTAGCCCTTGGCCCACCCTGAATCCCATATTTTCCAGTTTGGTAATGCACCTTCCATTTTCCTGTGAACGAGATGATCACAACGTTTGTCACTCATCACCAAATCAGCCTTGAAGTCATGATGACGATAGCTGTGTGTTTAGACTGCCAGCCGTGTTGGTTAGCTAAACGTTATTTCATGTCACGCATTGCTAATTAGCTGACGTTCGCTGCCTCTGCCTTACCGTTTCCCCATTTTCAGTTGATTTGTAGATGTACTGTATGATTTCATTGTGTAAAAATTGAAAAAGTGCTTCGTCTGCCATTCCTGGAGGTTTCTTCACCGTTAACACTAATATTTTGCTAAAGACAACAAGAAAGGCTTATAAACGTTAGCTAGCAAGCTAGCTGGTCTAGATTTAAAGACGATATAACGTTACTCTGCTTTCTTTTAATTTCATCATGGTAAACAGTTCGAGGACATGCACGTATGTAATTTCAATCGTTCTATCACAATATTTTTTCAGTTCCGGCAAAAGGCTAACTATGAGAGATTCGGATATAACCTAGGACGTCAAACCAGAGATGTGACACACTGACAGCCCGGACTAATCAAATGCGCCTCCACACGCGCACACATACACATACACAGTGGCACTGTACTAGTACTAGACTAGCGGATACACAGTGAGTGTCTGGCAACCGCAAATACGGTGGCCACACGTATATTCATACATGTTGTATTTAAAATAAGTTAGCTTGCTTTTCTTTCTCTAAATTGGCAGTGCAATATTTAGTCGGAAAATAAATGTTAACGACTTTATGTAAACTTAATAATATTAGCGACCAAGTTTCCTTGGTAACAACAAATCATCAAGCTAATTCTGAAAGTGTTATAGCCATCCATTGTATCTTAATTATAAACATTCTAACTATTTGATTGAAAAACAACAAAACCTATTTTTTTTGTAAATTTGCCCGCATGCCCCATGATTGTAGAAAATATAGACGGTGCTCACACTTCCGATTATTCTGCTTAACACTGCTGAAATATAAAAGGTGAGATATTTTCGCTTGTAGTTGTCTGCCTGTAATAGTAATGTGTACAAGGTCTAAGAGCTTGAAAGTATATGACACAGTGACAAAACTTTGTCTCAAGGCTTAATCGGGTGAGTGTGGTCTAGCCTGGCCCTATGGGGTATTTTAAAATACATTTCCAATTTTGCAGGCTTCTATAATGAACAGCACAGAACTGAGATCCAGGGTGTCCAACATGTCAACTATTTTGTCTTGTCTTGGCAATCAATTCATAAAAGTGGCTGGTGTTGTGGGATATCGTGCTAACCTGGGGTCACTTTTAAAGCCAAGCCCAATGGCTGAAGTATCCCTTTGGGAGTCAATTGTCTGTGTGGATCCAAACATTCCCACTAGCCTCAGAATGATCCTGAGAAGGGTGCCTTGTTCAGTCTCAACACAGCAGACATCCAAGTGTCAATACATTAATTCAAGGCAGCCATACAGCGGTGTTTTTCAGCGTTTGAAAAGTCATTCAGCAGCAAAGAGGAAGAACCAACACAAGAGATCCAAGTGGGTTCTACGTATTCGCGCATTTAAGGACCCTGCTACTCTCCCTGAGAAAAGGGGGACAGGGAAGAAGGCCCCTGGTCGATCTGTTAAAGCTTCTGGCAACAGAGGGCACAAAAGGAAAGCAAGTAGAAGCTGGGATTCGGTGACTCAGCGACTCACACCGCCTAGTCACAGAGGAACATACTAACAAAACACATTCACAATAGAGCAGTCTAGTATGCTTTTTGGTAACAAATAAACATATTTAAATGTGCTTTTCACTCATTACTTTTCTAATCAAAATAGATAGGGTTGCAAGAAGCGGCTTAGTACGTGAAAACTGTCAATTGTATGTGAATTTAAATCGGCATTAGCAAAAGGCAAGGAAACAACTCTGAAAATCATTTCTGTGTGTATCTTGTTTTTATTTATTCAACAATCCAGTAACAAACTATAGCATCTCATTTTACAGAGCTGAAGGAGAAATCAGGGCAGCAGCATATCTTGGCACTTTAATTTTACATTGAGAAAAAATAAAACATATATTTTCAGCATTTAACATTCATGTGTCATTACTGTTTATACACACAGATTGATATTTCTATTTTTATAAAGTTAAGTGAAGATTTTATTAACTAATAATTAATGTTTCTTAAAATAAAATAAAACAATCTTAAATCTAATCTGGGCTTGGATGTTGTTTTGCATACATCACACAGTAGCTCTTAGCAGGAAAGTAACAAGCAGATTGTTCAATTTGTAACAGATAACCTAAGCTTTTACACTGGTGACATATTACATTCATCAAGTATTATTTATATCTTCAGCAGTGAAGGTCACTATAGCATAACAGTGGCTTGTTGATTCTCAGACAAAAGCTGCTGATAACAAGTATTACCTTTTAAAACAACATAAGAAAAAAAACTGCAAACAGTCTCAACACAACAGTATATCGTAATGGTCAAATCATGATGAACATCGGAGGTCACATTAAAAAATTGCAATTAGTACTTTTTAAATAGCCACATTTTTTCAAGTATTAGATTTAAACATTGCAATTGAAAATAGGATAATTACTTGTTAATGCCCACTTCTCTCAAAATGGGAATACATGTAGTGACAGTTCATACACAATAGGAAGAGACAGTAGATTCTCTGCACAGTGCCGTTTGAAAGTATAAGTAAATGTCTCATAGTCATAAGCCTCAATTCAGAACAAGTAAAATATTATAATTTATCATACAATCAGTTAAAACGGATAACTAGCTTTCTATGTAAACTCGTCTTGTGTAGACTAAAACAGTGAGGTAAGATAATTTAGAATTATAAAGCAGGAAGGACAAAACAGTTTTTAGTAGGAAACGTATAAATACATATTTAAAAAAAAAAAAAAAACGTTCTGATAGTTTAAACCGTCTTTGCAAGAATGTTTAGTAGATTATGTGCAATTTGGTCCTCTCATGAAAACAATTACCCTGTCTTGAAAACATACATGCATTGTGCAAATTACATAAACATGGTTTTCCAGTGACAGATTCTAATCTTGCATCACGGACACTGATAATTCACTTTTAAGACACTTTGTAACTATTTCCAGCATAATGTTACAACCAATTAATTAAACCCACATGTGAAAGGTTAATATTTAAGTCTGAATATAAAAACAAAAATCTTGCTTTTCTTTCAAATACTACAAATGAGTTCTGGTCAAATAGAAACCTTATAGTTTTGACAATACATATAGCCTATGTAGGTTATTGCATTTAAGACAGGTCTTGATGAGAAACAAAGCAAACAGCTCTTGGTGAGGATCAATGCAAATAGTGCAGCACATCAAAGGTGTTAAGAAATAAAAAAAAAAGATGAAGAAAACAACCATGATAGATCCCTTATCATCTAGTATAATCTAGTAATATCATTTTTAAAATCAGTAGTTTTTAATCAGAAGCCTACCAGATTACATTTTGTGACTGTACTGATTGACTTCACCCAGCAGGGATGACTCCTGAGACAGTATTCCAGGGAAGGGGAAGGGGGGGGGGGGGATTTGCTCCAGGACTGATAGACTGGTAGTCTTAGAAAGCCTCGTCCTGGCACTGGAAATGCCTTGGCATTTATCAGCAACAAAAGTGGTCTTTTAGTGCAACCAAAACGTGGCTTCATCTCATCACAAGCTGATAGGCTGTGTGTGTGTGTGTGTGTGTGTGTGTGTGTGTGTGTGTGTGTGTGTGTGTGTGTGTGTGTGTGTGTGTGTGTGTGAGTGTGTGCGTGTCTGTGTGTGTGTGTGAGAGAGAGAGAGAGAGTGTGTGTGTGTGAATGTGTGTGTGTCTCAGAGCTCGGAGTCAGCACCTCCAAAGCTGTTGAGCTCCTCGGGCGTGCAGTACTTCTCTGCGGGCTGGCTGGCCGTTTGTTGGAAGCCGGCGGAGATCTCGTCAAACGTGCGTCCTTTTGTCTCGGGCACCTTGAAGTAGGTGAAGACGAAGAAGCCCAGTAGCAACACCGTGAAGATGACAAAGACGTAGGGTCCAGTCAGCATCTGTCGGAGAGGTCGAAGGTCAAAGACAGACAGCCGTTACATACCACATAACTGTATTAAGGACACCACGAGTACAACACATTTAGGTTGTGTTTTGGCAAGAATCTGGTGATACGTATCACGATCCAGAGGTTACAATTCAATATATTGCGATTTCGAAAGCAAGGTGATATTTCGCTTCTTTTTTTCATCTAATCTTAGCGAAACTTATAGTACATAGATAAAAAAAATAAAAAATGTTATGCCAGCAGAACAGTGGTATCTGATTCGATACTGAATCACTAAAGATAATATCGCGATACTCAAGTAAATCGATATTGTCTTACATCCCTCCAACACATATCACTATTAATACAAATATACTTTAACTGATGGATAGGACAGTATTGATGACTATTTACAGAGGGATAATTATTTGCTTGTGGCACACTTCTGGTTGAATAGAGCTTTAGGTAGATTAGAGACATCGCTCTTTAGCTTTTAGATTCACATGATGTTACTCACCTCAACATACTGGAAGCCCATTCCTATGAGGAAACTGGCGGACCAGTTTGAGAACCCTGCCACAGCGAAGGCAGAGGGCCGGGGCCCCTGACTAAAGAGCTCGGCCACGATGAACCAGGGGATAGGGCCGGGGCCAATCTCAAAGAAGGCCACGAAGCTGAAGATCGCCACGATGCTGACGTAGGACATCCACTTAATCTGGTCCTTAAATAGCAGGACAACAACAGGCGGAGTCACTTTAAATACTCAACATACAACCTCTAGCACACTAGGATCATAGTAATACATGATCATTGATCATGAACATTTTCTTATATAATCTGAAACATATGTTCCACTTACCAGCAACGCCATGGCCACCGTCATCAGAATGGCTGATCCAGCCATCCCCAGTAAACCTGTGAGATGGAGGGAACGCCTGCCGGCACGCTCTACCACAAACAGCTGTCAGAGGGATAGAGAGAGAGAGAGAGAGAGAGAGAGAGAGAGAGAGAGAGAGAGAGAGAGAGAGAGAGAGAGAGAGAGAGAGAGAGAGAGAGAGAGAGAGAGAGAGAAACAGAGATTGAGAAAGGGTGTGTTTATGTAAGTATTACTACTGAGAAGAACACCAAACACTCTAAATAATTAGATGTTCAGAAGAATCAGTAAATTACAGTAACAGTGTGTTAAGCTGCAAGACGACACAGAAGAGGTGAATGCCTTGACTGAGATTTTAAGCGAATCACTTCCAGACACTACGTTATGAGAATCACTTCCAGACACTACGGTAAGAGAATCACTTCCAGACACTACGGTAAGAGAATCACATACAGACACTACAGTAAGAGAATCACTTGCAGACACTACGGTAAGAGAATCACTTTCCGACATTACGGTAAGAGAATCACTTACAGACACTACGGTAAAGGCTACGTTGACCGCTCCGGCCCCAATGGTGGCGTACACAGGCTGGGACACACCTGCCCGCTCAAAGATTTTGGTGGAGTAGAAAAACACCTGAGGAAGGGGAAACAGGGGCACGCGTTATTGGGATACACAGTGTGTGTGTGTGTGTGTGTGTGTGTGTGTGTGTATGTGTATGGTGGGTGGGTGTGTGTGTGAGTGTATGTGCATGTGTGTGTGTGTGTGCGCGCACGCTCACAGCATTGATGCCGGACAGTTGTTGTGAGAGCTGCAACATGATGGCGATGAAGATGGGCTGTCTGTAGAGGGGGGAGCGGAACAGCTCCAAGATGGTCACCTTCTTCTCCCGCATCATCTTCCTGCTCTCCTCCCTCATCTCCTGCATGTCTGCCTCCACCTCCTCTGTGCCCCGCAGCTTCTTCAGGACTGGGACAGCAAAGGACACACACGCACACACACACACACACACACACACACACACACACACACACACACACACACACAACGACAGGAGGTCAGGCTTTACAAAGGGCCGGGGCATCTGTGTCTCCTAATCTATTGACTTTATTCAGACTGGAGGATGCCGAGGGCTGAAGAAGGAGAAATGAGGAGATCTGGGGGCATAAGGTCAGTGGTCTGAAGGAAACAGCCTGTTTTGAGTGGGTGAGTGAGAGGATGTGTGTTTGTGCATATAGGTGAGGGACTTGTATGGCTGTGCGCGTGAGTGGTTGTGTGTGTGGTGGTGTGAATGTGTGTGTGTGTGTGTGTGTGTGACTCACTAGCCTTGGCCTGCTCCTCCTTGTTGCGATTGATGAGGAGGAAGCGAGGGCTCTCAGGGCAGAAGGGCAGCAGAGCACACTGCAGCACAGCAGGGATGAAGGTGAATCCCAGCAAGAGGGGCCACAGGGACGAGTTCCCCATGATGGACTCGATCCCAAAGACCTGGACACACACACAAACCCCCCCCCCCCCCCCACACACACACACACCACACGTCTTTACAGTAATTCTTTCTCTTTTTATTCAATCACAGTGACATTTTGTGACGTTATGATTGTCTACAAAACAAAACCGACTAAAGAAGCTAACATTGATGCTCTCCACAATGTGCTATTTAGGAACAGGGTCGGCCATCTTAGGGGACCTTAGTCTGTCTGATCTACTAGGGTCGGCCATCTTAGGGGACCTTAGTCTGTCTGATCTACTGGGGTCGGCCATCTTAGGGGACCTTAGTCTGTCTGATATACTGGGGTCGGCCATCTTATGGAACCTTAATCTGTCTGAGCCACTGAGGTTGGCCGTCTTAGGGGACCTTTGTCTGTCTGATCTACTGAGGTTGGCCATCTTAGGGGACCTTAGTCTGTCTGATATACTGGGGTCAGCCATCTTAGGGGACCTTAGTCTGATCTACTGGGGTCGGCCATCTTAGGAGACCTTAGTCCCACTTGCCCATCTGTCTTTTCTACTTGTCATAGCTCTACGATCATGACATGGTAGGTATGGCGACTGTGCCTACCTGGGCCATGAGGATGCCGACCACGATGCCGAGCTGATGCAGCGTGCCCAGCGCCCCTCGGAGCGAGGTGGGGGAAATCTCCCCGACGTACATGGGAACGAACCCCGTTGAGAGGCCAGAGTACAGGCCAACGACGAAGCGACCCAGGATCAACATCTCCCAAGAGGCGGCCATCTTTGAGAAGCCCATTAAGATGGCGGCGACAAAGGCTAGCACGTTCGCTAGCAGCATGGAGTTCCTCCTGTAACCACAGCATGTATTTATCCTCGTTAAGTTATGCCAGACAAAACAAAGCTATTGGAAACAACACAAAACTATTTTTTTATCAACTGAAACATTGAGATACTAAGTGAAATGTATATTGGCATAGTTTGTGAGTGGAGAAATTAGTGTTACTTGGTAAAATCGGGATGTTTTCATTTGTATAGGTTTTGTAAAATTTTAGCAAAGATTTGAGACATTGTACTTGTACAGGATTGTACATTTAAAAAGCTTACAATCAGTTTTTCAATTTGACCAGTAAGATTTGTTAATGGTTTACACCTTTTACACATTTAAACATCACAACACTCTGCTCACACTCTGTATCACTCACTAAGTTCAGCCCAAATGAGTATAAACATCCAAATATGACCAAAACAGATCAGAGAAAAGTAAAATAGGTAAGCATTGCGGTTGGCTCTTTACCTGCCGAGGCGGTTCACAAAGAGCCCCACAGAGAAAGAGCCAAACATTCCTCCCAGAGCAAAGATGGCGACGGAGACGGACCACAGGGTGGTGAGCGTGGTTTCTGGCATGTACCCTCCGTAGCGCTCGTGCCACGTCTCATTGTAGAACTTCTCAATGATCTGGGGCCAACATGGGATAAATGTTTGAAGGGTCCATATCTTTCGACTGGTTAGGATTAGGGTTAGGGCTACATATGCATTATTGAATTGGGATAAAAGTGTGAAGGGTCCATATCTTTTGACTGGTTAAGCTTCACCAACAAAGTAAAGAGAATAAACCATGAGTATTTATTTTTAATTCCCCCTGGTTAGTGTACTTTGGGTTTGATACACACTGGTTAGTGTACTTAGGGTTTAATACACTGGTTAGTGTACTTAGGGTTTAATACTCTGGTTAGTGTACTTTGGGTTTAACACACTGGTTAGTGTACTTTGGGTTTAATACACTGGTAAGTGTACTTTGGGTTTTAATACCAACTGGTACTGTACTTTGGGTTTACCCAGAGTCAAATCAACCAGGCCATTCATAGGCCAACCTGCAGGTCACATGACTCCCGAAGGAGGGAGAAGTGGGTGATTGATCCCAGGAAACACCAATGAAAAGCCTCCTCAGTGCTCCTTACCTAATGGCGTCCACTAAACTACTTTATATAAACAAATACAAAATAATATAGTTCACACTTCTAGACAAAGGGAACACAGACAGCTATATGCTATATTAATCTTTGTTATGTATTTTTATTTATTTATAATATAAGCAGTTGTGATGAGCCGTAGACTGACACTCACCTTCTGAGGAGCGTTGATAACACCTGTGTTGTAGCCAAACTGCAACGAGCCAATCACAGCCGTCCCCACTGCTAGCATCAGGTTGAGGGTAACCTGCTGTGAAGAACAGAGATATACACACAAGACTCCGCTTCACAAAAAGAGCCTCAGAATAGCAGAGAAACGCACACCTGAGAGTCTGCTTCACAATAAGGGCTATAGAATAGCAGAGAGAGACGCACAACTAAGACTCTGCTTCACCATAAGAGCCTCAGAATAGCACAGAGGCACACACATTAGACTCCGCTTCACAATAAGAGCCTCAAAATAACAGAGACAGATGCACAACTAAGACTCTACTCCACAATAACAGCCTCATAATAGCAGAGAAACGCACACCTAAGGCTCTTCATCACAATAAGAAAGTATAGAAAAAATAGCATAGCAGACACATAGAGCATTTACACTAAAATGGCTTGAAGAAAAGTTTAAACTGTTTTGGGGTCAGTAACCATCTATTTGAACTGCCCTTAGCAGGTTTACGTCACTATATCTTAATCTTGACTGGTGGATGACAGGACTTTCTCTCTCTCTCTCTGTCTCAGGTTATTTCTAGTGAGGCAGCAGCTATAAAGGGATTAACTGTTGAGTGACCAGTGCTGTGTCATGTCTCCTGCAAACACTAACCCCCATTTGCTGTTGTTATGGAGAAGCACCCGACCCCTAACTGAGGTCTACCAAACAGAGGGCAGGGAAGGAGAGGTGTGTGAGTGTGTGCGTGTGAGAGAGAGAGAGAGAGAGAGAGAGAGAGACAGACAAAGAGGAAGACAAAAACAACAGAAGTGATTGGTATAGTAATATTAGGAAGATGACTATAAGACCATACAACGGATGTTTGTGAGTGTTTGTCCATTTTTCTCTTTTATGTTCTGTTGTATTAGTTGATTGGTATTTTTTTACTTTTTTTACTACTATTTACTATCCAGACTATTTTATTCATTTGAGAGACAGATAGTTCATGACTATGCCATCACATACATTTCCGGGGTTATTTTCTGTGATTTCTGATACCTGTTAAACGTAGCATTTTACCATCAGAGCAATGGACCAGAGTTGTTTTATAAACTTTAAAACTCAGTTGTCCACGGTATGGTGAAATCACATGGGAATAGCCTATACAACAGCTGAATAGCAAGTGGGCCCTAATGACAACCAAATTAAATCCTGGCATTACCTCGGACAAAAACAAACATCGCAAATTGAATAAGAAAGGCTTATTAAGTACCTGTTACTGTAAGTAATGACACAATACTAGCATACCTCTCACATTCAACTTTACGGCCAAATAATACTAAACAAGGAACCATAAATGTTCCATGCTGAGACTGACGAGGACAGATGGACAACTTTAAATCAAAGGTAAGAAAGTACAATAAATAGGAAGCATGAACACGGAGCAATGCGGACTGACGCAGAAGGATATCAACGGACTGGAGAATCCATATGGGCAGACAAAGATAAGCAACGATGCAACACAACATCCATTGACTGAATAGTAAATATCTGCAAACTTTAGACTGGTCTATATCCAGACGACAACACTGGTGTAATAACATGCGAACCTTTAGAACGCTTTTCCCATTCAAAAACTTACCTTGCCACTGGACTCCATCGTCTTAGTTAAAGGGATCGAAAACGAGTGTGAACTGTGAAGGAGTAAACCGAGAAGCTCTCTCGTTCTGTCTACAGGACAGCAAACAAAACAATTGAGCTCCCCGGTCGAAATGTACCACAGTGATAAGCAAAATGTACGCTTACTGTTTACATCAACATCTTCCTAAACTTTATATCAACGATTACGGAGAAAACTATCCAAACTTCATATCGGTTGATGTGTTGCGGCTCGGACACAGGCTCACATTCCTTCTTTAGGATCCCCTTGAATAGCCCCAAGTAGGTATAAGCCGGTTAGTATAATTAAAACGAACATCGTGATTGGCTTTCCGTGCAGGAGGTTTAGAGGTGTAGAAGGGGTGTTTCTCTGATTGGATGTCCGTTGAGAATAGAACGATTACGTACTGCCTTTTCAGTCTGGAAGCAAGCTACGTTCCAAGTCACGTACTTGCTTCAATGGGCTACGGTGATGTTTTGTTGTAACGGTGTGCCAGCGTGCTAGCAACCGCAAAGCCTGGAGTTAGTATAGGAGTTTTAAAAATATGGTGGAAGACGAGCGCTCATTTGTTTTCTGTTGTTCACCAATCATCGGGGACATCGAGGTTGACGTTGCAATATATATGTTGGGATTTCGACAATAATTGACAAACTAATTTACGAATAAGAGAGGCGCCAAAATAATCTGTCAGAATAGGTTTATCCCCCACTATTCCAGTTTTGCCAGTGTGCGTACTTCACACCAGCCTGGTTCTCACGTGCGCATAACCTTTTATTCAGAGTTGTGTTATTGCATTGATTCCGAATATTAAAAAGTAAGGCTCACAAGTAATGAGAAAAGGTGAAAAAGGAAACTTTGTTCTTTGTTTTCATGAGAATAATGGCATTATCAAGATTAAAAACTAACCGTTCATGCTATCAACCCATTTCTTCGACCAGGATTGAAGACCATGTCCACACTCGCAATTTGACTTTTCTATTTTACCCCCAGGACGATCGGGATCAGACAGATTATAGGGGCTTGCCTCACGATCACACTGGCTCATTTCTCACCTCCAAATTCGGCCTAAATACACAGGAACCAGAGCAGGACTCAAATGTTTATCTGAAGCAAGTCTGCGTACGTAATACCCTCTCCGGCTTCGCAAATAGAGGGTTAGGGTATAAGGCTATTGAACACAAAGATATAGGGCCCTTACCTTCCCCCACATAGCCTAGAGACAACTCAGGCAGCCTTTGTTTGGTCCTGGCACTGGTAGGCCTGTCCGGTGCTCTCTAAAGCCTACAATGCTGATTGCTAAAGCCTACAATGCGTAAAACAGCCATGAGCGGGAGCAGCATGTCCCAGTGAATCGAACAGATTGAGACAATAAGCTTTCCTCTAGAGCAGGAAAAACAGTTGTATGCAAAGCAAACAGCCAACAGAAAAACCTCGATTTAATCAACCCTCCTTTGATACTTAATGATACCAAACAAAAGCAGAAAATGTAGAAATGGCAGAGGAACCTTGGGGAACCTGTTTAAGTCAACACTTGAGAGAAACAGTATAGCCTACAAAAGCAAAATTGTAAGAATTTAAAATTTTACCTTTAAACTACGGTTCCCATAAACAGTAGGCCTACCTATGTCCAAAGAATCCTTGATCTATGTGTCTGTGTTTAAAGGTAGAGTTAACCCATTCGTCCCCAGCATCACTACTGTGTTTACAGAGTTAACCCATTCCTCCCCAGCATCACTACTATGTTTACAGGTAGAGTTAACCCATTCCTTCCCAGCATCACTACGGGGTCTGTGTTTACAGAGTTAACCCATTCCTCCCCAGCATCACTACGGGGTCTGTGTTTACAGAGTTAACCCATTCCTCCCCAGCATCACTACTGGGTCTGTTTACAGGTAGAGTTAGCCCATTCCTCCCCAGCATCACTACTGTGTCTGTGTTACAGGTGGAATTAACCTAATGCTGCACCAAATAACTCCAAAGAGTGACTGATGCTCTAAGTATTCACTGATGCTACAAAGATTAACTGAACTCCTCTGATTCACAGAAGCGGATCCCATTATGTTGTAGTGCAGTTGTGTGTTTTGCCAAGCCAGTCACAAGCAGCTTCTTATGGAGGGACACAGACTGCTTTTGTTGTTCGCCACATCCTTCATCGGCTTTCTTATTGGATGAAAGATGGTCTGTGTTTGGCTAGCAGAGAGCAAAATCTGACCATGTACATTGTTAGTTTTGTCTCCCTGAAGAGTAGCTTGGCACAAGCAGCATGTGCAGGTTCCAACTTCTTCAAAGTAAAAGTGTTCGTCCGTTCGTATATCTGTCCGTCTGTCTGTCTGTCTGTCTGTATCTCTGAGGTTAGATGGACAGTATGATTTAACTTCACCGCTGCTGCGTGTTTCTTTGCTGATTTCCCCTGAGAGAGGATGAGCCTGGCTAAATACATGACACCTAATCCAGCTGGTCATATGACTGCCCGCTCCTCCGCCCCCCACCTCCTCCTCCGCCCCTTTCTCGACTCCAAGGTGAGCTGGCTTCACGTGATTGAAACCTGACCTCCCAGTCACCTGAGGCCAGCGCAGTCAGAATGCAGTGTCATAGACGTCTAAACACTATCTCTACGTCTAAACATTATCTCTACGGCTAAACACTTCCCCCAGGCACATGCAACTCTATTAAGTTTAAATTAAATATCAAGAGGAAGTTACTACGTTTTTGTTAAATGTTAATAGGACGTTATTACAATTACATTAAATGTCAATAGGAAGTTATTAGAATTTTATTTGATGTCAATAGGAAGGTCGCTGTGTTTTCACAGGGGTTTTATTATTCATGTTTTTAAAAAACGTTACTTCGTTAGTATGACCTATGAACTCATTTTCCTCTGTATCTATTGTAGTATGCCCTTATTGCCCTGTATCCACATTTTCTTATGTATTGTCTGTGGGGTCAACGGGTTCAAACAAAACATTCCGTGTCTAAGCTGGAGAGGGTTGAATTGAGACAGCAATGTTTGAACTGTAACAGTTAGCAGAAATACCTCACCACCCCCAAATCCCCTCTCTTCCCTCAGTCTCCATAGTGAGCCATCAATGGCTCCATTTTGTGATTGAGTTTGACTCTTTTTAAAACTCTGATGGCACGCCATAAAAGGACTGGCCAAACGAGGGCCTGTCCATTCATCCGCGGACCGCGGGGCAGTGGCATCATCCCAATCTCAAGGGTTCTAAAGCCGTGCTGATGAGTCACCATCCCGAGGTGCCCCCCCTCTGTCCTGAAACACTATAGACCGTTCATTAGAAGCATTCCCATTGGCTCAGGGATTCTAGCTACAGGGAGAAAGAGACAAAGTGCCGGGAGTCATTATGGTTTAATAATGACTCATACGGGGCAGGCAGAAAGGTGACCTGCAGCAGAGAAACTTTAGCAGACGCTTTTATCCAAAGCGACTTACAAGGAAACGGGCAGTCCCCCTGGAGAAATTTAGGGTTGAGTGCCTTGTTTGAGGGCACACTAGTGGTGGTGTTCCCAGGTGGGATTAGAACTCATCACCAGCAGGGCTTTTAAGTAGTGACTGAGGGAATAGTGACAAGGTTCCATGTCATTGTTTTCTGCGAGCCGTCCTGCTCCTTCCTCTCCTTCTGGATGACAGATAGAGACAGAGACAGAGAGAGATTGAAAGCGAGAGAGAGAGAGAGAGAGAGAGAGAGAGAGAGAGAGAGAGAGAGAGAGAGAGACTGTTCCAGTAAACATTGCTCAGATTGTTGCGTTTGATAGACAGAGATGAGTGGAACAGAGCTTTGACTAACAATAGCTAAAATAACAATTAATGGAAATTTAATCTATCTTTTACAATTGTGCAAACTGTATTGTATATATAATGTATATATAATGTATATTTTGTAAAAAATGTAAAATAGAAAAATACAAATGATTTAAATATTTTTGTTGTGTGTAATTCCATAGAGCTATTCAACAATTATGTTCCTTCCTGCTGATTGGTTCAAAGGTTTATCTCAGGATTAAGGAGAACAAGCCTGTTCAATTAAGAACAAATTATTTTCCTTCAGCTTGAATCGTGCAGATGTATTTTCTTCCTTTACGACTTCATCACTCCAAAAAGCACTGGGCTGAACTGTTATTGTGGTCCATTGGTGTCATCCAGGGGATCAAGTCAGCCACTGAAGTATTCCAAACGAGTTTGGAGTTTTAAATTATGCTATCGTACACATTCACTCAAATGAGTTGTCATTGTAATTTAAGACACGTGCTTGAACTCACAAAGAAGGTGAGGATCAGACTTTGAGCTATATATAGGATAAAGTCATGCTTTGCTCTTAAAAACAGAATGACGATTGTAAAATCAAGTAAGTAGGATGGTCTCCTCTTAGTGATTGGAGAGAAAAACATTGTCTTTTTTTGTGTACAAAGCATTGCTAGGCAAGTGGCTGTTTTCCCTTAAACCCGTCAGTAATAGCACATCTTCCCTCATAGGACTTTATCACCCCACACCCTTGGGAAACTTGGGAAATTAACGTTCAGTTTGTTTGACTAAATGAAACAAAATCTTTGTTTCTATATAATCTTTCAGAGAGGGGTACCTTATGTTTAGCTCCTAAATGATCGATGATCCTCTGGAGTTCTACTATTCAACTTGAAAATTGTGTAACGATGACAAAACTAACTGAGCCTGTCCAGTTGTTGAGCCTGGAGACTGACTGATCAGCAGCACAGTGTGTGGTGTGGATGCAGAGATGCGATTCAGCCATAGAAATGTGTTCACTGTTCCCCACACAGATCTCTCCTTGTTTAGTTTGCTCGGTACCAGATTACACAGCTAAAGCACTTCTAATGAAGCAGCGAGCTAGCAGCCGCCATGGCGCATCAAATACTTTCCCTCTGATACTGATCTCAGATGAGAGGGAATACTAGAAGCTTGAAAATCTCCTGATGTATTCATGTCGAAATGATACTGTCACAAGTTGTGGATTTAACAGAGTTCTGATAAAAAGCGTTTGTATCTACTGTGCATTTATCCACGCATGTGTGGTGTATCCATTCCACCATCCAGCCATTCATTTTGCAGCAAGGATACATATTTCCAAATATAAAATCAGTTTGTGACTGATTGGACCGATTGCAACCGTTTCCAAAGTCAAATTCGGACTAGAGTTGATCAGAATACAGTAAGTATATCTAATTAGAAGAAAGTCTAATTGCAAACGGGACACACACTCAGTAATCCTCCATACCCTGAGGTAATAACTGACAAGCTAACTGAATTAAGCCACGTTCACAAGCTCAGTTTCTGTCATCAGATGTGTGCATGTGCAGATAGTAATCAGATTATGGTTTAGAAGCTGCTCACTGCATCAAACTTTTACCCCTAAAGTCCTTCTCATATGAGCAATATGAGCAGCATGAACTAATAAACAGTTTTTACTATTTCAATAAATGCTATAATATATTTTCCGCTTAATTTTTTAAACAAATTTTTTTCACAACTAAACGACTTCCAGGATCCTCTCCACTAAAACAGAATTCTATTGATAGGAGAGAGCAGGACATCTCACATCCTGATGCTGTGCTGGGGGTATCAATAGGTAATATTGATAGGAGCTAGCAGTGGGTGCTTACCTGTGCTTTCGCGGGCCCTGGTACCAGAGAGGTTGCCTCGGTGGGGTGTGCAGTGGAGGCTGGGAGGGGTTTGAGGCCGTCCTTGGAGGCCATAATCCTCACAGGCTGAACGCCTCGGTGGATGTAACAAGCAGGAGGAGACAGAGACTGCTTATAACTAGAGACAGACTGCTGATAGCTAGAAGACACTGCTGATAGCTATAGAGACAAACTGCGGATGGCTAGAGACAGACACTGAGACAGACACTGCTGATAGCTAGAGAGAGACTTCCCTCCAAAGCAAAACAGATCCTGTGGTTGGATGGAGCTCACAGGGGGAGGACCTCTGTGTGTGTGCGCAGGTGGGTGTTGTTGGTTGTGTGTGTGTGTGTGTGTGTGTGTGTGTGTGTGTGTGTGTGTGTAGGTGCGTGTATTTGTTTTTTTGTGGGTAAATGCGTGTTGGTGTGTGTGTGGGTGCGTGTGTGCCATTCATCCTCTACTGACTTATCACCTGACAGCATATGCGGCTATTCAAACAAGCCAGTTAATCTAGTTGATACGATAACTTAATAAATCCTCACAGCCGCTGCCTTACAGATAGGCAAGAGGAAAGCGCCTAGAACTGTATCTAATTATTCTAGGCTGTAATCAAATTATACAATGAGTTAATTACTGTCAAATGCATTTTGTTAGAGAAAAACGTTTTCGTTTGAATGCATTTTTTGTCAACGTCCTCAGGGATCAAACTCCCCCACTGGGATTGGTCTTTGTAATGTTTACATTAAATGTTTTGTTTGACCTGAGTGAAAGGAAAGAAAATTGTCAGTTAACTTTTAGCTCTGACAGTTACATTTGAACCAAGTTTACATCTTGCATATGGCTTATATCCGAACATTCCGTTAACAGCATTCTAGAGCATCTCGTCACTTTAGTTGAAACTGTTCCGCTAAAACAGCAGCTGTGGCTAGAAGGACTGATGTAAGTAAGCTGCCGCAGCTAATTGTGCGTGGTACAATAATAGTTTAATAATTTTTTATTAATAGTCAATCATTCCATGAACACTAATGTACAGGTAACACTCACACCCTCCACTAATCAACAGTCAGCTAATGTACAGGTTACATTCTCTTGGTCACATATCACATAAATAAAGCTGCCTAAATATACCCCCCCATACACTTGTAGAATAGTTTATAGATTATATATCTATTATGCGTATATGCTGCTATATATTATACGTCTCCATATGCCCAGACATCCTCTGCCCGGCTACAGCTCCAATGTCCCAAACAGAACCCCCGAGGTAGCCCAGTTCGCCCTGCCTGAAGCGGAACCGGCAGGACATGGCTCTGTGCCCGAGCAGTGCCGATGTCCGACCCAGGAGGGTCCCGCCGTGGCGGGCCCATGGAGCTGACATGTGTGGTGAACCCTAACCCTAACCCTCCCATCAGCGCTGGTAGGTCTCTGAGATAGACTCAGCTCTCTCTTTACCTTGCAGACACAATACTTCATCTAATCTCAAAACGAATCATGTTTATTAGATTGGTCTATATAATCAACAAAACATTATTTTTAAATCAATCTGATGATATAAACTAATCTTGTCCATTGATCTCTAATGCGTACAATTAGAAAATATTTTAAGATAAACCCCAACATAGAAAAGTGAACATATTTTTTCTACCAATTTTTGACTACCTTTCATTCAAATTGGTGGTTTACTATGAAAAACCCTTATGCAATTGTTTATGTTTTTATCTGATTTACAGTCAATATATTGTATGCATGATAATATATTTACTGAGGATTTTGATAAAGAGATAACTTTCTGGGTCAGATGATCAATGACATAATATCCTCTTGGTGTAGTTTCTTTGTGAAGTTACAGTCTGTAAAAGTGAAAATTTTCGATAAATCTTCGATATTGTAAAAAGATACTACGCCTCCTTCATAGTCCACAAACACTCCAATTCTCCGAGGCTTCGAACTCAAAGAGAGATCACTGCGAGTTTCAGCATGAGCTTTGTAAACACCATCTATCAGCCCTATAGTCCAGACGCCATTTTTAGGATACCAGAAAACACTTTCCTTCCTGCGGATGGAGTGATTGATCACTCCTAATGTCCAACTCCCCGTCTTCTCGACCTGCACCTTGTAATAAAACTTCCCAGCTGTGATACACTCATTTGTAAGAACACAGGAGTGCTTATCAAATCGTTTTGGATTAAAACACGGGTACAGACGTACATCTATCTGTTTACCTACATTTTTCCCATCCTGAGACACGGCTAAAGCAGGATGTGCGGTTTCAGGGTCAAGATTCAGAACCACGGAGTACATACGCATCTCACACTCCATTTTAAGACACGTCTCTATCTGGCTTATTGACTCTTTCAAAGGTAACACACCTTTGCCTTCAGGTCAAACACATAAAAGGCCCATAGTAAGCTCATATCTAGACCAGTCCTGAGCAGGCGGAAAGGTGCAGAGAGGTGGTGAACATTTCAGGAGTTGGAGGTTGTCTTCAATGTTTGAGTTTTTCTTTACCTCTACGCGTCTCTGCTTCAGTACAGCGATTTCCTTATCTAGGTCTTCAAGCATTTCTTCAGCTCTCTCCTCTTTAACTTTCTGTTTATTCTCTGTAGTCTCAATGAGATCAGCCTGGCACTTTTCAATCAAGAGCACCAGAGATCTGAGATCCCGTACAATATGTGCAATGTTTTCCTCTGTTTTTCTTTGCGAGTTCCACCAAGCTTTTCACCTTCTGAAGCCGTCCTTTAATCATTTCCCCGGCCTGCAGATCTGACTGCTCTAACTGGACTTTCCTGGCTCCACTCTCGTCCTCAATGGAAACGACGTTGTGGTTATTGTGGTCGTTCTCGGTGCAGAACTGACACACACACATCATGTCCGTCTTACAGAATAGTTCCAAAGGTCTCTCGTGCGTTTTACACACCCTGTCCTCCAAGTTCTGCGCAGGCTGGATCAACTTGTGTCTCTTGAATGAGGCCAGTATGTAATGGGGTTCCAGGTGAGCCTCGCAGTATGAGGCCAGGCAAACCAGGCAGGACTTAAAAGCCTTAACTTTCTTTTCAAGGCAAAGGTCACATGTCACATCGACAGACCCGGTAAAAGAAGGACTCTCCTCGAGTGGTAGGTATGTATTTGAATGGAGATTGCTTCTTAGCCTGAGCGGCCAATTCAGATATGAAAGTGTTGATGTTAATAAGCGGTCTAATTTCAAAGCACACTTTGCACATAGGACAGGTGCAGTTCTCTCCACGGTCCCAGTAGCCTGTGATACAAGCCTTACAGAAGTTGTGGCCACATGGAATTGAGACGGGATCATGGAACCTAGTCGAGACAGATGGTGTAAGGATATGGGGTGGTGAGTTGGATCCACTTGCAGCAGTCAGGCGAATAGGAAAAAGACACAGACGAGGGATACGTGACGATACTCCGTAGAGGTTTTAATGTGAAACAAGGTAATGACCGCACAAGCAACCCATACATTTGTGACACATATATAGCCCAACAAACCCCCACTCATTGCCCACACCCGTGCCCCACAGGTGTAAACAATATGTGTGATCAGTGCTGTGTGCGTCCTGATCGCCTCCGGGGCTGGGGCTGTTCCAGGTCGTGACAGATGGGGCACTGGAACTGCTCTTCAGAGAAGATACTGGGTCCGCTTGCCATGACTCAAGGAAAAAGTGTAAATAAAATTAAACAAGACGGAAGAAATTTGCGATTACTAAGAGAGCAACGAGTTGGCTACTTCAAAAACAAATGCAGCAACTGAGTAAACCATCCTTCAAATATAGGTTTAAAAAGTCATCAAAGCAGTAGGCCTATGTGTTCTCTTATCTTCGTTACATAAACACTAGACTTTGTGCTGACAATTTTTTGTTATTAAATCCTACTCACCTTCGTATGTAAAGAAGAAAGTGCTTATTGTATTAAGAAGAGTGTAGGCAATTGTCCCTGCACACTAATAAACTTACAACGGAAAAAATATACTAAGAATGAAACGGACAACGTCCGTTTTCCTAAGTTCAGGAAAAGGTATGCAACACTGTTAAATCATCGGACTGAACTAAGTAGGTCTAACTTTCTATTTCCTATCTTTGCTTTTTGAGTTTTGTTTTCACTTCAGCAAGGTGCCGTAAGGCTCCTTGGCAGTGTTCTTAAAGCGAAAGAAACCCAATCAAGCGTTGACTGAAAATAACAGTAAATGTTCTTACTCAAACGCTTAATTAAGTGTATTATTTAAACATTTTATACAGGTGTGTCAAGTGATGTGATAATACGTGTATGACGGCTTACCAGCAGCACACAGACTTTGAGTTATCTGTCTGAACCTTTGCTGAAAGCTCTACTGAAACTAGCGTCACTTGCTTGAAAACTATGACAGGGAACATAATTTGCAAGGTTACATTTAGTTACATTTAGCGCTTGATGTTTTAGGATATGCCCAAGTCCTGACGTGGCAGCTGCTCCAGCAGCAGAGCAGCAGCAAAAGCAGCAGCATCTTCTCCACCCAGCGTCCCTCCTCCACCCCACTTATCCCCACCGAGCCTCCCTCCTCTACCCCACTGATCGAGAGTGTCTCCCTGCACTGAAGAGTTCTTCAGTGTGTTAGCGGCTTCACGCTAAGTCAAAGCTCTCTTCACTGATCGTGGAAGACTTTGTGTTTGTCTGAGATATACTGAGAAACACAGAGCTAGAGAAAGATATGAATACCACACCACCGCATACAAAAGGGTGATTCTCGTAAAATATATATATTTGGATTTTCCTCAAATGCACGTAACACGTTTCCAAACATCGTCAGCTTAATTTTTGAGACCCGCAAAATCTGGTTACCCTGAACTTTGACCTCTCTATGCTTTTTACAATGACTTATAATTTTTGACGTTGGGAAAATCCCAAAGGTTACAATAATAATAATACCTTTATTTATATAGCGCCTTTCAAAACAGGGTTACAAGGTGCTTTACAATAAAAGTAACAGTAAAAAATAGAATATAATCAAAACACTAAAATCACACAGTAAAATCAGGTAAAATAACTAAAATAACAAAAAGTTAACTAAAAACCCAATTTAAAAGGTGGCGGTTAAGAGAAGGGTGTAAGATAAAAGTGAGTATTAAGAAGTGATTTAAAGGAGGAAATTGAGGTGGCCTGTCTGAGATCATTAGGCAGGGAGTTCTAAAGCTTATGGGCTCGAACAGCAAAAGCCCACTCACCCTTGCTGCAGAATATGGATCTTGGAACTATTAAAAGAGCCCTGCTGGAGGATCTCATGCAGCGATAAAAGCAGATCGCAGATATAGGCAGGCGCCAAACCATTCAAGGCTTTGAACACTAGCAGTAAAGTCTTAAAATAAATTCTAAAACACAGGTACCCAAAGAAGGAAGGGCTGAGGATAGATGTAATGTGGTCTCTTCTTCGAGTAGTTTATGCGTTAAAAACCTGGCAGCAGCGTTTTGAACTAATTACAATCTTTGGCTGTTTCACTTGCTGATTCCAGAATAAAGTGCATTGCAATAGTCAAGTCTGGAGGAAATAAAAGCATGGATGAACTTTTCTAAATCTGAATCTGAAGAATCTAAATTATTTTTCCAATGGTATTTTAGAAAACACTCGTCATTTTTTACCTCAAATATCGAAAACAGCTAATCTTAAGATTTTGATGAAATTTTTACGTGTAGACCAGAGGCTTTGAATTGGATTTTAAAATGACTGAAATCGAGTTGGCCTTATATTCAAACATGTAGATGAAGCAAACAAAACTCTTAAGATAGTTTTCAACAACTGTTTGCCTATCAGTATACAAATTTAATCAGCTGAAGGCACACATGTTCACTACAAGAATTAATGTATGGTTTGTTTCACATAATAGTTAATCGCCTAGTTATAATAAAATTAACAGGGTGCAGTCGATGTCGTGATTTAGAACACACCCTGTACTGAACTGTAGCCCTCAAAAGACTGAACAAACATTATTTTCTATTCATTTCCTATGGATTCGCGCTAGCGTTCTACAGCTTGTGGAACCAACTGCGTTCTATTGTCCGCCCTAACTATAGATTAGGCTACATAACGTGAACAAGTTCACGATGTCTATCTAAAATATATTCCTCTCTTACAACTTGTAGTCATGGCAAACGTTAGTTGGTTAACTAATTTATACGTTTAGGGGCGACTGGTTGACATGCTTAACATATTTGTTTTTTGTGACAGGACCTTTTGCATGGATATGCGCACCATGCAAATATTATTTTCAACAACACTGGCACAAAAAATACGTTCTCGTCAATGTTTAAGTGGCAGCATGTGCATAATATTACGTTTACTTGTAACTTTGTAGTTTTACGTTTAAATGAATGGATACCAGCTGATGCCGCTGTCTCATCATAACGATGTCAATGTTAATTTACACAAAAAAGTAGGCTACTAAATTACGCATTTAATCTGTCTGCAATTTTTGGTCACGCACTGTCCCTCGCCTTGAAAATCGCAGCAGTATTGACCTTTTTGGTGACGAGACAGTCAGTGGCGAATTCCTTTGGCGTGATTTTCTTGCGAGAATAGCACTGCTCTTTCTGGTTTTTGTGACACTTTATCTGCTTTTTGACAATCGATTGTTCCAGCCTGCTTCTGTTCTCCGTGCGCGCACACAATGCCAGCTTGTACAAGCCTGGCTTGAGTTAACGTTGCCTGGAGACGGACGAATTGTGTTCATGTAACGGCTTGAGGCTTAAGTGAAAGGTGACGCTAGTTCAAGTCAGGCTTTTTCTATTAAGCGCCGATTTCATTAGCGCGGTTGATGGAATACCCCCCTGTTCTGTTCATTCTGACACTGCTTTGTATTGCTGGAATTGGTTGTTTCAATTGCGCTACGTTAACAAATAAAGGAGTTAGTTTTGCAGAAAGCAATTATAGATAGAAAGATTGGATAGATTCAGAACTGCGAGTGGCCAAAAGTCGACCTAATAATAAGTAGAAGAAGAATATGACTTTGTGATTTCAGTATGTTAGCGTCATCACTGACGCATCATCACATAATTATGGTTTGGCTTGCAGATAAATGCAAAGTTTGACTAATATGGCCTACAGATGTTTACGGGAAAGACAGACAGCTTTTACTTTAATACACTAATTTCCCCTTTTGCATGAAATCTCCGCCCACCGTTTGTTCAGTTTTGTATTTTGTAGAGCTAATTGACAACCTGAGCAGACTCAGCTGCGCCACTTTAGTGATCCATCCATCCATCCATCCATTAGCTTTACCGCTTATCCTGTACAGGGTCACGGGGGAGGGGGGGCTGGAGCCTATCCCAGCGGACACAGGGCGAGAGGCGGGGTACACCCTGGACAGGTCGCCAGTCTATCACAGGGCCACTTTAGTGATACCAAGTTAAATCACAACATTGAAAAAGGAAAACTAACAACTCAAAAACCTTATGTAGCTGTTTTTTTTGCATCTGGTTTTTCGTTTAAATTAGTATTGTTAGATACTGGTTGTTTTGTAAAAAGGAATCTAGACATGGTTGCTATAAGGTTAATACAGAAAATCATTCAAACAAATACAAATGCATAGCAGGATAGGGGAACACAGTGTTAGGAAACGCTACGCTAGCTGGCTTATCCATAATACTGACTCTTCTTATAGATCTTAATTCATGAAAACAAACAAAACACAAAACAAGTGAACTGGCCTAAGTTCACCTTAAACAAACTAAATTAGCTGTATTGTGTAATATGTATATTTATAGGTTTATAGCCTTTATATGTCATTTCTTAGCCCCGGCCTTACTAGCCCTGTTTACACAACAAACACATTTCAATTAATTGAGAGTAGGCCACTTACTGCTATAGCGTACTCGTAGTAAATCCAATCCCATTGAAAATTATCCATTTACAATTCCTGCTGTTATTAATAAGTACAACGCCTGTGGTAAATTAAGTGAAGTCTCGTTGCCAGTACTAGTATGATGTGCGCTGATTTTCCCCACGGCACGGATTTTACCAAGACAGTCGGTACAAACGTAACAACATGCAAATGCATAACATCAACGCTAGATGGCGACATATGACCGTGAAATCTCTCTCGCAGTCAAAACCATCTCCCCATTCATTTCAATGAGGCCAAAAACCGATTAAAAATAATAATTAAAAATATAACACGTGACCCGATCACTTAGCCGTATGCAATCGCAATGGACTGCAATACCCAAAACATGTGAGCACTGGAATGGAATCGATTGGGTCAAAACTGCGGGCGTTGATAAGGCGCCAAAAACAGGCCTAATAATAATAATAATAATAACTAGAAATGCATTTCCCTGCGCAAATGCGATGTGATGCATCGCAGTTATTCGACTGACCGCCTTAGCGAGCAGAACCTACCCCTGCAGCACAAGCGGACTGCGGTCCAAACCCTGTTTGTTGACAAGGGGGCTTATTGCCGCTAGATCGGTAGCACCTCTTCATCATAATATAATGGTGGACACATGACGATGAAGTACTACTGTTTGATTTTATTTTCAACAAGGTCAGGCTTTCACCGACAATGCTTTAATGTGTTCAAAAAGTATGCATTTAGTTCAGAACAGGGTAGCGCATGAGCAGTAATTTCTCCCTGTCAAAATGGGCTACCTCATATTTTTCAATTGAGGTAGCCCATTTGGAGGGGAGGCTCAATTTTCAGTTGTATTTGATATGTGCTACAGGGAAGCCCACCTACACTGTAAAAAAAATAAAGTTGGCTCAACTTATAATTATGATTAACCTGGCTCCCTTAAGATTTTGAGTAAGATGAGCAAAAAATAGGTTCTGGCAACTTCGTTATTTTAGTTTGATGTACTTCAATTTAAGTTCATGCAACTCACTATGAAAAGTCAATTTGACGAAATTGACATACAGCAAACTGATTATTTAATGATATTGACATATATTTGAAAGTTGAATAAATACATTTTCTCGATACAGCATTTTAACGCAAACGCGTCAGGAACCCCCAACAAATATCTTTTTTATCACAATAGGTAACAGGAGGGGAACACACAATTGACTTGCCTCCCGCGGGAACTTCGACTTTTGTTCCCGGTTATCACTTCATGTCAGACAAGCCCCGCCTTGCATAAGCATCGATACAACATCCATGCAACTGCTTTCAAATTCGTCAGCTCAATTCAAGCTAATCAAGCTAGACCGACGCAACCACAAGTCGTAGGTTAATCAGTAATTTCAGGGGTTGTCATTAATGATAAGTGTTCAGAGTACGAGTTGCAAAAAAACAAAAAAAATTGTTATATGCCTCATATAATTTGCTATGTATGTTTTACAGGGATTGTATCACTTTGAGATTACTCTAGCAAAGTAAAGCACAATCCAAATAAATTGTATTATCATTAATATTACATCTTATAACTTACTGGGATATATGCAAATGTATTATCTCAATGGCCTATCAGGATAGCAGTAACGATGACTATTACTTCATGAGGTCAAGAGTCCGGTGACGTCTTCAGTATGTTAATTCAATTATTCTTGAGTAAACTTGAATGTCTAAATTGCATTGACTAATAGGTTTTGCTTGATCAGTTGGTCAGGTTCCAACTTGAAATAACAAGTTGACTCAATGTTTTCTTAATTTTAGTACTCATTTAGTACTCATACTAACTCATTAAAACAAGTTGAACTAACTAAAAGGACAAATAATTTTTGACAGCATATTATTTGCTGTCTCTGCACGGTGGCTCAGTATTTGCTGTCTCTGCACGGTGGCTCAGTGGTTAGCACTGTTGCTTCACAACAAGAACGTCCTGGGTTCAATCCCCACCTGGCCCTTTCTGTGTGGAGTTTGCATGTTCTCCCCGTGTTTGCGTGGGTTTCCTCCGGGTACTCCGGTTTCCTCCCACAGTCCAAAAACATGCAGGTTAATTGGTAACTCTAAATTGCTCGAGAGTGTGAATGTGAGTTGTTGTCTGTCCCTATTTGTCGGCCCTGTGATAGACTCGCGACCTGTCCAGGTACCCCGCCTTTCACCCTGTGTCGACTGGGATAGGCTCCAGCCCCCCCGCAACCCTGTCGAGGATAAGCGGTATAGCTAATGGATGGATGGAAGTTGCTGTCTCAAGGCATTGATTGTATTGAATCCCATAATTTTTAACGATTCACTTCATACAAATTCCCCTTGCCACTTGCATCTTTCTTATTTGATTTTTTCCTGCTCTGAGTCTGTGCATGTCCGCGCAATTTGTAGCAAATACAGTATAATTTGAACAAGCTAACGCGTAACCTTGTGAGAGCTCCAAATCTGCCAAGGTAACGGTAAATATATATTAGGCTATATGATTGATTCGATAGCATTAGGAAAACTTAACGTTACGTGTCATAGTGCCTGCTCTCGCTTTGGAAGCAGTGACACTCACCTCAGAGCGGTGCTGCTAACTTCATCATTCAGTTTAGCTAGACTGCATTGCATAAGCTAGTTCTGGTTAACATCAGCCACTGCCTTCTTGATGCGTAGGCCGGGCGCCGCGTTTAGCCTACTGTTCAAGTGGTTGCTTAATTATGTGTAGAAGTGTGCATATAAACCAGAGCCATTTATGTTAATTCCCCTTAGGAGACAGGACTAAAACACTGACGAAGATTTGACTAAAACGAAAACTTACTAACACTGACTAAATCTTAACTATAACGAAACAAAATGAAACGACCAAAATTTGACTTAAACGCAACTACAATTTTCAGTAAGGACGAAGACGAAAACAAAATGAAAAATGCTTGTCAAAATGAATACTGAGTCCGTGGCATTCGAACTGACATTTTGGCATTGCAATGGAAGCGAAATGCAGGTGTTTAGGTGCCGGAAAATGGGGCTAATATTATTATTATAATAATAATAGTTACGAAACTTAAGGATAACAGTATTGCGTCTTACGAGGCAATCACATAATAACCAGATGGAGTCAGTCATTGCTGCAAGCCAATGCTGCAAGCCAAGACAGTCAGTATAGCTTAACATAACAACTTGCAATTACACAACATCGACGCTAGATGGCGGTAAAAGACCGTGAAAACTCTCTCCCCATTCATTTCAATGGGGCCAAAAACCGATAAAAATAATAATTAAAAATATAAAACGTTAACCGATCAGTTAGCTGTATGTTAGTTAAACAGACTGCAATACCTAAGACATGTGGGCACTGGAATGGAAGCGATTGGGTCAAAACTGCGGGCATAGATAGGTGCGCAAAAATAGGCCTAATAATAATAATAATAATAATCATAATATGACTTTCCGGTAACAGTATGTGCTGCATCTGACGATGCATCACATAATAACTAGAAAATGCATTTCCCTAAGCAAATGCGATGTGATTGCGTTTCCACCATCAGCAACCAGGCAGTGCGCGTGGCCAGCCCCTTAAAATAACTGCTGCAGCACTACTACGTCCTCATGTTGGTGGACAGCGCTGAACTGAACAAAAGTGTAAACGCCCACTTGGGGCCAGTTGCAACATCTGACTTCTTCCAATTATATAAATATTGTGAACTATATCATCTTTAAATTGTATGGGTAATTAGAAGACAGATATAAGTTCAATATGTTTGGCTGGTCTATGTCAATTAGTCTCAGAGTAACAGAGAAATGCAAAAAGTGCTGCAACCGTCCCCAGTCTCCCCTACGTTCTTGTGTTAGCTCAACCTCGCGTTCTGAACGGCATATCACACGTGTACAGCGCTGCAGACATAAAATCAGCAGCAGTTTATTGTCTTGAGTGTTGTTGTTTGTTCAATACTGATTATTTTACCATTGAAATGCATTTTAAATAATCTTAGTGACTGTGCTACCACCTGTTTAAATAGCCTACATGTATCAGACAGTCTTTTCATTCTGACACTACTTTGTCGTGTTGGATTTCGCCATTTCAATCGCACTATGGTGACAAATAAAGGAGTTCGTTTTGTAGCAAGCAATTATTTATGGTGCCTTTAAGGGGATAATAGTTAGCTAAGCATACTTTAGCTAGATAACGTCCACTTGGACAAATAGAATTCACATGCACTAAGCAGTAGTATAAACACGGCACAATGAAATCCTTGTTGACGGTACTCCCACTAGGTCTGGCTAACCATGGTATAGCGTGAGAAGTCATAACCTAATGATCTTTTGCAGTATTATCAGTGAGCTATCATTTATGGGGCCTTGAAAAACCAAAAAACTTTGCAGCTGTGGAATGCCTTATGGAATCACTTGATACATGTTAACAGCCACTATCCAATTCAAGTCACCACAATTCTTTTTAACGTAAAACAAATACAACCTAACTCACATTCAGTGTACAGTGTCTTACAATTAGACCAAGTGCAGGTGAATAACCTTCCTTGATGTAGAGCTATGGAGAGCTCCATCATATACTAACTCCGCGATGCAAAGAGCTTTATGAAGAACTTATTCTGTCTGAACTCTTTCTCTCCCTTTGTGCTTGGCATTGTGGTTATCTGTTATGCAAGTCTCTAGTCAAACGCCTTTGCACGAAGTTAGGAAGTCTCCGTAACCATTGAGATACTGCAGCTAAATACACTATACAAATGATTCATACCGTGGCCATAACAAGACTAATCACATTGTATGGCTAGTTAGTTACTATGACAAACTATAATCTACAAGCATTTATGTCGTTATTATTAGGATATCTTAAAATGCATTATCTTGCAAATGTATACTGTACATACTATGCTAATTATAATTATATTATACTAAGCCTTGAGGGGAGCTGCAACGAAGGACCAAGATTAATCTTATACCCTTGTGTATACTGCCGTCTAGTGACCGCAATAAAATGTTAGTTAACGTACGTGCATACAAGCTAGATAATTAATTTCCTCTGGTAAAAACATAAGTAGCCTACCTCAGTTTTATTGTGGTAAATTGTGGGACATCCAAGATGTAAAACAATTTGTTAGAAGGGAGAGTGACATAATTAGGCTACTGCATGCATTGCGTACAAGTAGCGTAGGTTTATCTAAATGTCTACATAGCTTACCTAATACCAATCCAAAACGCAAATTCTTTAATTACGTCGTGATTATAATAGTGTTGCCTTGATAATTATTATCTTAGCATGAAGAAAATGGAACTATGAAACTTTGGCTAATAAAGGCAGAAAGGCTTGGCTCTTTTTGTGGCGCTGGCGATGGCCAGAGAAACCAGTGGCAAACCAGCCTCAATACTGCCCCCTGCTGGTGGCAAACCACTGGCTTGCCAGAGAAACCAGTGGCAAGCCAGCCTCAATACTGCCCCCTGCTGGTGGCAAGCCACTGGCTTTTGGCAATTGCCAGAGACACCAGCGACAAACCAGCCTCAATACTGCCCCCGCTGGTGGCAAGCCACTGGCTTTTGGCAATTGCCAGACAAACCAGCGACAAACCAGCCTCAATACTGCCCCCACTGGTGGCAAGCCACTGGCTTTTGACAATTGCCAGACAAACCAGCCTCAATATTGTTGCACAGACGCAACGTAGTGTGGAGATATCAAAGTTGCGAGACTATGCTACCCCTGATGCGTAGTTCTAAGCTACTGCGCATTGGGAAATTGTATGTTATTGTATATTATTATTTAGCTATTATAGCTATTATTGTATATTATTAGTTAGCTATTATTAATAATATAATATAAAATCCACCTATCCTGTTTGTGGTATTCATGGACAGGATCTCACGGCGTAGCCGCGGGGGAGGGGGGCTGCGGGTTGGTGGGCAGAGGATTGCATCACTGCTTTTTGCAGATGATGTGGTCCTGATGGCATCATCGGTCTGCGACCTGCAGCACTCATTGGATCGGTTCGCAGCCGAGTGTGAAGCGGCTGGGATGAGGATCAGCACCTCCAAATCTGAGGCCATGGTTCTCAGCAGGAAACCGATGGCTTGTCTACTCCAAGTAGGGAATGAGTCTTTACCCCAAGTGTAGGAGTTCAAGTATCTCGGGGTCTTGTTCTCGAGTGAGGGGAAAATGGAACGAGAGATGGGCCGGAGAATTGGAGCAGCGGGTGCGGTGTTGCAGTCGCTTTATCGCACCGTTGTGACGAAGAGAGAGCTGAGCCAGAAGGCAAAGCTCTCAATCTACCGGTCTATCTTCGTTCCTACTCTCACCTATGGTCATGAAGGGTGGATCATGACCGAAAGAACGAGATCACGAATACAAGCGGCGGAAATGAGTTTCTTCCGGAGGGTGGCTGGCATCTCCCTTAGGGATAGGGTGAGAAGTTCAGCCATTCGTGAGGGACTCGGAGTAGAGCCGCTGCTTCTTTGCGTAGAAAGGAGCCAGTTGAGGTGGTTCGGGCATCTAGTAAGGATGCCACCTGGCCGCCTCCCTAGGGAGGTGTTCCAGGCACGTCCAGCTGGGCGGAGGCCGCGGGGCAGACCTAGGACCAGGTGGAGGGATTATATCTCCACACTGGTCTGGGAACGCCTTGGAATCCCCCAGTCAGAGCTGGTTAATGTGGCCCGGGGAAAGGGAAGTTTGGGATGCCCTGCTGGAACTGCTACCTCCGCGACCCGACCCCGGACAAAGCGGATGAAGATGATGATAATATAAAATATTTCTAGTAATGTTAACGTTTAAAAATTTTGTGCCAAGCTTTATTGCGCTCCAACGCACTATTAATTGAGCTAAGTTAACGTAACGTTACTAACTTTCTTAAATCAGAGGCAAAGTTAAAACAATTTTCTCTCTCTATCCAACTTTCCTTTTTTTAAATCAGTGAGCAGAATGAACTTGATAGACACATTCTGAAGAAGTTGAAGAAAGTGGAGAAAGTGATAGTGTCATTGGGCTAAGTTATTTTAATAAACACATTTTGGTCCACAAATTTATTTCTTTTTCATCAATGCTGCATATGATTATAGGCTACTGTAAGTCTGATGGGCCAAATATGGTTATTTATAGCGGAATGTAACGTGTATATCTCAATTCACAACGAAAACAAGTAGGCCCTATCAGTGAAATGCACGGTCTTCTGTGGGCCTGTTAGATAAGAAAACCAACAGTGAATATTACTAGGCTGCAGCAGTGATAATTTTGCGCAGGCTATCATTTATTTGTCCATCTGATCAAACTATATCGATCGTTAGTATATATTAACGAAACATTTATTATGTAAAATATTATATATTCTATTGTATATAATAAAAATCACCAAAAACAAGAAATCTGACTTTGTAATGGCGGTGGTGGCACGCCAGCAGCCTTTAGCTGATGCCGGCAGCACGCCATCCTTTTGCCCATGCCAGCAGCATGCCACCGGCCTTTGGCAAATAGTCATCTGTTTTAGACCCCCAGCTGTGAGAGATCCTGATAAGAAACCTTTGAAGCTTTTCATTACCTCATATTCTACTTGTTCTCTAAGTTCTGAACTTTACATCCCACTCCCTCTGGACTATAGTTATCTTCAAGAATATTATGAATTGCATGTAAATCCTTAGACATTGTAATTTACCTAATATATATATATATATGTATGTAAATTACAATGTCTAAGGATTTACATGCAATTCATTTGTGTGTATATATATATATATATATCTATATATATATATATATATATATATATATATATATAATGTAACGTAATATTTAACCACAAGTCATGCAAACTCTAACAGTTATGTTGGAGAATGTATTTATTTATTTTTATATTGGACGTTAACAATAACAGTAATTAACTGCTTCATACCATTATAAACATAGCTTAATCGACACAAATGTATTACTATACGTATTTTTATAACCACAGCCACCCGTCAACAAAGTCCCTAAGAGAGTCAACACCAGATATACTATGTTCAAGCAGGGGGAAACCTGAAGGTTTTAAGGCCTGCTTTAAAAGATGATAAAAATCTGTGGAGGTCTGCCTCAGGTGGTCTGGGAAGGCATTCAGCCTACAGCACTGAATGCCTGGTCACCAATTGAGCGGAGCCTGATTTTGGGAGCAAAGAGAAGCAGGTTATCACCAAACATTAGACAACGAGTGGGTCTGCTAGGTGTGATTAGGTGTTTGAGGTAAGAGGGGGCATTGCCACAGGAGCATTTGAATGTTGGCAAGAGGGTTTTCACTTTAAATCTGTACAGGACAAGACACCAGTGAAGAGAAGATAGGATTGGAATGAAGAGATGGTACTTCTGCCCTCTTATGAGGATCCTGGCAGCACTGTTTTGTATGTACTGCAGTATCTGGAGGTTCCTACCAGAGGTCCCAGTGATGAGTGTTGCAGTATTCCAGCCTTGAGGAAACAAAGGCATGGACCCTTCAGCAACTGGAAGGGTGATGGTAGGGTGGACCTGAGATGTTTTTAAGGTGGAAAAATTACACTTTGCAGAGCTGCTTGTTTTTTGTGTGAAGTCTGCAGCAGATCAAGCAGCACAATCTTCACAGGCCTTCCTCCTCCTGTAGAGTGTAGTCCTGGGGATGCAGGGTATTTGTTGGGGAAAGTAGAGGGGGGTATGGCAGGAACATGGAAGGGGCCCGGATGAGGAGGATAGTGGCAGGCCAAAGGTGGTGGTTGTGGAAAAGCAGCAGGGTTGTGTGGACCATGAGTTTGGGTCGGTACAGGAATGCCCCGTAGTCAGCCAGAATGTGGGACCATCTTGTTCTCTTTGACCTGGCTGACTGCAGGATGGAAAGTTCTTCATCTATATAGTGCAAATTGACCATTACAAGAAAGACGTAAATTTAGAACAGACAAGCTAATACAGCATGTTTACAATAGAGCATCTAGAACGATATGTTGAACGCCTTTTAACTAGAGGATGAATATTTATTCATGGTTAAACACAGAAGCCATAGCGAGAGATTTAACAACATTTTAATGAAACTAACCATAACATTATTTAATTAAAATGGACTAATTAAAAATAACCAATTAACAAGACACATTATATTCACTGGACTATTTAATCTAAAGAAATATCACGTTTGTGTCACACAATCGTGAGTCTGATAAACGTTTCGGTTAGTTTAATTAAAATGTTGTTAAACTTTTCGCTATGGCTTCTGTGTTTATCCATGAATAAATATTCATCCTCTAGTAAAAAGGCTTAGTCATTGATAACGTTAGCGAGCTAATGCTAATGTCCAATCGTACATCGCATTAGCTAGATAGGAGCAATCATATTGATAGTTCATTAATACTAGACGTTCCGTTCCCATTAATATTGTTTAGCGTACATGTATAAATTAAACAGCATGAACAAACTTGTATCAGAAGTGACAAACAAGCAATGGCGTGTACGCCGAACATAATAACACTGCTGGCAGGTCTGGCTAGTGCCACTGGTTTGAGACAAAATTATGGTGAGCCACAGGCTAGAGCGGCTGGCAAGTGCCAAAAGCCAGTGGCTTGCCGCCAGAGGGGGCAGTATTGAGGCTGGTTTGTCGCTGGTGTCTCTGGCAATTGCCAAAAGCCAGTGGCTTGCCACCAGCGGGGGCAGTATTGAGGCTGGTTTGTCACTGGTGTCTCTGGCAATTGCCAAAAGCCAGTGGCTTGCCACCAGCGGGGGCAGTATTGAGGCTGGTTTGTCGCTGGCTTGTGCCAGAAGCCAGTGGCTTGCCACCAGTGGGGGCAGTATTGAGGCTGGTTTGCTACTGGTTTCTCTGGCAAGCCAGTGGCCAGTGGCTTGCCACCAGCAGGGAGCAGTATTGAGGCTGGTTTTCCACTGGTTTCTCTGGCCATTACCAGCGCCACAAAAAGAGGTTTCTCTGGCAAGCCAATGGCCAGTGGCTTGCCACCAGCAAGGAGCAGTATTGAGGCTGGTTTACCACTGGTTTCTCTGGCCATTACCAGCTCCACAAAAAGAGTCAGGCATCACTCAATAAAGGGCTGTAATCATTTGCAAAATAGTCACGTTCGCAACGAAAGACGGTATCATCAGTACTAGTTCCGTCATCTGTATTGTTTAACGAGAATGCTAGCTAACGTCCATGGATATAGCATAGCTCCATGTCCAAATTGTGATTGTTAACAGTTCACTAAATCAAAACCAAAAAAATGTATTTAACAGAAGCGCGTGTGCATTGTACGGAACCCTTGATAGGTGTTAGCCAGTGTCTTAATTTGGACATTAAGAGGTACGTTTTGCAGCATTCCAGAAAGCTATCATAAACCAGTTTAATTTGATTGAGAGTAGGCCACTTACTGCTATAGCGTACAAATCCAATCCCGTTGAAAGTAATCCATTTACAAGTCCTGCTGTTAAGTGCAACGCCTGTGGTAAATGAAGTGCAGTCCCGTTGCTAGTAGCCTACTAGTATGATGTGCACAGGTTTTCCATACCCAGTAATTTCAATCACATAATAACCAAGACAGTCGGTACAAACATAACAACATGCAAATACATAACATCAATGCTATATGACGGCATATGACCGTGAAATCTCTCTCCCAGTCAAAACCATCTCCCCATTCATTTCAATGGGGCCAAAAACCGATAAAAAATTATAATTAAAAATAGAACACGTGACCCGATCACTTAGCCGTATGCAATCGCAATGGACTGCAATACCCAAAACATGTGGGTACTGGAATGGAATCGATTGGGTCAAAACTGCGGGCGTTGATAAGGCGCAAAAACAGGCCTAATAAAATTATTATTATTAATAATAATAATAATAATAATAATAATAATAATAATAATATGACTTTCCGCTAGCAGTATGTGATTGCATGACGCAATCACATAATATTATGACTTTCCGGTAACAGTATGTGATTGCATGACGCAATCACACAACAATGCCATTTTTACATGTGACGCTTTCCCTTCTTTCTGAAAAAAAAGTATGTCTACACATCCAGCCAATCGCACGGGAAGCTGGTTTCAGATAACCGCCGCCATTGGTTTACATTCCTGGTTTCGCGGGCCAATGGTGGGGGTGTCTTGTTTCCCATTCACTTCCAGCATACAAAGGCGATTATGTACGGTGCGCATGCTGCGGAATGAGCCGTGTTTGAAGAAATTGGTGAAAACGTAAGAAAAGTTTGAATGTAACTTGTTTTACGGGGTTTTCCTGTTCTTATGCAATAGCTGTGTTTTTAATTTCCATTAAAATGTTTCGAGAGCTTCGAACGCATGGCCTGTTTACTTTTTGATCCCTGGCGGAGGGATGGAAAAGAAACGGAGAGAGAGCCTCGTTTGGAGCATTCGAACAAAGGGGTGTGCTTTTCCGTCCCCACCGACCTTTGTCAGGGCGCCTCAAATACAGCGTCTTTATGTGTATTTACAACACCTTAAAGTTTGTTTATTTCAAAAGTGAGTCATTTGATTGTTTATTACACCGGTGTGCATGCAATCAATTAATTTGATTCAGAACATGTTTTTGGCTGCGATATGAGAAGGAGCATGGACTTATTGATTTAGTGTGATCGTTGGCAGCCAAATTACTTAACTTTGTCACTGTCGTTTCCTTTTCATTGTCGGGCTGTTGATCTATTGAGGCTATTGTTCGAATTTTCAGTCGAATGTTTTTCTTGTATTCATGGAAAAGCAACATTGGTTATACTACATTATACATTCATTTTGAAAACGCCAATAGATTTATGACAGTCTGTAGTGTAGGTCATTTTTTAGGCTCTGTTTATTGTTTCAAAACAGTCCTAAGGATGTTAGTAAACTATCCTCAAAAATTGTATTTAAAAATCAAATCACTGATAGTGAACAACTTCCAAAATAATAAGTGACTTTTTTTGACATCAATAATATTAAACAATAGGCAATAGGCAACAATCAGACATTTATTTTTGGTTAGCCATGGTGGTGTGCTATGATTTGGCAGGTGAGAGGGCAGCTAGCCACGGGCTGAATGCTAACCCTGCAGCTGCTGGCTCCGTTCCAGTCATGACCTCGGGGAATGGGAACAATGCGCCGACGGTGACCGGCAGCACGCCGCAGGATGGCGAGAGGAAACCGCCCCAGGCAATAGTCAAACCCCAGATCCTCACCCACCTCATCGAAGGATTCGTCATCCAAGAAGGAGCTGATCCATTCCCTGTAAGTACTAGTGGGTGAGGGACACCTGTCAGTTTAAAAAACAAAAAAACATGATCACTTTCTCGTAACCGCTGAAAAACAGCACACAATTATTTCGTCTAAATTCTCCGAAAAGCAACAGAACTATCCCGTCAACAAAGTTTTTTTCGTTTTTTTTGTGTTTTTTTTTTTACTCCTATGTCAAACCAACACAGGGTTACCAAAACCTTCTATTACTGTTATTTAACTCGCTTTGTAGGCCAAAACGCCACATATTGAATGAGTAGAAACCACTAGTTTTGTAACATAAATTAGTCAGTATCATAACAAAAGTAGAATTTGAACATACCTGCACAGTATGCTGTGGAAACCAATAACTGGCAGAAGGCAATATCATTCATTTATAGTTTAGTTGAACATAGGTTTAGAACAACATGACATGTTATTTTTGTTTAAAAAAACACAACCTTATTGGAATTAGTGCCTGTCTCGCTCCACCCACCTGGTACTCCCCTATCCTGTGTTTGAGCAGTTGTCTTGGTGCCCTGCCTGTCATCGCAGGTAGAGCGACCGTCCTTCCTGATCGACAGCCTGAAGAAACACCAGCACAGCCACTCCGAGAAGCAGAGTCCCAGTCCTCTCTCCAACACCTCAGACTCTGAGATGGACGACCTCTCGAGGGACGGTGAGCACCTCCTCTTCCTAAGGGTCACAGCAGTGTGGTCTGTACTAAGAAACACCATCTCTACCTAAGAGTCACATCTCTGTGTGTGGTCTGTACTAAGAAACACCATCTCTACCTAAGAGTCACATCTCTGTGTGTGGTCTGTACTAAGAAACACCACCTCTACCTAAGAGTCACAGCAGTGTGGTCTGTGATAAGAAACACCACCTCTACCTAAGAGTCACGGCAGTGTGGTCTGTACTAAGATACACCTCCTCTACCTACGAGTCACACATCTGTGTGGGGCTAAGATATGTATTACACACACAAACATCGTGCTATGAATGTACCAGCCCCATAGCTTCTCAAATCACGTTGCACATGCAGTGATTTGGTGGTCTATTTGAGCGGACCAGAATGCTCAAACAAATTTTGCATACGTGTCGCTATTGGGGGCCACTGGCTGTAGTTATAATTTGCATGCAAAATGACACTGACCACTGCAGACTGCACCTGCTCTCTCTGTCCACTTAGGGGGAGTTCTGTTGCCAATAACTTTGAATCGTTTGTTTGGGAGCAGAATATCTTACTAATCTATTATCTATCTTAAGCAAATGTTCTCATCTAACCTTTATTTTATAAGTGGGAAAAAATCTACTTAATATATTTTAGGGCTGCACAATATGAGGAAAATATGCAAAATGTGATGAGGTTGTGAATATTGCGATAAATATGGCTTGCAATAAATAAACAGATATTGAAGTGTACACAGTTCAGTTCAGCCTTTCTGTTGCTTTCAGTATACTGTTCAATTAAAGCAAATTGCCTATTGAAGAAATGTAAAAATCTTAAAACCAAGAAGCACCAATAAAAATAAATATAAGAATAGTTACAAAGAATGAAGTGCAGTTTCCTACTCACTCCCAGCTTCTTTCTACGTTACACAATGTAATTAAAAATGATAATATTGAGTTAAATATAATACTACATTCAAAATAAGGTATGGCAGTCCTTTGCGATGTGTTTATCGCACAAGTTGACATCACAATGACGATAAAATATCTAAAAATCGTGCACCCCTAATATATTTTACTGTTCAGCCCACACTTTCACACACAAGACTTTCATGATGACAAATAAAGTTGTTGACACAAAGCATGATTAGCCCATGCCAACTTGTGAGCTCTGTGGCAGAGTAGACTTGTTGACATGTTTGTGTTGTCCCCGTGCAGAGCAGAAGCAGCAGCAGGGTGAGCCCATGCTGACCTGTGAGCTCTGTGGCAGAGTAGACTTCGCCTACATCTTCAAGAGATCGAAGAGGTTCTGTTCCAATGTGTGTGCCAAACGGTACGTTCAAACACTGCCACGTCGGTTGGAAAAGCAAGCTGTTTGGAACTACTGACCTTTAAGTGCAAAGCTAGTGCATGCAGTCTAGTAGTTCGTGTTGTTCAGAGAACATGTTTGCATATGGCCTTAAACTCTGTTGTTTGATATTTTATTTGCTTTGTCTTCCTTGTTCCTAGCTACAATGTGGGGTGTACAAAGAGAGTGGGTCTGTTTCCAAACCGTAAAACCACTTTGGAGAATCTGAAGAAACAGCGAGCCGCTAATGGAAACCACCACAACTCAAATTTAGACGTCAAAAAGAAGGTACGTCTAGAAAAAACAACCAGCTATTCAAGTCTTGGATATGATTTGATTTAGTAAAATATTATTGCACTCGTCTTTTGCTTTCTTTCTGAAATAAAAAAATCACACCACTGACTTTCTAGAATTTAATTCTGAAGCGAGTTTTAAGTTGAAAGTGCTACTCTAACGATGAGCTGCACCTCGTTCTGCAGGCCTGCCTGAAGCAGCCCTCCGGCGGCTCCGTGTCATCAGGCCGCTCCGTCCACCCGGCTCAGGGCGGAGAGTCCAGCCAGTGTTCCGACATGTCCAGCTACGACGGCCCCCCGTCACCCCAGTCGGCAGCTAGCTCGGCCCCGGGGGTCAGAGGGCACGGCTTCCTGCCAGGCGATCCCACTAGGTGGAACGTGGGGGACGTTTACGAGTTCATCTGTTCTCTGCCAGGCGAGTGGGACGAGGCCGTCACAGAACATGTTTAATTAAGTTTAATGAATCAAGCCCATATTTAAGAAACTATTTATTTTTAGAGATTGTTTTACTATTATGTTAACTGAGGACAATGTGTGTGGTTGTACAATGTGTAGGATGGGGGGAGTCTTGTTCCAGCCTTTTCAGAGAAGATGAAGGGTTTGCTTTGGACGACCATGAACACAAATGCATTGGGATAACCCTAAAAGTTCTAACAAAAGTTTGTTCAGGATTAAGACATTGTTATATGAAAGGGAGTAGCTGAGCCGAAAGGGCGAAACTCGCGATTTACCAGTTGGTCTACGTTCCAACCCTCACCTTTGGTCATGAGCTTTGGGTAGTGACCAAAAGCATAAGATCGCGAGTACAAGCGGCTGAAATGTGTTTCCTCCGTAGGGTGGCTGGGCTCAGCCTTAGGGATAGGGTAAAGAGCTCGGTCATCCGGAGGGAGCTCGGAGTAGAGCCGCTGCTCCTTCGCGTCGAAAGGAGCCAGATGAGGTGGTACGGGCATCTGATTAGGATGCCCCCTGGGCGCCTCCCGTTGGAGGTTTTCCGGGCACGCCCTACTGGTAGGAGACCCCGAGGTAGACCCAGAACACGCTGGCGAGATTATATATCTCGTCTGGCCTGGGAACGCCTCGGGATCCTCCAGGAGGATCTGGAAAGCGTTGCTGGGGATAGGGACGGCTGGAATACCCTGCTGAGCCTGCTGCCACCACGACCCGGCCCCGAATAAGCGGCCAAAAATGGATGGATGGATGGATGGATATATGAAAGGGGTGAAAATAACAATCCAGTTTGAGAACTGAACGTTATTGTGATTATGCTTTAGCTCGACAGCTGTTGCTGAATTCCGCATGCTAATTATCGCCTTTTTTATAGCAGGAGCTATGAGACGTTACATTACAGTCCCTACTAAGGGCATCTACAGCCAATAAGGTGTGGCCTTACTCACCGGTGTCTCGTGTGTCATTGGTCCCCAGGGTGCCTGGAGATAGCAGAGGAGTTCCGTTCCCAGGAGATTGATGGTCAGGCTCTGCTGCTTCTGAAGGAGGACCACCTCATGGGCACCATGAACATCAAACTGGGACCGGCGCTCAAGATCTTTGCCCAAATCAGCGTTCTCAAAGACTCCTAGCCCCCCACCCTGGAGATAGCCGCTACACACACACACACACACACACACACACACACACACACACACACACACACACACACACACAGATACATTACCCCTCTGGAGCAGCTCTGCCCTGACTAACACTGTGACACCATTGGTTTCCTCTGAATGGGGAAAGACTGATGCTGTTTCCTTTGCATACAGTGGTGAGGAAGGGAGTTCTGATTCTCTTGGAATGAAAGAGAGAGAAGAGAAACGGGCGGAACAAAAAGGGAGAGAAGTTTCTTTTTTTGGGGTGAGTTCCTCAACGTGTTTTTTTTAATCTTTATGAAAAGTAATCCGGCCTAGCCCTGACTTAAAGGAGGCATGCTGAGATGGAGCCTTTACCCCCTGTACCCCTCAGAGCTAGCAGGCTGCGATGGACCCTTTACCCCCTGTACCCCTCAGAGCTAGCAGGCTGTGATGGACCATTTACCCCTTGTACCCCTCAGAGCTAGCAGGCTGTGATGGAGCCTTTACCCCCTGTACCCCTCAGAGCCTGGAGCCATCACCCCCTGTGCCCCTCAGAGCCTGGAGCCTTCACCCCCTGTACCCCTTAGAGCCTGGACCCTTTACCCCCTGTACCCCTCAAAGCCAGGCCTTAGCACAGGGTCCACCTCAGAGAGAACATTGTTGCTTATGTTTTGGACTTCAGAGTTTGTTTTTGGACTTAATGATTGAAGCGGCATACACAAGTCTGCGGACAAAGTCACAATGTGCTTTCTCTCTCTCTCTCTCTCTCTCACACACACACACACACACACACACACACACACACCAGGTTTGTCCAGTGTCCAGCCAACCCTGACCTGTAGTTGTCTGTTTGTACACACATTGTGAGCTAGTTAGGCAACAATTGAAATATTGTTTCATAGATAATATATTTATTATGCTTTTTGAGTGTAGTATAGCCATTTTGTTGTTTTTTTGACTTGGGATGATCTCTCTGACTGATAGATACTGTGTTTTCCTACAGGAGGTGAATAGTGCCTGGTGTTGGTGTTACCGTCAGCTTTACATTGTATGGTGCTCAAAGTTTGAGCCTTGACATGAGATGACAAAAGGATGCCTTTTTACTTGATTCATTTAAAACTTTTATTTTTTTAACAGAACCTGCCTCTCCTTGTTCCCATGACTGTACATTACTTTAGTCATCTTGTGATGATTTGACATTTGGAGTGGGTTTTAATCTTGTATTAAGACTTAAATTCAAACACTTTAGAGACTGGCCATTTGTAACATGCCTAGTTTTATCAAAACTTTCTTATGAGGGTTAGATCTTCTGGAGAAGTCCCTGCCTCAGGTTGTTGTAGTTCACATCTCCCTGCCTCTGGTTGTTGTAGTTCACATCTCCCTTGGGTCAGAATGCCAGAATGTAAATTGTAGTACACACAGAAGTTCCATGAAAGACCCCCTCTTGATAGCTAGGACGAAAAAGAACTTGAGCACAAAAACTATTTGGTCACATTACAGTCATGTGTTGGTTTTTTTTTTTTGGGAGAAAAAGTCAAACCAAAGCTGTTAGCAGTCCCCCTTGTACCTGAGCTCTCTACTTTGTTAACTACTGCATCTCTCTTTGTAATAATAGTATTGCTTCAGGATGCCACCGTTTGTACTTGAAAAATAAACTTTTAGATACTATAAATGGTTTTACCGGTCTAGAAGTGTTTTTAAATTAATTGGATTTTTACCTGTGTGAAAGAAAAGAAAATTAACTTTTAGCTCTAACTGTCACATTTTAGCCTAGTTGACATGTGGCTTACATCCGAACGTCCCGTTAACAGCATACTACAGCGTCTCTTGTCACAAACAGTGTTTAATATTAGCTTCCTTTAAAGTGAACAATTTCCTGATTCACGGCTCCGCCCATTAGCTCGGTCAGTTCCTGCACACTGCGTTCAGAGAGACTGTTGTGTTCAGAACCACATATTAATATACTATCTACTGTATATACTGCATACTGCATACTGAAACCAAAATCTAGTAAACTACGTAAAGATTAGCTTAAATTGCTAGTGTAACTCAACTGGATGATGTGACCAAAACCCTGTTTTTTTTCATTTTTATTTTATTATTCTGTCAAAGCCAGGAGGAAGTTGTCATCAGGAACTTTTTCCATAATAAAATTTCACATACTATGTACAGTTGATAGACAAATTGCTGTTGGAAAGCACCAAGTTCCAAATCAATCTACTTTCATAAATCATTGAAGAAAAAATTCATTTTGAAGAAGCTTTTCTAATAGATTTATTTCAGTTAAAAACATGTCAGTTCAAACGATTAGATTCAGTCACTACATTACATTATCTTGAAACAACCATTGTCAGTACAAAAAGGTTTGATTTTTAGAACACACTATGTAGAAGGTGTCATGTTGATGCTGTTGGCTGGCCCTTGTTGAGCTCAGAGCAGACCACTGGCCCCGCTAGCTACCAGCGACGTGAAACATTTTAACTTCTTGGCAGCCACAGGTGTTAAGCAAGCAGTCTTATTCATCAATGTCCGGACACTGTTGAAAAAACAACGAATTGCAGTTTATTTCCCTATAGAGCGCCTCCCGAACTGTTGGAGGAGAGAACAGCAGCACAGTTACACAACACTTTAACATCAGGAAGAGCTAGAAGAACGAACACGTTTCTAAAGAACCGCCTCTAATGTTTTTGTCACAACAGTTAACAGGTATTAACAGTGAATAAATAATGCTAAATTCAATTACCTATGGCGATTAATAATGAAACACTTACATAAAGCCTTTGGAACAGGAACTGGGCGTCTTTCTAATGGAGACAATTCGCTTGCAAGGAATGCTTATTGTAGTAAAATTCAAACAGCAGCTTGCATTGTTGTGAATAGCTCGAGCTGTGGGTAAGAAGTAGCTGCTGGTTAATTTGAGCTCTGTATTTGTGAGATTGCCCTTTCCAAAAGTCACTTTTCCTTACTTTTGAATAGCTAAAATCTTACTAATATGAAAGTAAATACACAGCCTAAATGCCCAATGTCTTAGAAAGTAGCCTCACACTCACAAACTATTTTCTTTAACTGTATAACAATTCTAACTGCATGTTCTTTCTCTGCTGCTCTGTCCCTTCTCACACACATGCAAACACACGCAGATATTGCCTGTTAACTTACGGAGAGCATTGGAGTTGTAAATAACAGCAATCATCAGCACCAGAGCTAAGCACAGAGTCTTCATCTTGAAGTGTAGGGGAGCTTACGTAGGTAGACCTGTTTGTATTCTGCTGTCTAAAAGTAGACCTCCTGTCTGAACAGTCGTCTCTGATGTGTTCAGTCATTTCAGTCCCCCCATATATACAGTATATGCAGTACACAGTTCTGTTTGGGGAATTTTGGGGAAAAGACTAAATTCCATTGAATACATTTTCACCCCCGACACCTCCTCCCCCTCCACCTCCCCCTCCTCCGCTGGCGGACTTCTGTTTTATTTATTGTCTTTTACTGCCACTTCAACCTTTTCCTTTTTACCAACAGGAGGAAGTGGTCATTACCACTGATGGTGTGAGAAAAGCTACAGGACGTACATCACATATTTTACCTCATCGTCATCGTTTTGACATGTGTCATGAACGTGTGACACATTCATTCTTAATATGGTATTGAAGAATGAAACACTGCCACCTTAACTGAAGTTATTGTTGTTATTTATTTAAAAAAAATCTGATTTGTGCTTTTCATTGCTAATGAGTATTTAGTTAAACTTTAAAGCCACTCTCAACTACTTCTGAAATACACTTTGGAGACTATGTTCACTGAGCAGGTTAAAAACATTTTGGAGACTACGTTCACGGAGCCGTCTAGGGTGAGATGGGGGTTTAGTGCCAGTGTCCTAACCAACCCGTCTCCAAACGATAAAAAAAACATGGTTACTCGTTTCATCACAGTATATGCTAATATTCTCAAAAAACAACAGCAACTAAATGTCTGGAGATACAAAAAACTTACAAAAGAAAATATATGGCTTTAAAAACAAGTGTTAAACATATACTATATGAATATACTACTATGAATAACTCCCCTCCCCCCTGCACCATACTAACAATCTGAATAACCCAACCACTCACTCTAACCCAACCAGTCACTGTACAGTACAGCAACCCCCCCCCCCCCCCCCATCATACTAACAATCTGATCTGAATAACCCAGGTAGTCACTACAGCATAGCCCCCCCCCCATCATACTAACAATCTGAGTTAAGTTCTCTGACAATATTATTGTATAATAATATGATATAATGAAAATGCTTAGGCTTTGTTTGTTCAGCTGGCTCTCTGAGTTCAATGTCACCCCACAGTAGCTGTTATATACAAAGTAGTCGATTATTCTGTACCACTTGGAATGTTGGAACTTTTGTTTTACATTTTAGACTATGTTGGGTTAGGGTTAGGGCTAGACTGTTGGGTTGGGCTTCAGATCTGCTGGGTTAGGGTTAGACTCCGTTGGGTTAGGGTTAAGGGTTCATCTCTGTTGGGTTAGGGTTTGGGTTCAGCTTTGTTGGGTTAGGGTTGGACTCTGTTGGGTTAGGGTTAAGGGTTAATCTCTGTTGGCTTAGGGTTAGAGTAGACTGTTGGGTTGCAGAGAGGATGTTGTTGGGGGCGGTGGTGCAGCACACAAATATCTCAGCTGACAAAGCCTTTACCATTACTCACAGCATCAGGGAATCCCCCAGTGTATTGCCAGTCCTTCATGTTTTATTACCTGTTTAGTTTTATTATAGACTTCATTCATAAAGTGAACACACCAGCGAATCCTATTTTTCTTTTTCTTTCTCGAACCCTTACACATGCACACATGCACACACAAATTCCTAGAATATTGTTTATTTATGAACTTCTTTATTACAGTGAACAGTTAGTGTAGAAATCGTTTGTTCTTGAACCCTTACACAGAAACACATGCACACAAATTCGCAAAATATTGTGTACTTATGAACTTCTTTAGTACAGGGAACAGTTCATGGAACCCGTTTACATTTCTCATCTCTGTCGCCTTCACAGACACACCCACATACACACATTTCTCTTCTCTCTCTCCTTCACAGACACACCCACATACACACAGCGATTCACAGAACAGTGCTTGGTATCACATCCTCTTTCTGTAGACGTATTAGGAGAACGCTCTGTGCCGTTTGACCTACAGAATGCTCTCGTGGAATATCTACAATATTCTAATGTTGAGCTGCAGACAAACCAGAGGCCAAGTTGTTTTCCCAGTAATGTTTACAATCCTCACAAACAGCCTCACGCCTCACGCCTCAAGCCTCAAGCCTCAAGCCAGGGGCGGCTGGTCCTTGTTTGTGCATTTGTCACAATAGTATATTATGGGAATTGATAAGGGCCACTTACACTGGCAATAAAGAATATTACATCAGTATTTTCAACTTCATAATGGTTTGCTCATGATACTTGAAAAATTGTTGTTCCTTAAGATGCTGCCAAAGATCATTAATAGCGATTTATGATTTAGCTTGAAATGAGTAAAACAAACGAAAACAGTTTATAATATTATACGTTTAGTAAGACGAGAAATGGATAAGAAAGATTAAATGGGCATTACAATATAAACTTTATAGCGAATATATGGAAAATAGAAGATCAGTTCATCTTCCCAGCCTCAGAAAAAGAGAGCCATTTGACCTGTTTGTTTCTTAGAAAAAACATTAATGCAGCCAACAACACAGCCTCCGTTTTCAGGTCCATTGAATAATAATGATAGAGAATCTCTTTTACTTTGGTTCAAAAGTGAACGTTTCTGTCGAGTCTCTCACCCAAGGGGGGCGGGTTATTATGGGCTGTAGCTTCATCTAGACAGTGAAGATGGGTCGGCGTGGTATCCGGATCACTCCGTAGGTGTTCAGCCCTGGCGCGTCAAAGCCCGGCGCCAGCCCCTTCTTACTGAACACGTAGAAGTTAAAGAGCTGCCGGTCCTGAGCCTCCAGAGACACGGAGGCGCTGTTCACCTTCAGCTTACACGGGTACTCCTTCTCCAGAACCACCCGGAATACTCGCTCCTCCAGGAAGTCCAACCCGATGCTCCGGTACTTTTCCGGTACCGAGGAGTCCACCTGGGGTCCAAACTGCTGCATGACCAGCACCCCGTCTCGGCCCTCCTTGATCTCGTAGAATGTCAGGTTCTTATAGGTGAAGAAGCCGACGTATGGCGCCGGGTCAGGAGGTGGGGTCACGGTGCGCTGCGCGGCCCGGAAAGCGCTCTCCATGGCGGGGATGAGGAGTCCGTAAGCTCGGCTCACCAGCTCCTGCTCTTTGTTCACTCTGGGTCGCACCCCGGCCATCAACACCGCCAGGCCCAGTTTGAGGCGCGGCACCAGGGAGAAGGTGGCTGCATACCCGTCCAGGTCTCCGTCCTTCCTCACCACGTCGTAGCCCAGCTGCTGGTTCACCTCCCAAGGCGTGCCCGTGGCGTTAGCAAAGTAGCTGCCGCCGCAGCGGTACAGCGGGGTCAGCATCGTCTTCAGGGTGTCCCGTCGGAGGAGGGGCCGGCTGTACGCCCCCAGCAGAACCATGACCAGCCTGGCCATGTCTGCCGAGGTGGAGTACATCTGGCCCGCGGGCCGGTACCAGCCCAGGTCGTAGAGCGGCGCCGGCTGGCCGTTGCTGTACACGCCGGTGGCCATCTTTCTCTGGATCTCCGGGGTGATGTTGAAACCCGTGTCGTCCATCCCGACCTGCTCTAGGATGTTTTCCGACACCCAGCGCTCGTAGTCCGAGTACAAAACCCTCTGGGCCAGGACATTGGCCAATAGGGAGAAGGCAACGTTGCTATAGTGACATCTGGATTAATGGATAAGAGGTAGCATTAGTAGTTAAATTTTATTTGTCACAATCACCATGTAAGTACTACAATGACAGTGAAATGTATTCCACAATTGTCCAAACTAATTTAAACATATACAGTGCTGTGCAAAAGTATTTGCCCCCTTACAGATTTCTTCTGTTTTTGCTTTTTTGTCACAATTAAATGTTTCAGATCATCAAACAAATTTTTATATCTGACAAAGATAACCTGAGTAAAAACAAAAAGCTGTTTTTAAATGATGATTTCATTTATTAAGGGAAAAAAGCTATCCAAACCAACCTGGCCCTATGTGAAAAAGTAATTGCCCCCCCTTGTTAAATCATGAATTAACTGTGATTAACCATATTTTTTGGAAAGCTGAGTTCAATTTCACTAGCCACACCCAGGCCTGATTACTGTCAGAACTGTAGAATCAAGAAATCACTTAAATAGAACCTGTCTGACAACATGAAGTAGGCTAAAAGATCTCAAAAAGCAACACATCATGCCCCGATCTGAAGAAATTCAAGAACAGATGAGAAACAAAGTCATTGACATCTATCAGTCTGGAAAGGGTTACAAAGCCATTTATAAGGCTTTGGGACTCCAGCGAACCACAGTGAGAGCCATTTTCCACAAATGGAGAAAACCTTGGAACAGTGGTGTACCTTCCCAGGAGTGGCTGACCTACCAAAATTACTCCAAGAGAGCATCGACTCATCCAGGAGGTCACAAAAGAACCCAGAACAACATCTAAAGCACTGAAGGCCTCACTTGCCTCAGTTAAGGTCAGTGTTCATGATTCAACAATAAGAAAGAGACTGGGCAAACATGGTATCCATGGGAGAGTTCCAAGGCGAAAACCACTGCTGACCAAAAAGAACTCAAAGGCCCGTCTCACATTTGCCAAAAAACATCTTGATGATCCCCAAGACTTGGAAAAATATTCTGTGGACTGACGAGACAAAAGTGGAACTTTTTGGAAGGTGTGCGTCCCGTTACATCTGGTGTAAAACTAACACAACATTTCAGGAAAAGAACATCATACCGACAGTCAAACATGGTGGTGGTAGTGTGATGGTCTGGGGCTGCTTTGCTGCTTCAGAACCTGGGCGACTTGCCGTAATTGATGGAAACATAAATTCTGCTCTCTACCAGAAAATCCTGAAGGAGAATGTCTGGCCATCAGTTCGTGACCTTAAGCTCAAGCGCATTTGGGTTATGCAGCAGGACAATGATCCGAAACACACCAGCAAGTCCACCTCTGAATGGCTCAAAAAAACCAAAATGAAGGTTTTGGAGTGGCCTAGTCAAAGTCCGGACTTAAATCCGATTGAGATGCTGTGGCATGACCTTAAACAGGCCGTTCATGCTCGAAAACCCTCCAATGTGGCTGAATTAAAACAATTCTGCAAAGAAGAGTGGGCCAAAATTCCTCCACATCAATGTGAAAGACTCCTTGCCAGTTAGCGCAAACGCTTGGTTGCAGTTGTTGCCGCCAAGGGTGGCACAACCAGTTATTAGGTTTAGGGGGCAATTACTTTTTCACATAGGGCCAGGTTGGTTGGGATAGCTTTTTTTCCCTTAATAAATGAAATTATCATTTAAAAACTGCATTTTGTATTCCCTCAAGTTGTCTTTGTCTGATATAAATATTTGTTTGATGATCTGAAAAATTTAAGTGTGACAAAGAAGCAAAAACAGAGGAAATCTGTAAGGGGGCAAATACTTTTGCACAGCACTGTAAGTACACATTTCAGTGGTTAGTCATGAAGATTAAAACAGTAAAATCAGTGGATATCATGTGCTACGCTATAAAATTATATTTAATATTGTATGCGTTTCTTATCCTATTGCTACTAATGTTATGAAAGCCAACTATATATATTTAAATATATCCTAAATTATTATTTCTTGTGGTAAAGTCAAACAAATAACTTTAAAAGATTTCCTAATACTAAAGTCATTCGGTAGTAGGGTAATGGGTAAGAGTTAAGAGGGTCTCACTTGGTGCCCGGGTCAGCCACCAGCACATCGTCTTGCAGCAGGTCGAGGGCTGCCTGTGTGTCTCCATCCCAGAGCAGGCTAGTGGCTCTGAGTCTCCGCGGAAGACCTGGGACAAAAAAAGAAAACAGAATGAAATACCTTTACATATCCATATATATCTAGCTAGCCTGGTTTAAATGTCAGGCTAGCTAGAAGCTTTCAATGGTTGTTTTGAAATTTCGCGCCACTACTCTATCCCCAACAGCTAATCATGATCAGTCACAGCCCACCTCCTGATACTCGCACAAGCAAATTTATTGGTCTGACATTATCACGGTCAGTCGGCCTAAAAACATTCGGCTTCAACAGGCTAATAAATATCTTGTCTGGGCCAAAACATGTTTCCTCCCCTGAGTAACAGAATATGCTGTTCCATCACATTTGATATGCATATCACATGCTTTATTAGAAAACTTTGAAACGTATCAAATCGTATAGTTTCTCTGTTCTCAAGCTAGTGTTTCGTTCAAGGAGACAACGTTATTACCACTGGGGGTGCGTTCCCTGCGAGAGCACACCATGCTGCTGCCCTTGTTCTAATCTAGGTTTACAATCCAGCCAAGAAGGCTATCCTGGTAACAGATTATTACCTTTTATCTGAAGTCACAAGAATGATGTCTAAGTATAGATTGGGTTTCCATTTAGGTAAATGGGGGTTAGGTAAGGTAATATGTAAGCAATGCTTGTGACATGTACTTAGGGCTTGGGCTACACTGTATTGGATTTAGGAACAGCACTCTGAATATGAATTCTAGTTTAAGTAAATAAAGTGCAACCGTAACTGGTACTGTATGCTTTTTTTCATTGCTTGAAAGTTATTTTGTGTTTACCGGACAGCTGGCTCGCCATTCGGCGCAGGGTGAGAGACGGGGAGCGGGCGAGGGACCACCGTCCGGAGATCGACGCTTGGCTTTCCCCTCGACTCCCCAGCGGGTTCTTAATGGTGAAGTTGGCCACGTACTTCTCCAGAGGGTCGTCCAGTGAGTCCACCTGGCCTTCCTCCCATAACTTGTACAGCATGATAGTGGGGAAGATCTTGGAAAGACTCGCAATTCTATGGGGAATGTTTAAAAAAAAAATGGGCCACTTTGATTGATAGTTTGATTAAAATCTGGACGGCTCCCTGAGCTATATATATATATATATATATATATATATATATATATATATATATATATATATATATATATATATATATATATATATATATATGGCATACATTCTGGCACTCTGACACTCACATTAGAGAATTGTATCTGTCTACTAAAAAAAACTGTTATGATAATATATTTTCACCATTGGTTGAAAGGCAGTGATTGGTAATTTTAATCATGCAAATGTAGAATAGCTTGGCTATTCATTTCAATAAGTGCTTTTATCCCTGTCTGTGGTGCCACAAGTATCCGTTGCTAAATGTTATTATCTTTGGATGATTCATCATTACACACCAGATGCAACCTGAAAATGTGATTTAAATTTGGTTTCCAACTATAAATAAATAAATCAAAATAATAATAATAATAATAATTCATTTTATTTATATAGCGCTTTTCTGACACCCAAAGCCGCTTCACAGCATAAACATAAATAACATGACAAAAATAAACAATTAGACAGAAATAGTTTAACAGACAGACAGCAACAACAGTTCTAACTATAAGTAAGCAAATGGATAGTATCAGTAAAAGAAAGGGACCAGGTTCTAAACAGAGTTAACTAGGGTATGCTATGGTGAAAAGATAGGTTTTAAGGTGGGTTTGAAAGATTGATAGCGAGTTGGAATTCCGAATTAGAGGAGGGAGAGAGTTCCATAATTTAGATGCTGCCCTAGAAAATGCACGCTCCCCAAAATGCTTCAGTTTTGCTTGTGGAGTGACCAGTTGCCTATCTGCAGAGGAACGTAGGGTCCGGGTAGGATGGTAAGGTTGGAGCAGTTCAGTGAGGTAGGGAGGGGCCAAACTGTGTAAAGCTTTGTAGGTGAGGAGAAGGATTTTGTAGATGATGCGCTGGCTGACCGGAAGCCAGTGAAGATTAAAGAGTACGGGGGTTATGTGCTCAGAAGATTTTGTAGAGGTGAGAAGACGAGCAGCAGAGTTTTGAACCAGTTGGAGATTGTGGAGGGAGGTTGTATTGATGCCGAAAGGAAGTGAGTTGCAGTAATCAAGACGGGAGAAGATGAATGAGTGAATGAGTTTGGCAGCTGCACTCTGGGAAAGGGATCATCGAATTTTAGCAATGTTTCAAAGATGGAAGAAGGATAATTTGACCATGTTATTGATATGAGAGCTAAACGAAAGAGTGGAATCCATTAATACGCCAAGATTGCGTACTAAATGGGAGGGGGAGACTGTAAGACCGTCAGTGGAGATTGAGATATTGACAACTTTAGTTAGGGTGTGTTTGGTGCCAATTAAGAGGAGTTCCGTTTTATTGCTGTTCAGTTTGAGATAGTTTTCTTGCATCCAGTGGTTGATTGTAGATAAACAGTGTTCAATACAGGCAAGTGGAGGACTATCGAGTGAAGTTGTGCTGATAGATCTGTGTGTTATCAGCATAGCATTGAACCAGGCATACATTTCTTGAGGGAACAATACATTGTAACCTGATAAGACGGCCACGATCAATTTGTCAAGGCATCTCTCAACACCATTGATACATACTCCTTTTCATTGTACATTAAGAAAATAAAAACTATTTGCACAGTAATACCCTGTCTAGTAAGTGGTGAAACCAAAAACCCTATGTATATACAATCCCTCACCTTTATGTAGTGTATATATGTATGTAACTATATGTTTATAATCTCACCTGCATGTAGTGTATATGTATATAATCTCATCTGTATTTAGTATATTTATATAACTGTATGTATATAATATCACCTTTATATAGTGCATGTAGTATATAACTATATGTAATCTCACCTCTATCTAATGTATATAGGCATATAACTGTATGTATACTGTATAATCTTAGTGTATATAACTATATGTATATAGTCTCACCTGTATGTAGTGTATATATGTATATAACGGTATATACTGTATATAAACTCACCTGTATATAGTGTATTCATTAGGAGTTGGTGAAGTAGGGTCGCTCCCGTTAGTTTTGCCAAAGTGTCCATTCCACAGGACAGAGTCATTAAAGACAACAATAGCAGAGAGAGCAGGCAGCCTTGTCTCGTGGATGCTTGACCTCAGGAGGGCATCTATCTGTAAGGGAAGAAATCACACACAAAATATTAGCCCTTTAAACAGGGGACTACTGGAAATTAAACATATTCTCATTCAATTACTAATTTATTTAAGTATATAAAAAACTAGTTCAATAGAACAGCATAGAACAGAATAAAATAGAACACAACAGAACAGAGCAGAACAGAACAATAGAACAGAACAGACCAGAATAGAATGCGGAACAATATAATAGAATAGAGTGAGGTTCTAGAAGGTGAGGTTCTAGGGTGGGAGTGTGCAGACCTTTCCTAAGGCCTCCTTGACAACGGGTAGTGGATGCTGGAGGGCCACAGGCTCAGGGAAACGGGGGCACAACTTCTCTTTCTCTTCCTGTTTCATCACCACTTCTTTACCAGAGGAATTAGAATAGTTTAATGGCAGATACAGATCATATTTTATTACATTGTAAATAATGGTATTCAAAGGTGCTCTTTACACTATACATTTGTTTACAGTATGAAAACTCAGAAAAACAATCAATCATATTTGGTCTCCCATCTTTAAAAATAATAAACAATTGTTCAAATATCAATGTATCAATATTAAATTTTCTCCTTTGTTTATGTATATTTTCCCAAATCGTTGCCAAGCAACAGGTGCAGCTGGACAGAAACTTCTAAATGAAATAAAAATAAATGGTAATAATTGTTAGGGTTTCATTTCACCATTTCACCCTCCTCACTGACACACTCAGTCACCAGGGCATGCGGATATGTTCCCCCCAGTGACGACCACCTTCATATAGCAAACCTCTCCTCTCCACCCCTCCCCCACTCCTGGAGTGGAATCCTGCCTTTAAACAGGCCTGTAATCCCCCTCCGCTATGTTCAGCTTTGTGTAATCCCAAAGCAGGCCGCTGCAAACGAGCAATTAAGGCCAAAGAAGCTAAGGAAGTTAAGTGTACCGGGCCGGCTGCAGGTTTGAAGCCAACATGGTTGCCGTGGTAAAAAAGGAAAAATACATAATCATACTTCTGTTCTCTCTTGTGTTGAAGAATGGCTAGATTTTTCATATAAGAAAGATGTAATGTCTTACCTATTTGCTCCTTGGGCATTCTGTACTGCCAAACAAAGCACCCTGTCATGACCATGGACAGCAGGAAGAAGACCACCATGCCCAACTTACTCCATTTCACCTTCATCTTGATGCCTTGGTGGGCTCCGTTCAAACACAGGGTTAAGCTACAGGGAGAGCAAGAATGATGTGAATGATGAACTGTTACTGTGGTATGCAATACGACAAAACATGTTCGTTTCAAATCACCATGTGCTCTTCAAATGGACATTATGACAGACTTTTTTCTTCTCTTTCCTAATTGTAAAATACTGTTTTAACCCATTTCTGTCTCCCATAATATAAATGGCATGACTGAACCCGAAATCTTTTTTTTTTCAAGTTATTCAAGAACATGAAGCATTTTTTTAAGAATAAAATTGGCAGAAATAAACTTAGAAAAAACACTTTTCAAAATAAGTCCTTAATGAACCTCAATGAATAAAACCCTGGAACGCCTGGCACCCAGAAAAGCAGCACTGCTAGGTGCACAGGGTGTCTTCACTTCCTGAATAAACCTGTTGACTCGGAAGCAGCAGCCTAAAGGACTTACCACCATACAATGCTCCTCAGGCCAGAGAAACTCTCACATCACAGCAGTCCTATTCCCAGCAGACCAGCCTCCCTGTACCATTTCATCCAAAGGGTCTATTCTTCTGTTTAACCCTGCTTCTCTACAGTATAGGCCATCTGAGCTGCTGGAAGCTCAGATGTGTCTTAAGCGAAAGCATTGACATGTCGTCCACCACTCCCTGCACACACTTAATCTCAGCAGTGATCCTTGGACGGCCAATGCTATTCCCACCACTCCGGCTACAGGCCAGTGATGTCATAATCTGGGCAGATTCCGCTGGGGAAAGCGGAGGAGGAGGAGGAGGAGGAGGAAACCCCTTAAGCTCTCGTCCTCTCGCAATCAAATAATTTCCCACTTTCTAAAGGGGGCAGTCACACTTCCCTCTCCTAATTACACACCAGCAACAGCCAACCAGGGCTGACTTCTCTCTCCTAACTACACACCAGCCTACATGCTAACAGCAAGCCAGGACTGGTCGGGCCATCAGAGACACATTCAAATGAGACTGGAGCAAATGGTGGAAATGTACCATGATTGGAAAACTGTGTCCTTCTGGCTTCAGTGTCCCAGTGTTCCATTTATGGCAGCGGAGGTCAGGGACTCTGAAACAGGGCAGCTTCTGAGTCAGGTCAGACCATTTCACAGACAGTCATGATTGTGTCCCCACAAATGAGAAATAGGGATTATCTGGTGTTATAGCCCAACAACAAAGATAAAGACAGTTTTCATCTGAGGTACATACTCCACTGTTTAAAAAAAACAAAACATGAATAGTTTGTAGTGAATGTTTAAGCTTGTGCACATTCTCCTCCTGATAGATGTTTCACAGCAAAATAAATCCACTCAACTTTAATCATAACAAGTACAAATGCAAACCTTGTATATAATCTGTCCAAACCAACAGTGTACACAATATTCCACAATGCCATAATATCTATATATGGTCAAAACTAGTTATAAGTTATTCTCATTGTAACCGACTGTTGTTTTTTTTTGCTTGTGTTGTAATGTGCTTCTTTATGTGTGTACGTTCAGATATCAACATCAGAGGGCAGTATTCACTGTTCTTTGATTCACAGCATGACACGTTTATCACAGACTGGAGGATTATCAAAGGCAAAGGGGTGAAACAACACTAAAGGTTGATTAGTTGATTCTTTTTTGACAATTATTTGAGGCTTGAAATAGGATTCAATGACACTCGGTCCGAAACAGGAAAGGATATGTAGGAAAGGTTTGGGTTGTATGCCGAAATGAGTGGATATGTAGAAAAGGTTTGGGTTGTATTCCTAAGTAAGTAGATATGCAGGAAAGGTCTGGGTTGGGTTTCCAAGTGAGTGGATATGTAGGAAAGGTTTGGGTTGTATTACTGAGTAAGTGGTCTGCTATGGAGACCTACTTAAAGACTACTGGGTGCCCAAACCAAAAGTCCCCCCCTCCCCCTCCCCCTCCCCCTCCTCACTCCCTCTCCCTCTCCCTCTCTCTCTCTCTCTCTCTCTCTCTCTCTCTCTCTCTCTCTCTCTCTCTCTCTCTCTCTCTCTCTCTCTCTCTCAATGTGCCTCTCTCATCATCACATTCCCTCACATTTACAGACCTGGTGTTCTCTCTACGTCTCCTGTAGGACAGAGCGAGCTTGTGTAACAGCAGCTGCCGCTGAATCCAGACCCCCCCCCCCCCCTCTCCCTCCCTCCCCTCCCCTCCCTCCTCCCCTCCCTCCCTCACCCCCTCCCTCCTTGAGCACACACAGTGTATGGAGGACCCTGAACCCAAAGCCTCCTCCCCGCTCCCACTCCAACTTCCTGCCTCCATTCCGTTACTATTCATTCCGGAATTCTTTTGTGTAGTGGGCCAACCGGCCATGCAGCGACTGCAGAGAAAAGATGGAGACCAAGCGGTGACAACATCCCATATAGAGAGAGGGCCGAGGGGAGACCCTGCTGCTTTAATAGAGACTGTCCATCCGTCTCCCTGGGGGAGTTAGACTGCTGAGCGCAATAAGAAACAATAGACAGTGAGAGACTCAGCATGTTGGTGGATAATGAACCCCTTCCACTTGAATCCCAGAGACTAAATATGTGTACGTCCTTGCAGACAAATGGATTGATTAAGTTTATCAGTGAACACTGTCTAATAGATGGCTGTGGGGAAGTCAGTGATCCATCTCTCATCTCCAGCTGAAGGGCTTTTCAGACTTCAGATTACGTAATAATAACATATGTCATATCTTACATCAAACCTCCCAGACCCACTGGCCTGTCAGTACGTTACCTTACATTACATTACGTTACATTACATTCAATTACATTACATTACCTTACCTTACATGACATTACATTACATTCCATTGCATTACCATACATTACATTGCATTACGTTACCTTACATTACCTCACAATACCTTACCTTACATTATCTTTCATTATATTACATTACATAACATAACAGTGCAGCAACTTACATTACATTACATTACATTACATTGCAGTACATTACATTACATTACATTACATTACATTACCTTATCTTACATTACATTATCGTACATTATCTTACATTACCTTACATTGCCTTACATTACATTACAGTACATTACTTTACATTACATTACATTGCAGTATGTTACAGTACATTACGTTACGTTACATTACCGTTCCTTACCTTACCTTACATTACATTACGTTACAGTACATTACATTACATTACCCAACATTACTTTACAGTCAACCTTACAGTACATTACCTTACAGTATGTGATATTGCATTGCATATTACAATTTGGCCCCTCCCTACCTTTCTGACCTCCTCTGACTCAATCATCTTTCCCGGTCACTCCAATTCTCTCCAGCTGGTCAACTGGTCATCCCCCTCTTAGGTGATGGAGCATTCTTTAGGCCAGTTCCCATATTATGGAACTCTCTCCTCCAGCTAAGTCGCAATCCTAATTCACTATGAATCTTTCAATTTCAAACCCCATCTTTTCACTCTGGCCTACCCTTCATAACCTTTTCAATCCCTCATCTGATGTTCAGTCTGTTGTTTTCTCTGTTTGTGTGTCATTGTCTGTTGCCATGTTTTCTGTTTGTTTACAGTGTGAAGCTTCTTTGGGTTTTAGATAAGCTCTATATAAATAAGAATGTATTATTATTGTTAATATTATAATAATATAATATAATATTATTGTTATTATCAATAGTAATCCCTTTGTGATTCCTATGAGCTGTGTGAATATTTCCAGTAATATGGTTACATTAGCGCCACCAGCAGCAAGGTCAGGGCCTCTAACTAATTCAGCTGGTGGAGGCGTCTGGCAGGGCAGCTTTATTTCACAGCTCATCACCGTCATGTTAGACATACATTCCTCTGACAGCAGCTACCGCTGTAGCCTGTACATTCTCACTTCCTTCCATAGACACAGACAGCAGCCATTTTCGAACAGCAGTTCAATATTTAAATATAATAAAACTCAAAAACAACTGAATATTTTTCAAACCTGTCATGAATCACTTCTGTGATTCTGTCCCATAGATTAACGGTAGTGATGACAGAAAGCTTTATTTCTTCCTGAAGGTGGGACTTTTTTCTGCCGTGATGCCCCAAACTGCAGTGCTTCTGTTCTGTCGCTGTAGACAGGAAGTGGCCAAAGAGGGCAGATGGATCGTACAGGAAGTGGCCAGAGAGGGTAGACGGATAGTCCCATGGGGGTGGGGGTGGGGGCGTGGGGGTGGGTTAAGCTTTTCTTAAACACAATGATATAAGTCTCTAGAATACAATGGCTCTAATAAAAGGACTGTATCTGAGTCAGAGGCGGCCTGTGAATACATGTTGTGTGTGTGTGTGTGTGTGTGTGTGTGTGTGTGTGTGTGTGTGTGTGTGTGTGTGTGTGTGTGTGTGTGTGTGTGTGTGTGTGTGTGTGTGTGTGTGTGTGTGTGTGTGTGTGTGTGTGTGTGTGTGTGTGTGTGTGTGTGTGTGTGTGTGTGTGTGTGTGTGTGTGTGTGTGTGTGTGTGTGTGTGTGTGTGTGTGTGTGTGTGTGTGTGTGTGTGTGTGTGTGTGTGTGTGTGTGTGTGTGTGTGCATGGGTACGTGTGCGAGTGCGTATTTTGGGAGGCTGACTGTTTGAGTGTGTGTGTGTGTGTGTGTGTGTGTGTGTGTGTGTGTGTGTGTGTGTGTGTGTGTGTGTGTGTGTGTGTGTGTGTGTGTGTGTGTGTGAAAGAACATGAAATACATTCATTAAAACATTAAAACATTAAAATAAGAAACTCTCCCGCTTATCTCTGTGTAGACACAGACCTCCTCTTATTCACTGTATCTCTGTGTAGACACAGACCTCCCTGTATTCACTGTATCTCTGTGTAGACAGAGACCTCCTCTTATTCACTGTATCTCTGTGTAGACACAGACCTCCTCTTATTCACTGTATCTCTGTGTAGACACAGACCTCCCTGTATTCACTGTATCTCTGTGTAGACACAGACCTCCTCTTATTCACTGTATCTCTGTGTAGACAGAGACCTCCTCTTTTTCACTGTATCTCTGTGTAGACACAGACCTCCTCGTATTCACTGTATCTCTGTGTAGACACAGACCTCCTCTTATTCACTGTATCTCTGTGTAGACAGAGACCTCCTCTTTTTCACTGTATCTCTGTGTAGACACAGACCTCCTCTTATTCACTGTATCTCTGTGTAGACAGAGACCTCCTCTAACTTCCCTCCCTCTTACCAGTGGAGCTAGCTGTGGAAGGAGCGCGCTCAGTCCTTCAGTTTGTGACCCACGAGTCAGGACAGATTAGAGGTGATTGGATCGTTGATGCCATGTGTGACCTACAATCTGTGCCGCGCTCGCATTGGCCGGACCGGAGGGTCGCCGATCTCCCTGGGCAAAGGTTGCTATGGAAACGACCCCTCGGCTGCACTAATCTGCTTCTTTTTCTGTTTTCTTTTTTTTTCCCCTTACTCATCTTTAGGCCGAGTTCTGCTGGATTCCTTTATGTCAGGCTCGTGTTCTTCTGCTCTATTTCCTCACTCTCTCCCTCCCCTCCTCCTCCCCTCCTCATCCCCTCCTTCTCTCCCTCCTCACTCCCTCTCCTCATACCCCTGTCCCCCCCTCCTCCCTCTCTTCCTCCTCTTCCTCCTTCTGCTCTCTGTAGTGTTCCCTGCTCCAGCTTGTTCAGACTAACACTGCACAGCAGAGACACTAACCCGGCTTGGCCCTCCTGTTCAGACTAACACTGCACAGCAGAGACTCTAACCCGGCTTGGCCCTCCTGTTCAGACTAACACTGCACAGCAGAGACTCTAACCCAGCTTGGCCCTCCTGTTCAGACTAACACTGCACAGCAGAGACTCTAACCCGGCTTGGCCCTCCTGTTCAGACTAACACTGCACAGCAGAGACTCTAGCACAGCTTGGCCCTCCAGAACCACAGTAAGCACTGAAACCAGGAGATTCTCCAACGGTATTATCTGATCTGGTCAAGACATGGCGGTCTGAGCAGACACACTATGTTACAATTCTCTTTCAATGACCACGTTGTTTACTGTCATTTTGCCTGATTAGGATGTCAGGATTGTGACACAGAGAAGAGCCTTGTCAAAGAAGCAGTGGCCACTCCCTTTACCATCCATTATTTAATGTTATTATTATTATTGTTATTATTATTGATCAGCTCACTTTGCCACAAATTATTTGTGTTTATTGTAGTGTAGTGTGTGACCAAATATTTGCAGCAGTGCAATGCACAGATACTGTTTCACAGCAGAAAGCCAGTAAATAAAGCATGTTTTTTAGGGCTAATGCTTGGTGGTGGTAGAATAATATATATTAATAAAATTATGGAATGGCTGATAATACACAATTCCTTTGGACAGCAGTTGCACATAAATAATACTAGAAAGAATTTTTACACCAATGAGTTTACACCAATATTTTTTTCATGGGTGGATGTTGGGGGGTATTCCTTGGAGTAAAAAAAAACCCAACCAAAGCAACTTCTTTATCCTTTCCGTGTTCACGTTATGCTTATTGTAGTTCTTATAACACCCTCAGCATGGCGCTGTTGATTCTAATAACTTGTTCGCTCAGTGTTCTAATAAAATGTATGATTCCTATAAATCGATCGACTACTTTTAGAGTATTATTCTTCTTTTATTTTTCTTGTATTCTCCAGAGATCTACAAACACTTGGACAGTGACTCATTGAGGCAATGAGACTAGCTTTAGACAATGGCCTTAACTTAACTTAGCCTAACAAATTTGTATGGGCTAAATATTGTGTTGTTTTTGTTCAACTGCAGTTTTGATTGATATGTCAATTATTCCCATGTAGATTTGATACTATTTTTATAATCGTATGTTTCATTGGCTAGCTTATTTGTTTGTACTCCTATAGTACTCTGTAAAGCTTTTTTTTCTTGAAAAGTGCTGTATAATGGTGTTATTATAACACATTTTGATCATCATCATTATTCTCATCATTATCATCACAGCAACAATGAGCATCTTTATTTGGGTTAATGCATGGTCATCCTTTGGTGAATAAGTTATATTGGCCTACTTTTGACAGTTTCTAATGCAGACATCTCTCCCAATTCAGTACAAGGCCCCCCCCCCCCCCCCCCCTCACCACCACCACTACCACCACCACCACCACCCACCCACCCCCTTTACCGATTTCCTTTTGGTTTCGCCCAAACTTGCTTTAGATCAGTGTTCTCACAGCTAAGCGTTTCATTTTATTGGCTGGGAATATTATGCGCTTCCGTGGATGAATTCAATACCGATGGGACGCTTGAGGACGTGTTCTCTATGAAGGCATTGGCTTTTTAACAGTCAAATGCAAATCATTTTAATTATTATGGATATCTTATATTTTTTATGGATATTGCCAATGGTATGCGCGGTCGAAGGTAAGTGTATAATGTATTTTACCCTTCTATAACGTTACATTATTAAAACGTGCTTGAAAGAGTACCGGTGTGAGCTTTAAAGCTAACAAATATTTAGTTTGGAATGCTAAGCAAGAGTCTAAAAATTGCATCTGCAAATTAGATGGTGAAATTGTGCGGTTATTAAATAAAGTGGTCTTTGTGTGTTATGCGATGCAATAGCAATAGCTAATTGCATAGGCCAGCTTGTCAACCTTCGGCTGTTGCATGCATCATCCACCTTTAGAAATATTCTTCATTACTCTAAATAAGATTAATTGTTATGATTTCTTTTTTGGTAAAATTATTTAATAATTATATATATATTTATTCCGCACACACTCAAACACACACACACACACACAAACACACACACACACACACACACACACACACACACACACACACACACACACACACACACACACACACACACACACACACACACACACACACACACACACACACACAGGCATGCTGCATTCACTCTCACATTCACTTTTACCCATAATAGAGAATAATAGGTATCCACGAAAGGCTTTAATTCACGTGCTCCTCTGTAGGCTACTTGGAATGCTTTTGTATCTTATTGTGCCTTACAAGGGACACTGTCTCTCTCCTAATTTTTATTTAAGAAAGACAATAAAAATCAACAGAGTGTAGAGGAAGAGCTATCTTAAAAGAAAATGCATTGAATGCATTTATGTTGTATGGCCTTTCAAATCCTGAAATTACGTCAAAGTGTCTTGTGTGGAACGTCTTTATGGGTTAAAAAGCTAATCAGGCCCTTTGCCCTGGATTGTTTTGGTATATATGATAAATGTAGATCCTGCTGTCCAAGTGAAAGTATTTTATAGAGTCTGCTCATACAAAGCCCCACTCACAAAATTCACACTGCAGCTTTAAAACAAGCTGTTTTCTTTCCCTGTGTGTGATCTTATTCTATGAAGTTAGGTTCCTGAACTATTTTGTCTCTTGTCATACACTTTCGTCTTTGCCTATCACCGAGCAGACGTTTATTATGCATTTTTTATTGAAATAATTAAACTATAGGAATTAATCAATGTTTTTTCCAATATTAAACGTATAGTAAAGACATTGATGGGGTGCAGACATCCGCCAGCCAACCTTTAACCCTAACCTCAATGCTATGGGGTGCATACTGTACATCAGCCAGCCAACCTTGAATTCCTAAAAGTGTTGATAATCTGCTGAATTAAAGCTTTATTAAATCTGAGGGGTGTCAAACAGCAGGGGTGTCTACAGAACGCAGTGAGATGTTATTTAGCATACACTGTTGGGTGATCAGTCTCCATGGTGATCTATAATGGTAACACTGTTCAGTTTCATATTGAGTGTTGTGAAAAAAAGACAGATTGCACAGATTATTCGTTTTATTTTATAAAGTTATTGTTGGAATATTTTTTTAGCCTTTTGAATAAACATTTTAAATATACTGTAGCTTTGCTTCTTGCTCAATATGCAATAATATACGGTTGTTAATCTATTCATTGGTTCACTATTCTGTTGGTCCGTTACGCCGCATGTTTCTGATTGCCTTTCTCTGCAGGTTACTTTTAAAACTCCTCCTCCTCTCTCTTTTCAAATACTGGGATATTAGTTGAGCTCCATTTAGAAAGATGAATGTTTATGTTTAATAGCTTTGTGTCCGGACTTAAACTTAGCTCTGTCTTTTGATGCAAAAGTTTTGTTCCCCCTTTGTTGTAAACACACACACACAGACAAAGACACAGACACACACATAAACACACACATGCAGAACGACAGACCGACACTACAGCACACACACACACACACACACACACACACACACACACACACACACACACACACACACACATACAGCCATAAACACACTCACAGACCGACAGACAAACAGACCGACACCACAGCACACACATACACACACACACACACGTACACACAGCACAGTCCTCTCTCTAATGTGTCCCCTGACCCCCCCCACCCCCACACACACACACACACCCCCCCACACCCTCCCCCCCACTACCTGAGTCTTGACGTCGGATGGTCACGTGACGTCTGTCTATCTATCTATCTATCTATCTATCTATCCATCCATCCATCCATCTATCTATCCATCCATCCATCCATCCATCCATCCATCCATCCATCCATCCATCCATCCATCCAATCTCCTTCTCTCTCTCTCTCTCTCTCCCTCACCCCCCCCCCTCTCTCTCTCTCTCTCTCTCTCTCTCTGTATCTCTCTCTATCTCCCTGTCTCTCAGCGTCTCCTGCTCTGACCCTTCAGACAGACATGGCTTCTGTTTATACCTGACTGGCTTTGGTCCCAGTAGGGGAATATACATTTGAAAAGCAGATGCTCACCAAATATTCACGCGTGTCAAAGGGGTGTGTGTTTTTGGGTCATAAGTGTAAAAGCCTTGCATGTAACTGAAGTTTCTTCTTGCTATCAGGGTGTCTGTTCCAACCTTCCTTCCTTCCTTCCTTCCTTCCTTCCGTCCTTCCTTCCTTCCTTCCTTCCTTCCTTCCTTCCTTCCTTTCCTTTCATGTCCATAGGCCAGGGCACCAGACTAACCCTGATACTACATGCTACATGAGTTCATTCACTGACCATAACCCTAGCCCTGAAAGGCTAAATGAGTTCATTCACTGACCCTAACCCTAGCCCTGGTAGGCCACATGAGTTCATTACTAACCCTAGCCCTGATAGGCTACCTTAGTTAATTCACTGGTTTGTGGGGTTGAGTCTCTAACCTCCTGGTCGTGTACAGCTGTGGCCGTTCTCGTTGAGACTGGATGTGTGAGGGGCAGGGCGGATAAGATTGGCCTTCAACTTGTTAACATTGGTCAAATCAGTTGATCTCTGCCTTTTGAAAAAAAATGAAACTATAAAAACAGGTGAAGTTGTGCTGACTCCAATCGTTTTAATATTTTAATCCACGACTGTTGTCCTACTTTTTTCTGCGTGTCTTAGCAAACAGAGTGTGAGGAGCAGTCTGCACAGACTGTGAATTTAGATTGTCAGGAGCAGTGTACACAGACTGGGTTAGTGTGTGGAGCTGTCTACACAGACTGTGAATTTAGAGTGTGTGGAGCAGTCTACACAGACTGTGAGGTTAGCGTGTGTGGAGAAGTCTACACAGACTGGGTTAGTGTGTGGAGCAGTCTACACAGACTGTTAAAATAGTGTGAGGAGCAGTCTACACAGACTGTGAAGCTATTTTTGGCCTTGGTTGCCCGTTTGGTTTGCTCTGGGTAAAGACTATCTTCTTGGCCCCAATGCCCTTTCCGGACGTTAGGAGAGAAAGTCAGCCATCTCAGCCAATCAATATCCAGCGTCACTCTCCTCAGCGCTCTTTCCTCTCCGCGAGCAGTGACAAAATATTGAGCATCCAAACAGAACATGACCTACTTCTTCTCTCTGGCCCTGTGGATGGGTAGAACACGGTTATGGAATCTATGCTCAACATGGGAGAGAGAAAAAGGAAGAGAGAGAGAAAGAGAGAGACAGAGAGAGAGAGAGAGCGAGAGAAAGAGAGAGAGAGAAAACGAGTAGAGCGAGAGACAGAGAGACTTACTGAGAGAAAGAGAGAGAGAGACAGAGGGAGAGAGAAGAGAGAGAGACAGAGAGACTGACTGAGAGAAAGAGAGAGAGACAGAGGGAGAGAGAAAAGAGAGACAGAGAGACTGACTGAGAGAAAGAGTGAGCGACAGAGAGAGGGAGAGAGATTGAGACGCAGAGAGAGAGAGACAGAGAGAGGGCAAGAGGGAGAGAGACTGAGAGAGAGTGAAAGAGAGACATGAGAGAGAGAGAGAGAGAGAGAGAGAGAGAGAGAGAGAGAGAGAGAGAGAGAGAGAGAGAGAGAGCGAAAGAGAGAGAGTCCAGAATAGCAACATGTTACGTTTATGACTAGATCCAGAACATTGGGATGTTGTTGTAATTAATTTGTGAGGCTATAGATCGGTTCCCTTTACAGCGATCCATGTATTAGCTCTCTGAGCAATAGCTGCACTTCACAAAGTAACGACCATTAAAGCACATGGCCAAAATTCTTTAAACATTTTCCCATAAGCAAAGTAAGAGATAAGAGTAACATACTCAAGTACATTTATTTGCACAGCACTTTTCTTACACATAGGCAATTCAAGAATCTTACAGAATATTTACATTTACATTTCAAGTTGTAAATTTTTGTCGTTCAGCAGATGCTTTTATTCAAAGCGACTTACATTACAGTGACAGTCCCCCTGGAGCTACTTAGGGTAAGTGCCTTGCTCAAGGGCACACTATCGGTGGTGTTCCACAGTCCTACCCACTAGGCCACCATAAAATCAATGGTGAAGTCTACATTTGGAATATTCACAATAATTTTCACATCTAAATAGTTATCTTGATTTTTTGAGAAATATTCTTTATTTTTTTATTTATATATATAGGCACCAGAAAATCAAAGGCTACCTACACCCCTGTTTGATATAAACTGCCCACAGTTAGCTGAGCTATGCAGCACATGCTAAAGGTCATTCACCAGAACACACACGTCATTTGTTCGGGATTTCTGCATTCATCGTTTTGAGCTTTGTGTTTTGTGTTTTATCACTTCTGTTTTATATGACTGCATAGATGTGACCAGTCAAAGTAGGGAAAACAAATAATACATATATTCAACTTAAACTCTCCTTTTATCTATTAAGTTTTTTTTTATAAAGACCTACCAAAGTAAACAATGACTTGTACATACTGATCAGTGCATTTGCGTTTCTGAATATTGTAGAACGGAACATTTAAATTTAACAATCACTTTTAGCCTTTAATATTTTGGTATGAAACAAAATGTGGTTTGTGGTTTGACTCTCTGTGTTACAGAAGGCTATTCGACTGTTACATCAGGACAAAAACAAGACTACAAATAATTTATAATTTATCACTCAACAGGGCATGTTTGACAGAAGTAAATTACTTTAAATATTAATTATTTTCTGTTGTCATTTCATTATCAGAATCTAAATCCTCCAAGGACAGCATCATTTATGAATATTTGATAGGTTGTTTCCAAGTACAAGTCGTTTAAGGAGATGGACGATTAAGTAGCAACACAACACTTTCTGTATTGTGGCAGGGCGAAGCGTCAGGGAAGACTACAGGCAGTGACATAGTAATATGGGTCTGAGAGTTGTGTGGCAGGGCGTAGCATCAGGGAAGGCTACAGACAGAAACATGGTGGGTCTGAGAGTTGTGTGGCAGGGCGTAGCATCAGGGAAGGCTACAGACAGAAACATGGTGGGTCTGAGAGTTGTGTGGCAGGGCGTAGCGTCAGGGAAGGCTACAGACAGAAACATGGGACTGTTAGAGTTGTGTGGCAGGGCGTAGCATCAGGGAAGGCTACAGACAGAAACATGGGACTGTGAGAGTTGTGTGGGAGGGCGTAGCGTCAGGGAAGGCTACAGACAGAAACATGGGACTGTTAGAGTTGTGTGGCAGGGCGTAGCATCAGGGAAGGCTACAGACAGAAACATGGGACTGTTAGAGTTGTGTGGGAGGGCGTAGCATCAGGGCTACAGGCAGAAACATGGGACTGTCAGAGTTGTGTGGCAGGGCGTAGTGTCAGGGCTACAGGCAGAAACATGGTGGGTCTGAGAGTTGTGTGGCAGGGAATAGCATCAGGGCTACAGGCAGAAACATGGGACTGTGAGAGTTGTGTGGCAGGGCGTAGAGTCAGGGCTACAGGCAGAAACATTGTGGGTCTGAGAGTTGTGTCGCAGGGCGTAGCCTCAGGGCTACAGGCAGAAACATGAGACAGTGAGAGTTGTGTGGCAGGCATCGGCACAGTGACACACACCCAGTGAAGCCCCTGCTTTAATCCTGAGCACTGAGCACACTGACAGAGCAGCCTCGACTAGGATTATGTGTGCTGGACTTATTCGCCCCACTCTCTCCTCGCTGGCCTACTTTTCATTGAAATATGGAGAGAAGAGGAGGGCTGGCTCTCTGTCACTCTCTCTCTCTCTCTCTCTCTCTCTCTCTCTCTCTCTTTGTATATACAGTATATTTGTATGGGAGTAATGCTGGCTGGGACAGATGGAGGGAGCAGGATAAGGTGGGGGGTGTGTTTGAAGAGAAAGAGAGAAACCACAACTTTATGTCAATTCCCATTAAGCCTACAGTTTAGGTATATAATCCATAGATTTGTAAAAGCCCTTTGCAACGTTACATTGTATTAACCAGGGTGGGATACTTGGCACTTATGGTATTTTTTATGTAATGTTGGCTATACATTCATAATTCATTGTGATGAGCCATTTGATCATGTAGAAATCCCAGTAACTCCTGGCAGGCTGATCAGAATTACATGAGTTCATACAAATTTGTCACTCTTGAATACAATACAGCCATTAATCAGCCCTTGACACTTACATTGTTTGTGTGTGTGTGTGTGTGTGTGTGTGTGTGTGTGTGTGTGTGTGTGTGTGTGTGTGTGTGTGTGTGTGTGTGTGTGTGTGTGTGTGTGTGTGTGTGTGTCTGTGTGTGTGTTTATATGGGATAGAGAAGCGGAGAGAGGTTTCCAGCGACACATTCAGCACACTGGGCTGTGCTTGAACTGCAGAAATGACTGTGCCATGACGAATGTCTTGTCACGGAAGGATAGGGTATTAATGACCCTCTCCTCCTCCTCCTGCTGCTCCTCCTCCTCCTGCTGCTCCTCCTGCTGCTCCTCCTGCTGCCCTTCCTCCTTCTTTTGCTGCTCCTCCTGCTCCTGCTGCCCTTCCTCCTCCTGCTGCTCCTCCTATTTCTGCTGCCCTTTCTCCTCCTCCTGCTGCTCCTACTCCGGATTCCCCTCCTCTTCCTCCTGCTGCTCTTCCTCTCCTCCTCCTGCTCCTCCTCCTCTTCCTTCTACTCTCCTCCTCTCCTACCCCCCTCCTCCTGCTTCTCCTCTCCTCATCCACATCCCCCTCCTCTCCTCCTGCTGCTCCTCCTCTTCCTGCTGCACCTCCTCCTCCTCCTCATGCTGCTGCACCTCCTCCTCCTCCTCGTGCTGCACCCCTCCCCCAAAGCCCACCATGCCCCCCCCCCCCGGTCGCCACTAGCCTGTAGCTTGGGCTGGTTTTTAATTGAGTATACATGTTAAAGTTACAATAAAGCACCCTTAACAGTATGTGGGGAGTATTTGCAAACCTAAAAGCATACACATTACTCACAAATATCATTAAAATCTTATGGTCAGCTGTAGTATAGCAGAATTATTTCAGCGTTGGTATAACACAGTTGGTAATATGTTTAATAATGTATATCTTTAAACCAAAGCAACGGTTCTGGTCCATGGGAATGATTCTGGCCTGGTCCATGGGAATGATTCTGGCCTGGTCCATGGGAGTGGTTCTGGCCCGGTCCACGGGAGTGGTTCTGATCTGGTCCATGGGAGTGGTTCTGGTTTGGTCCATGAGAATGTGTCGCGGGTCAGCGCTGATGCCCCCTTTGTTCCCCTGTTAGAGGCCGCTCCGCCACCTGGCACGGCACTCCCTCCCGGCTGCTCATTAATCACGGCTCTGATAGTAACTGGAACTGAGCACGCGGAAAAATGTCCCATTTATGGATGAAACAGTGTGTGAGTGTGCTCACGTTTCAGGCTGTGCCGAACAGAGGGTGCTTATTAACCCAACCGGAATGTCAGGTGCTTCGAGATGATCGCATGTTTGTCAGATTGACTCTCGTGCTGAGAATCTGACATTACATTACAGTCATTTAGCAGACGCTTTCATCTAAAGCGACTTACAAATAGTGCTTTAAACATGAGAAGATAAAAAAATACACAAATCAGGTAGATAAATAAGTGCGTCCCTCACCCAGTCACCGGTTTAATGTCAATACAAGTACCACATTAAACTACAGGATACAAATCAAGTGAATCACTAACCTAATTTTCGGCTAAGAGAAATTCAAGAACTTCAATTAAAGTAAAAAATAGGAGTACATCAAATGCAAAAGCAAAGCAGAGGCAGAACATCCGTTACATGGTGTAGATTATAATAGCAAAACAGAGGCAGAACATTCGTTACATGGTGTAGATGTTCTTGACTGGCTTCAATAAATCATTAATGGCAGATGTTTAAATATCCATACCTCTAACTCAACATAAAAAATGTATGTTAAAAATATCTCACATTTATTAAAATCTTTAAACCGTGTTTTGTCGATAAAGTTTTCCAATTAATTTTTTATTATTACTTCCATTGGGAATATGTTTTTATGAATCCCTATGGCCACATAACACAGGGTGGCTATGCATGCAGTGCCACAACAGAAACGCCTTGCTTCACCATCTTTAGGTTTTTGGAGAAATTCTTGCTTTAATTCACAGCAGCTCAGCTGACTGAAAAAGTTACATTTACGCCTTTTCCAACATTGGATTAGGCTGCAAAACAAATAAATTAAAGTAAAATATAAGCATAAAAACGATTCCAAGAAGGGAGTCAATAGAGCAGGAGAGCAGTTAAATAAGTAAGTTCTAGCTAGCACTAGTAGTAGCTAGTATGTTCAGGTAACTAGGGGATTCCACTGCTTTTCTGCCCAAGACACGCTCTCAAGCACTAGGACTGGCCAGGGGCCCATGTTTCGTGTGAGTGTTGATTGACATGCCACAAAGCTTTTTATGCTCTTCATAGGTTAGTAAGACAATGGGTCAAATTCCTCAACTCAGAAACCAGAATTGCAATCGACCATCAACCTTTTATATCACCATGAACAGCTGTGTCAAGCACAAAGCACGTTAATCATGCGGTGTTGTTTCTTACTTGTGAACCAGACATGGTGGATGGGTGACAGAGAGATGGTGGATGGGTTACAGAGACATGGTGGATGGGTTACAGAGACATGGTGGATGGGTTACAGAGACATGGTGGATGGTGACAGAGACATGGTGGATGAGTTACAGAGACATCTGTAGCTTTCTATTTGGCAAAGTCTACTAAATGTAAGGATTTGTTTCAGAAACACACTATTCACAAACCTTCTCAATTAGTGAATTATATGGGTATAAATATTGAATCTTCAAAGTATATCCCTTAGGATAAAAGGTATATAATATGCCGTTTCAAACTCTTTGAAGCCATTCTTACTTAAACTTTTCTGTACTGTATAGTCTGTGGCGTAGTGACCTTCAACAGCATCAACGTGGATGCCAGCACAAACCTTTGCACTGGATGACTTTGTAATCACAAGTTACATGATACATATTTGGGCTCATATGTGTTTTTATTAGACGCCTGGTGATATGAAGGAAGAGAAGCTTTCTCATAAATGTGTAATATACTTTGAAATAAATGATGTATGATTTTAGGAAATATTTCTGTAATTTATGCAGAGCTTGGTCTCCATGGGTGTATTTCCTTATGCCTCTTTACCAAGAGCATGCCATGCTCTCCACAGCCACGCAGAGGAAGATGACTTTTTTAGTATTTACTCCTCCTCATCATCAGCAGCAGGATGATGCTGATAGGAGTCTGTAAATAATTGAAATGTGTCAGTATACAGTGGTGAGGCAGGGTGACTAGTGGCCTACTTGCCCCCCTCTAGCCCTGGGTGGTGGGTGAGCGGAGAACGAGAGATTATGAGCTTGTCGCTTTGTGTGCATGCCTGCGTGTGTGAATTTTGGTGTCCAGTGATTATGAATCTATGACACTGTGTGTGTGTGTTTGTGTGTCATGGTCCTAACAGTGTGAAACAGTGAGAGCAGATGCCAGCATGCAGGGTGATCCCGTTGTAGTCTTAGACTGGTGGTTTAAATAGGAGGAGTCATAGTCTTAGACCGGTGGTTTAAATAGGAGGAGTCGTAGTCTTAGACCGGTGGTTTAAATAGGAGGAGTCATAGTCTTAGACCGGTGGTTTAAATAGGATGAGTCATAGTATTATACTTGTGGTTTAAATAGGAGGAGTCATAGTCTTAGACTGGTGCTTCAAATATGAGGAGTCATGTCTTTGACTGGTGGTTTAAATAGGAGGGGTCCTAGTCTTAGACTGGTGGTTTAAATAGGAGGAGTCGTAGTCTGAGACTGGTGGTTTAAATAGGAGGGGTTGTAGTCTTAGACTGGTGGTTGAGTTTGATTAGGATGAGTCATAGTCTAATACTTGTGGTTTAAATAGGAGGAGTCATAGTCATTGACTGGTGCTTTAAATAGGAGGAGTCATAGTCTTTGACTGGTGCTTTAAATAGGAGGAGTCATTGTCTTAGACTGGTGCTTTAAATAGGAGGAGTTATAGTTTGACTGGCGCTTTAAATAGGAGGAGTCATAGTTTGGCTGGTGCTTTAAATAGGAGGAGTCATAGTCTTAGACTGGTGCTTTAAATAGGAGGAGTCAGTCTTAGACTGGTGCTTTAAATAGCAGGAGTCATAGTCTTAGACTGGTGGTTTGGTTTATATAGGAGGAGTCATAGTTTGACTGGTGGTTTAAATAGGAAAAGTTCTAGACTTATACTGGTGGTCTAAATAGGAGGAGTCCTAGTCTTATACTCAATGTCCTCAGTGGTTTGGTTTAAAATATATGTTTTTTACTAATCAATACCTCCTCAGCACATTGCCATCCATACATACATTGCATTCATGTGGATGTATCTTATGTACAAACGTATTAAACATATAAACAACAAAAAACAAACAATGCAGTTTGTAAACAAGATAAATCTGCATGTATGCGATGTATGTACGGATGTGAATGTGCTAAGAGGTCATCTCAGCCACTACCCCAGTATGATCAGAGCCAGTGGCAGTATAGACAGTCCCAGGCACAGTGAAGCAGACAGCCAGTAAGATCAGAGCCAGTGGCAGAACAGACAGTCCCAGGCACAGTGAGGCAGACAGCCAGCCTGAGGGATGACCGCCACAGGAGGGAGCTTCTATGGATTCAGAGGCGGTGTAATCATCACATATATATATATATATATATATATATATATATATATATATATATATATATATATATATATATATATATATATATATATATATATATATATATATATATATATATATATATATATATATATATATATATATATATATATATATATATATATATATATATATATATATATATATATATATATATATATATATATATATATATATATATATATATATATATATATATATATATATATATATATATATATATATATATATATATATATACTGTATATAACACACTCTCACTAATATATCACTTATGATTGTTATTTAACCTTATTCCATAGTTTTATATAATGCCATGTGTAAAATTATTAGGAGATGTAAGCTGGAATGTGGCCACAATAAAATGTCAGTGGTGATAGGGGTCCTATTTCAACAGGCTATTAAAAACTATTACAGCAGGGCAATATAGGACAGTATATGCATATATGACAACAATAAGGATTCAACAAAAGCTTAGTCCTATTAATTCATTTTTGCATCGGGTAATCAGTCTTCATATATAGCCAAACATACGTTGTCTCATGAAGTTGTCGTGACAGGATGGCTATGTCTGGCTATGTGTCTGATTTTGATGGTTAATTATACATTTACAGACTTTTCTTTCATTCCTCTGCAGAAGTCCTAATGGATTCCACTACAGCAACAGCAGAGCTGGGCTGGACCATCCATCCGTCGCAGGGGGTGGGTGGAACAAACCATTTCTCTCTGTTCTTCTCCTTTACTGAGTTTGATTATCTGTGAGAGTAGTAAAAAGGATGTGGATGATTTCTTCTTCAGACACAAGCTGGGCCTAAACTAGGCCTAAACATAGCCCAAACTAGGTCTAAATTGGACCTAAGCTAGGCTGTCTTAGTTTGGGATCAGTGTCGTTTCACCACATATAATATTTATTGCACTCCCTCATGTGTTGTTGCCTCCAGATAGGATTAGTCACTTGGATAGATAATGTTTTGGAAAACGACGTTGTTGTTTTTTCTTGCTTTTCTTGTTGACTGTTCAGTTAGAATGAGAATGAATTCACGCAATGGCAAACCACCCGTATAGTACAGACCCACATACAATGAAAATCACATCGATATACCATTATAAATTACTAGAACAACACAATCATTATGTAGACTTAGCACTATGTTAAAGTATACAGTTATTCCTGTTAAGATTTTCAGCTCTTTAGCTAGCTTCACCTGACATACCAAAAACGCACAGAAATACCGTTGGAATATAAAGTGTTACTAGTATTTTAACAAACATTAGATCATTATATTGTGAAAAACCAAACCCATTTTTCATTTTGTTGTCCAGTCGAAGCATAAAATGTTACTAATATTCATTACTGTATAGTTTTACAGACACTAAAACCCATTTTTGTATTATGTTATTCAGCTGAAACATAAAGTGTGAAATAAATTCAAAGTATATCGCTTGAGACACTGAAACTCCTGATTGTATTCTGTAATCTTGTTGAAACATAAGGTGTGTTAAACCCTTTGTTTCTCTGTCCTGTGGGTCCAGTGGGAGGAGGTGAGCGGCTACGACGAGAACATGAACACCATCCGGACCCTGCAGGTGTGCAACGTGTTCGACGTCAACCAGAACAACTGGGTCCGCACCAGGTACGTCCGTCGCCGCGGCGCCCAGCGCATCCATGTCCAGATGAAGTTCTCCGTGCGCGACTGCAGCTCCATTCCCAATGTTCCCGGCTCCTGCAAGGAGACCTTTAACCTCTACTACTACGAGTCGGACTCGGACACGGCCAACAAGGTGTCCCCGGCATGGATGGAGAACCCCTGGACCAAAGTGGACACCATTGCGGCCGACGAGAGCTTCTCCCAGGTGGACCTGGGCGGCCGCGTGATGAAGATCAACACGGAGGTGCGGAGCTTCGGGCCCGTGTCGCGGCAGGGCTTCTACCTGGCCTTCCAGGATTACGGAGCCTGCATGTCGCTCATCGCCGTGCGCGTGTTCTACAGGAAGTGTCCCGGCGTGGTCCTGAACGGAGCGGCGTTCCCAGAGACTCTATCGGGGGCGGAGAGCACGTCTCTGGTGGCGGCGCGGGGCGTGTGTGTGCCTAACGGCGAGGAGGTGGATGTGCCCATCAAGCTGTACTGTAACGGGGACGGGGAGTGGATGGTGCCCATCGGACGCTGCATGTGCAGAGGAGGATACGAGGCCGTGGAGAACGGCACTGTCTGCAGAGGTGAGGCTGGACTATGTTCACACACACACACACACACACACACACACACCCACCCACCCACACACACACACACACACACAAATACAAACACACATACGCTGGTTGGTCCACAGTCACTTCCTTTCTTCATGCTGATTGGTCACTCAGGTCTTTGTCCTGCTGATTGGCCCAGAGTCAGCTCCCTTCTTAATTCTGATTGGTCACTCAGGGCTTTATGATCCAGCCCTGGTAACAAAGCCCTGAATTACCTATCTGGACATTAGTAACCATCAAACAGGCCCTAACACTAACACAAGGCATGCCGTCCAGAGGCTCTGATATTACCCAGCCGGAAAGCCCCCAGGAATGCAGACACGTGACCATACTACCCCCACCCCCCACTGTGTTGTCCCAGTTGGTTCAGTCCTGGAAGAAGTCGTTATTCCGGAAGCCATTTTGACAGTGATGCGGCACGACAGCGGTCGTATGACGGCTGTATGAGCATGGCCTCGTACCAGTAGGCACCCACACACTCATCACTGGCTCTATATATAGGCCTAGGTCCCGCTCATACATAATGAAGGATACGTCTATGGTTTATGTAAGAGTTCCTAGAAGAAGTCCTGTTTTCTGAGGGGGGCGAGGTGATTAGGGCCGATGTAGCTCTGTCGTATTCCCAGAGGGCGTTCATGTAAAGGAAGTAAAGTAGAGAGTGTCCTCATCCTCTGATTCTAGAGTTTGGTGGGTGAGCCCTGTACCCTGTCTGTCCTCACTCACTTCAAACTGTTGTTCAACGCTCACCTTGGTTTATTGTGAAGAACGCTGGAGAAAACACAATCATATGAACTCCTATTAAATCATATTAAATCATAATTACATCAACATCATTTTTTTTCACTTCCAAAAAAACTTAGATAGATATAGATATATATATAGGTTACCTGACAACTTTAAATTCTAAAAAGTATTTTCCTATTTAGTTCTGCCATTGTGGTGTCCTTCCCCATCATATATCCAGTATTGTGTTACAGTATATAAATAGAAACCAAGACTGCTGTCTGCAGAGGACTTTTATGTAACTCATCTCTTTCACGGTGTTGTATGGTGTAGTTATATAAAGGATATGGTGCTATACAGTGATGTTACACTATGCAGTGATATGTCTTTCCCCACAGACATCAGACCTTGCTAGCATGTAAATCCACACACACCTATTACCTTAGAGTGTCATTCCTCGGACAGATGGTCCTGTGCTTTCAGTTCTGTGGTCATCTGTTCTTCCTTGAGATGGCTTTACTGCAGTAGCTTTTGGAAGGAAATCTAGGATATTGCTCCATTGAGAGTAGGAGGATTTCTCAGCGGAGGTATCATTTAACTTATAACCTGATACGGCTGCTTCAGTCATGTCAAGGAAAATAGTGCTTGAGAGCACATTACCGCTTTTGTTATGACTTAGGACACCCCTTAGTCTTGGGAGAGAAACAGACAGGCAGCCAGCCATGTGCTTCTTATCTAATGCCTGTTCAAAAGTGTCTGTCTGTCTGTCTGCCTGCCTCCCTGCCTGCCTGCCTGGCTGGCTGTCACGTTGACTTCCTGCGTCTACATTAATTGGCTGGCTGCCTGGCTGACTGGCTGACTGGCTGACTGACTGGCTGTCTGGCTGTCATGTTGACTTCCTTCGTCTACGTTCATTATGCCTCTGTCTCCTCCTCTCTGTTCCCCGTATGGCTGGCTGGCTGGCTGACTGGCTGGCTGGCTGGCTGACATGTTGATTTCCTGCGTCTACATTAATCTCTGCCTCCGTCTCCTCCTCTCTGCTCCCAGTATGGCTGGCTGGCTGACTGGCTGACTGGCTGGCTGGCTGGCTGGCTGACTGACTGGCTGACTGGCTGGCTGACTGTCTGGCTGGCTGGCTGGCTGGCTGGCTGTCATGTGGACTTGCTACGCTCATTACGTCTGTCTCCTCCTCTCTGCTCCCCAAATGCCAGGGGCCTCTTGGTCTTAAGCCATTAAGTCACATGTGGTTCTCTTCATGGAGGGGCATGCCATGTTGTTCTGGGGCCTATGGCGTTTTACTACACAATCAGCACACACACACACACACACACACACATACACAGTAAGTTAACACACACACACACACACACACACACACACACACACACACACACACAGAGTAAGCTAACCCACACACACACACACACACACACACACACACACACACACACAGAGGGAGACGCACAGAAGGGCTATTCTGTTATTGTGTGGTTTTAGGGTCGAAGAACCACCAACTCCCAAGAAACATTGAGCTGGGTTCGAAGGTACAGGTTTCCATTGTTTTAAGAAAGAGAGAGAGAGAGAGAGAGAGAGAGAGAGAGAGAGAGAGAGAGAGAGAGAGAGAGAGAGAGAGAGAGGCAGGCAGGCAGGCAGGCAGGCAATGATTCAATTGGTCGGCGATGGTCAGTATAGTGGCCCAGACTAAGACACTGTTTAGGTATGTGACCTTTGCAGTGTGTCAACTTTAGTTAAGGCTTTGATAAGGGCAAACTCGGACAGCTGTGTTTCTGAACAGTACCAAACATCCGGGTGTACTAGGTTGTTTATTTAGTGTGGGATGAGACGGACGACGGATGAGCGTGGGGTGAAATCTTGGATTGTGATTGGCTGGAGTTTCCCATGTGTTTGCTGAGGATAGTTAAGCAATGGGCCTGTCTTGTTCTCATCTCACTGTCAAAAACGTTTTGACGAAGACAGTATAGTCTAAATTATTCTGTAAATCCTACCTTAAAACATAACCTAACTTGACAGTAAAATCAGTCCCATAAAAATAGCACAAATCCTTTGTTGTTGATAGTTGTTGATAGTACTGGAATAGTTGTTCATCACCTGGATTAAACCTTTAATTTTTCTTCCTGCGCTGCACCGCTGCGTGCGATAGGCCAGAGAGATGATGCTAACCCTCCCTGATTGGTGGCGGTCCTCGGTCTCGTTGTCGGTGCTTGCCCTCGTTTTGTCAGGGTGCAGATGTACCGTTGTCAAGGCCAACAGAACGACACGCCAAAGGCCGTCTGAGGGCATGGAGCTCCAGCACACAGACAATGAGGCTGACACTCTCTCTCTCTCTCTCTCTCTCCCTCACTCCCCCCCTCTCTCTCTCCTTCTCTCTGTCTCGCTCTCTCTCTCTCTCTCTCTGTCTCTCTCTCCCTCTCTCTCTCCCTCTCCCTCTCTGTCTCTCTCTCTTTCTCCCTCTCTCTCTCTCTCTCTCCCCTCTCTCCCTCTCTCTATACCTCTCTCTCTCCCTCTCTCTCCTCCTCTCTCTGTTTTAGTGCAGGTTAGCTGAGCCACTGGGCTAGCGTCAGTCTGGCTCTCTGCTTTGGGCTCCATGGAGCACGGACACTCAGTCTGACTCAACACACACATTACACACAGAACAGAAGTGTTGCATGCATCGTTATTGACACACACACACACACACACACACACACACACACACACACACACACACACACACACACACACACACACACACAGAGGGGCTGAGCTCTGTGTAATGGAGCTAAGGAACACTACTCGTCCCAGCCAGGGTGTCAGCTGTGTGGGCGATGATGATGATGATGATGATGAGGAGGAGTTAGTCATAAACAGGCTAACTGAACTCTGACCCCGCTCCACTGGTGTTTTAGAGATGGATGAACGGTGGCCTGCTAGTTCTCCACCATCCATTTCTTTCCTCCTCTTTCTTCTTTTCTCTCTTTTTTTCTTCCTTCCTGCTATGGCATGTGTTGTGAGCATATAGTATGCTGTGTAGTGTCTGCTATAGCCAGTGTTGTGTGCCTACAGTATGCTGTGTAGTGTCTGCTATGGCCAGCTGTGTGAATGTACTGTTTGTTGTGTTGTTGTGTGGTGTCTGCTATGGCCAGAGGTGTTTTTTGTCTGAGGTTCATTATGTAAAACCAGCATGTCTCATTCACAGGAACAGATCCAATAGTTCAATGGCCTGACAGATTGGGACTGACTTCACTTGCTAGCTGGTTACATTGTGTTGTTCTTGATTGTTCGAGGTGTTCCTTACTTTATAATATAAAGTTGATATACTGCTAGGCTGGCTGGCTGTGAGCAGGGGTAGGTATGATGGTGGGTGGGTGCTGTTTTATAGTTATAGAGAGATTAATACATAATATGTTTCCTTAGCCAACCATTTAAACATTCCAAACAGATCCCAGAGACCCGGATACCACATGAGGCTTAAACATGGAAGGGCTTGAGACATTCCCTTGGCAACACGTTGTCAATGACAATCCAGCGTTACTATACACAGTCTCTCAGATCACCTTATTGGACCGTAGGGGCCGTGGCGTGACGACCTCCGCTGTCAGCCCCATCAGAGGGATATTACTAAAACACACACACACACACACACACACACACACACACACACAAACACACACACACACACACACACACACACACAATATTAGAAAAACTACAACATGTTTTAGAAGTGAATATGGCACTGAGGAAAAACTGCCTCAAGCTCCCTCTTCATTTCCCTGTCTCTCCTTTTCTGTTTCATGTTTAACCAAGGGCAGTGTCTTTGTCTGATTTAAATGTTTAACCAACGGCAGTGTCTTTGGCTGATTTAATTGTTTTACCAACGGCAGTGTCTTTGTCTGATTTAAATGTTTAACCCACATCATGTCACCAGCTTTTGGAGTGGTATGGAAGCCCATAAGGGACTTTATTCAAATGAAAATGTAAACTTGAAAATGAAAATGCAATTCCACAATAGCATTATCACTTTCCACATTTTGTATGTGTTATCTGAGACAAAATGTAAATGAAAATGCAATCATCCCATTTGCATTTGCATTTTCAAAGGTTCCAAAGGGCATTCTGTGTCAATATTCAAATTCAAATGCAAAAGCTGTTTGACATTACATTTTCAAAATCCTACCCCGCCATACTGCGGACAATATTCAAATGTTAATTCAAACTTGAAAATTAAAATGCAATATAAAAAATTAATCCTCATTTTCCATTTGTGCAAGCATAATTTATGTCACAATTAAAATTAAAATGCAGTTGTCTAACAATTTGAAAATGAAAATGAAATCGCATTTGCCATTACATTTTCAAACACTTCATCTTCAGTACTACCCTGTGCAGTGGACAATATTCAAATGCAATACCCGAATCAGCGCTACAAGTCTATTGCATTTACATTTACATGTCACCACGCTATCTTTGGGACACAACATGAAAATTCAAATGCAATCTGTCAGTCCTCTCATCAAGGCGGGTCTTTAGTTTGGACCTCACTTCCTCCTTCAGTCACTTAGTATAGTGCTAGCTGTAGCTAGCGGTGTGTCGGGTACGCCGGGAGATAGCCACTGTAGCTATGTGACGGCAACTTAATTTTGCCATTAACAGAGGTTCGCGACAGAACAGAGAAAGTATGTATTGCAGAGTAGGTCTCCTCCATTTCTGGCACCGACGTGGACGTGTCTCCCGCACCAGCCAAGCCTATGCCATTGCCGCAGAGATGAACACTCAGTGTGGCTAACTCTTGAAAGACAAATGAGCAACCTCACCTTAATAAAATTGCCCAAAACAAGCGCAACACTGCCTATTGCCACATATTTATAATACAACATTATTAAAACTAGGAGTGAACCTTTATGAATACATTAAAACCTTTTCCAGAAGAAATTTCCAACGTTTATAATGCACCTTTTAATTAAATAGCTTTGTTCAATCTAAGGTGGTACAATCCTGCCTTCATATTATCACCCATATCCCATATTGTGCTATAGGTTTATTTAGTCGGTATGATTCTGATAATTAATATTGTGTAAACATGCAAGTGAAAGTTGAAAATAATGCAGTTGTGCCCAATCTATTACTGCAAGCGTTAAGCTATATGGCTGTCCTGCTTCTCTTCGTTTCAGCACTGTCATTGTGAATAATTAGAGAGAGATTTTAATAAATATACTTCTTTTAATGAATGCAAAAACATAGAACTTGCAGAAAAAAAAACATGACTAAGGACTTGCGAAATTGCAGCTCCAACAACGAGTTGGTAAAAGGTTAATGAAGCAAGTCACTAAACGAGGAAGTGACATCTAAACTAAAGACCCGCCTTGATGAGAGGACTGACAGATTGTGTTTGAATTTTCATGTTCTGTCCCAAAGAGTGCGTGGTGACTTGAAAATGCAAGTGCAATAGACTCCTAGTGCTGATTCGCGTATTGCATTTGAATATTGTCCACTGCACAGCGTAGTACTGAAGATGAAGTCTTTGAAAATGCAATGGGAAATGCGATTTCCTTTTCATTTTCAAATTGATTGACAACTACATTTTAATTTTAATTGTGACATAAATAATGCTTGCACAAATGGAAAATGAGGATACATTTTTTATATTGCATTTTAAAAAAGTGTGAATTAACATTTGAATATTGTCCGCAGTATGGCGGGGTAGGATTTTGAAAATGTAATGTCAAACATCTTTTGCATTTGAATTTGAATATTGACACAGAATGCCCATTGAAGCATTTGAAAATGCAAACGCAAATGGGATGATTGCATTTTCATTTACATTTTGTCTCAAATAACACATAAAAATGTGAAAAGTGATAATGCTATTGTTGAATTGCATTTGCATTTTCAAGTTTACATTTTTGTTTGAATAAAGTCCCTTATGGGCTTCCATAGAGTGGCTTGATTTATGAACATTTGCCAACGCTCTTTGAGTGGGTGGAGCTACAGTCAAACCGGCCCAAACCGAGTGAATAATCTACAGAATGTAACCTAAACCGAGTGAAGAATATGCTGTATATAACCTAAACTGAGTGAATAATCTACAGTATGTAACCAAAACCGAGTGAAGGATATGCTGTATATAACCTAAAATAATATACAATATGAAACCTAAACTGAGTGAATAATCTACAGTATGTAACCTAAACCGAGTGAAGAATATGCTGTATATAACCTAAAATAATATACAATATGAAACCTAAACTGAGTGAATAATCTACAGTATGTAACCTAAACCGAGTGAATAATCTACAGTGTATAACCTAAACTGAGTGAATAATCTACAGTGTATAACCTAAAATAATCTACAGTATATAACCTAAACTGAGTGAATAATCTACAGTGTATAACAACCTAATGGATGATTCCAGAACCACTAACCCTGGTCCACTGTCCACAGATTGCATTGATTTTCCAGTCCAGCTCCCAGTTGCTGCCTTCATGTACAGAACACATGTACTGAGTCTCTACCATCCCTCTGTGGGAAGTCTGACTCGTAAATGAGGAACTCACCTTTACAGTCCGTATGTTGTTTGACACTGTTATCGTGACAATGCAACTGGCTGCACACTGTTACTGTGACGATGCTGCTGGCAATACAAACTCCAATAGCCGCCATAGAAACCAGACTGAACAGAGAGATATCCGTTGTAATTATAAGCCTGTCGCTATGATCACAGACGACAGGTGAATGTAGGCGTATATTATGAATATATTAATAGGAGGGTTGAGTGTCTGAGGTGTGCTCGTGGATATGTGTCTCTGTGTGTGTGTGTGTGTGTGTGTGTGTGTGTGTGTGTGTGTGCCTGTCTGTGTGTGTGTGTGTGTAGGGGTGTGTGTGTGTGTGTGTGTGTGTGTGGGGTGTGTGTGTGTGTGTGTGTGTGTGTGTGTGTGTGTGTGTGTGTGTGTGTGTGTGTGTGTGTGTGTGTGTGCGTGTGCGTGTGCGTGTGCGTGTGTGTGTGCGTGTGCGTGTGTGTGTCTGTCTGTGCTGGGACCCGGAGCAGCAGGTTTCTATACAGAAACAGATTTTCCTTTAGTAGGCTACTGTCTGTGGAGCCCTCCCAGACATATGCTGTCAATCATCTCTCTCTCTCTCCTCTCTCTCCTCTTGTCCGTCTTTCCTCCATGCTGAGATGTGTGAGGGTGGGGGGAGTGAGGGAGACGTATGACAGACGCGTCCTTTAGTTCTGCCCCATCTGAGTCGAGTATGTGTGTCTGTCTGAGTTGTGTGTGTGTGTGTGTGGAGGGGGGGAGGGGGGGTTCTACGCTACCCACTACGTTGTCATGACGCCTGTTGTTGTGAGGTAGTATAGCTGATCTTGTAGAGAGGAAAGGATGTCTCATACGAATGAGAGAAATCCATCCCAGCAAAACACTTACTGTTGCAGAGGAGGGAAATAATTAATGTGATTTCGTTTCAAACTTTGAGCTTGCATTATTAATTCTTAGAGGAAACTGTCAAGGCTTCGAGTGACTTTGGTAATTTGGTTTTTTTAGGCTGGTGGAATGAAGTAGGGCCCACACTCACTGTGCCCAGCAGTAATTTACACACAATTTTTATCCTATCCAACAGCCACAGTTCATCTGTAGACACAGTTAATCTATAGACACAGTTCCTCTGTAGACACAGTCCATCTGTAGACACAGTTAATCTGTTGACACAGGTAATCTACAGACACAGTTTATCTGTAGACACAGTTAATCTGTAGACACAGTTAATCTGCAGACACAGTTCATCTGTAGACACAGTTAATCTGTGGACACAGTTCATCTGTAGACACAGTTAACCTTTAGACACAGTTCATCTGTAGACACAGTCCATCTGTAGACACAGTGCATTTCCATCTGCAGACAAAGTGTCAAACACACCTCTTTAGACAGCACTTCCTCTTAGCATTAAAAGAAAACACACAAACACCAAATTCACACTCATATTTAAATACACAAACACCAAATACACACACTCATATTTAAACACACAGTTAATCTATAGACACAGTTAATCTGCAGACACAGTTCATCTGTAAACACAAATACACACGCTCATGTTTCTGACTTTGCTTGTCATAATGATTTGTGTTATTTTCTGATCTGCTCTGTAATTTCTCTTTGTTAAAAATTACATGAATTTAATCCCCCCATTAACCCCCCCTCCCCCCTCTATCTTTCTGGCAGCGTGTTTGTCGGGATACTTTAAGGCTTCCCAGGGAGACAGCAAGTGTCTCCAGTGTCCCATCAACAGCCGCACCCCCAACGAGGGCGCCACCAGCTGTGTGTGTCGGAACGGTTACTACCGCACCGACTCTGACCCAGCCCAGAAGCCCTGTACCAGTACGTAACCCTAACCCTAACCCTAACCCTGAACCGGCCCAGATGCCCTGTACCAGTGCGTAACCCTAACCCTGAACTGGCCCAGTGCGTAACCCTAACCCTGAACTGGCCCAGATGCCATGTACCAGTATGTAACACTAACTATAACCCTAACCCTAACCCTAACCCTGAACCGGCCCAGATGCCCTGTAGCAGTATGTGCATGTTTACATATTTACATATCCTTTCTCCTCTCCATAGACAGTGTAGGAAGCTAGTTCTCACACAATAAAGAAGCGAGAATAGTAAACTTTCCCTAGGACCGAGTCTGGATTGAAATTCTTTGGGAATGTTGTAATACATTATATTTAGGCTATGTATTAACTTATTTACAGGACATTACTAATTGGTTATAATCTGTCCAAACGTGAAATCAGCTTACCTTTGCTCCGCTGTCTCCGTGGCAGCCATCCCCTCAGCACCCCAGAACGTCATCTCCATGGTGAACGAGACGTCTCTGCGTCTGGAGTGGAGCGCCCCGCTGGACGTGGGCGGGCGCGAGGACGTGGTCTACAACATCATCTGTAAGAGCTGTGGGGGCGGGCGGGGCGGAGGCTGCACACGCTGCGGGGACAACGTGCAGTTCCTGCCCCGGCAGCTAGGTCTCACGCACACCAGCGTGCAGATCAGCGACCTGCTGGCACACACACAGTACACCTTCGAGATCCAGGCGGTCAACGGAGTGTCGGACCAGAGCCCCTACTCCCCGCAGTACTCCTCTGTCAACATCACCACCAACCAAGCTGGTAGGAACTATATACTATATATATATACTACTGCTGTACTATATACTATATATACATATTATACTACTACTGTATACTATATACTATATATACATACTATATACTACTACTGTATACTATATACTATATATACATACGATACTACTACTGTATACTATATACTATACATACATACTACTCCTCTGTCATACATCACCACCAACCAGGCTGTTAACTACACTGTAAACTATACTACTACTGTATACTATATTGAACATACAGTATTACTCTTCAGTCAACACCACTAACCAGCCTTTAGAACAGGCTACAGTATACTAGACTACTTCAATAGAAAGATTATATTGAATATTCGATTGCCATACGCTAAGATTAGAATATAAAAGGAAGTTGAATCTATTCATTCTTTTCAAGAGGCTAAATACTACTATACACTAAGCATAGAATATAGAATGGCGTTGAATCTATTGATTATCTCAGTCAACATCAGGGAGTCACTTCTAACCAGGTGGTTTGGGAGTCTCTTCTTACAGCGGTACAAGCTTAGAATCGCGCTCAGAACCTGAACTTTTAGAACCTCCACTTTTCCATGCTAAATACGTATCTCTCCGTCCCGCTCTCTCCCTCTCTTTCTCATCCTCTTTCTCTTCCTCTCTCATTGTCTCTCTCTCCCTCTCTTCCTTTTCCTCTTTCTCTTCCTCTCTCTCTCCCTCTCTCTCCCTCTCTCTCCCTTGCTTCCTCTTCCTTTTCCTCTCAGCTCCGTCGGCGGTGTCCATCATGCACCAGGTGAGTCGCGGCCCAGAAAGCATCACCCTGTCCTGGTCTCAGCCCGACCAGCCCAACGGTCTCATCCTGGACTACGAGCTGCAGTACTACGAAAAGGTACTGACCCTAACCCTAACCCTAAACCTGTCCTGGTCCCAGCCCAACTACAAATCCATATTCAGTACTACAATAAGGTACATTACCACGGCCCCTCTACTTACTCAAAGAAGGATTACGTACATCAGCTGGTTACAAGCATTCTGGTATACTAGAACATTCTGAAACCCAGAACCTTCTAGAACATTCTTTAAGACCTGTGACTCTTATCTGCATCCAGACAGTTCCAGCACAGATTGTGGTGAATTATTCATCTCCCCCAAAAAATACTACATAGTTCAAATCACAGCAGCTTAGTTCATCAGTTTAAAATCCCTTGTGTGCGTGACTTTGCCTGTGGCTGTGTGTGTGGCTGTGTGTGTGCGTTTCAGAGCCAAGCCGAGTGGAACTCCTCGACGGTCAGGAGTCAGACCAACACCGCCCTCATCCAAGGCCTCAGGCCAGGAGCCATCTATGTGTTCCAGGTACGCGCTCGCACCGTGGCCGGATTCGGACGCTTCAGCGGGAAGATGTACTTCCAGACCATGACTGAAGGTACAACCCTACCAGCCCTGACGTGGTGGTGCTCAAACCTGCTGCCTTTACTTGCTGTTTCTTTATCCATATCTGTTATGTGGAATCACTCATGGTCATAGGCTGAACTTTTATGTTCATTTGAATGAAGATGCAGACGTCTTAAGGGAAGATGTTACGTTGCATACACATAGCCATGATTCAATGAGTGTGCTACTATATGAACACAGAAATTATTTAGCGTATGAGTGAAGATGAATGTGTGCACTGTATTGCCTCTTGTGGCCATCAGAAGAAATGCACAGAAGGAACAGTGTCTTTATTTTACCACTTGTCTCTAGCACTGTCAAACTGGGTCACTTAAATGATTCTTTCGTTTTTTATCTGGTTTGTTTTGTCCAGTCCTAGTTGTGTTAGATTGAAGATGTATGCAAAAAATTTATTTTCTGTTTATGTGCTCAGTGGTATATAAGTACCAATATGATCTGTTCTGTTTGTATCTTATATTCTCAGAAGACTATAAGCACCAATATGATCTGTTCTGTTTGTATCTTATATTCTCAGAAGACTATAAGCACCAATATGATCTGTTCTGTTTGTATCTTCAGAGGAACATGAGCAACAATATGATCTGTTCTGTTTGTATCTTCAGAGGAATACAAGTCCAGCATCCAGGAGAAGCTGCCCCTCATTATTGGTTCAGCCGCTGCCGGAGTGGTCTTCATTATCGCTGTCGCTGTCGTCATCATTGTCTGCAGCCGGTGAGCCAATGCTTTTTGCACATTTACCACATAATAACACACATCCACATATCTTTGTGCTACAAATATTGTTCATATTATTATGTAAAGATAGCTGCATTGTACCAATGTAGGCTTTACAATGATTTGTATGTTGATACAATATTAAATATTAATATTAATCCTATAATCCTGTCTAATGTCTTGAATATTGTTCCAATAGCAGCAGGAACACAGAGAGACCAGAAACTGAGTACACAGACAAGCTACAGCATTACACCAGTGGACACAGTGAGTACTACACTACACTACACTACACTACACTACACCACAGTACAGTTTATATATGAGTACACAGACAAGCTACAGCATTACACCAGTGGACACAGTGAGTACTACACTACACTACACTACACTACACTACACTACACTACACCACAGTACAGTTTATATATGAGTACACAGACAAGCTACAGCATTACACCAGTGGACACAGTGAGTACTGCACTACACTACACTACACTACAGTGAGTTTATATGTACTGAGTAATATAACACACTACACTACAGGAAGTTTATATAGAGTACTAAACTACACTATGCTACAGGAAGTTTATGTTGAGTTCTATAATACACTACATTACACCAGAGGACACAGTGAGTAACGTTCAGTTTATCTGGAGCTAAGTCAAAGAGCTGTTGTTCTGACCCTCTGTCTGTGTGTCAGTGTCCCCGGGGATGAAGATCTACATCGACCCCTTCACCTACGAAGACCCCAACGAGGCTGTCCGAGAGTTCGCCAAGGAGATCGACATATCCTGTGTGAAGATTGAACAAGTCATTGGTGCAGGTCAAGAAGAAAACAACCTTTATGTCTGCCTCCTCCTCAGCGATTTAACATAAGGAGACATCCTTACTCTTCCTCAGTGATTTAACATAAGCAGACTGCCACACTGTTCCTAAATGATTTTGCATAAGTAGACAGCTACACTCTTCCTCGGTGGTTTGACATAAGTAGACAGCCATACTCTTCCTCAGTGTTTTATTTATACTACCGGTTACATGCCCTGGCAGCTTATAGAAAACAGGTGAAAAGTCTCAAATACCAATCTTTTCAATGAATACATTTTTATTAACTGTTTTTTTGTCAAGCTAATTTGTTAAGCTAATCTATATAAATATATACACACACACAATAGTATTGTTGACTGTTGTGCGTCTCCAGGGGAGTTTGGGGAGGTGTGCAGCGGGAACCTGCGTCTCCCGGGGAAACGGGAGATCCTGGTGGCCATCAAGACCCTGAAGACGGGCTACACGGAGCGCCAGAGGCGGGACTTCCTGTCGGAGGCGTCCATCATGGGACAGTTCGACCACCCAAACATCATCCACCTGGAAGGCGTGGTCACCAGGAGCAGCCCAGTCATGATCATCACTGAGTTCATGGAGAATGGCTCGCTAGACTCCTTCCTCCGGGTAAAGACTCCCAGACTGACTGATCACTACTAATATAAATAACTGTCTAGACTCCTTCCTCTGGGTAAAGACTCCCTGACTGACTGATCACTGCCACTATAAACTATAAACATAAACTCATTGCCTGACTGATCACTACCACTATGACACATAAATCACTGTCTAGACTCCCTTCTCCGGGTAAAGACTCCCTGCCTGACTGATCACTGCCACTATAAACTATAAACATAAACTCTCTGCCTTACTGATCACTACCACTATGAACATATATCTGTCTAGACTCCTTCCTACGGGTAAAGACTACCTACCTGATCACTGCCACTAATAAATAACTGTCTAGACTCCTTCCTGTGGGTAAAGACCCCTACCTGATCACTACCACTAATCAATAACTGTCTAGACTCCTTCCAGCGGGTAAAGACTCAATGCCTGATCACTACCACTAATAATTAACTGCATTCAGTGCGTTTGCTTAGTTGTCGGTTAATTTAATGGCAAATTGACTCCTAGATAATCTATGAGTTTATTAGTTTTGTAACGCTGAACACGTCTGGCTAAAATTTTTCATACAAAGCTGCTGAATGGGATCTACTCTCACGTTGTGTATTTCATGCTGAGGTCATGTTGTGTCTCTCCTGAAGTGGCAGTGATAAACCACAAAGGACTTGGGATCAGGTGTGAGCTGTGCTTACATAGCCACTTCAGTCAGCTCAACACTCTCTCTCAGAATAGAGGGTAACCCTCAAATAAACACTGAGGTTTTTGTAAAGAGGGCAGAACCACTGGAAGATAGTGTGAGGTGGGCTGAGAATAAAGGACTGGATCCCTGTGGATGGAACGCTGCACTCAGACTCAGATACGGTAGATTCCGATGTGTTTCTTTGAACTCTGTGACAGTGAAACCTCAATCCATCAGGAGAAACAGACCTTGTCGGGAACATGAAGGAGTTAGGAGAACCAGCAGGTCAGGGGATCACAGTGTGGTTTTGTCTCTGCCCTGGCAGCAAAACGACGGTCAGTTCACTGTGATCCAGCTGGTGGGCATGCTGCGGGGCATCGCCGCGGGGATGAAGTACCTGTGTGAGATGAACTACGTGCACCGCGACCTGGCTGCACGCAACATCCTGGTCAACTCCAACCTGGTGTGCAAGGTGTCCGACTTCGGCCTGTCACGTTTTCTGGAGGACGACACCTCAGACCCCACCTACACCAGCGCACTGGTCAGTCTGTGTGCGTGTGTGTGTGTGTTTGTGTGTGTGTGTGTGTGTGTGTGTGTCGCTGTGTGTGTGGGCTAGACCTTACGTTGACGTGTGTATGTTTGATTGAGAATACAGAATATCACTGCTTGTACATGTGTGTTCTGTTCTGTTTGAATGCATTCTGTGTCTCTGGAGACTGGGGGCTGTGTGTCTGTGTGTATGTTGACTTCTCTGTGTTTGTATATTGTGTGTGTGTGTGTGTGTGTGTGTGTGTGTGTGTGTCTCAGGGCGGTAAGATCCCTATTCGGTGGACCGCCCCCGAGGCCATCCAGTACAGGAAGTTCACCTGCTCCAGTGACGGGTGGAGCTACGGCATCGTCATGTGGGAAGTGATGTCATACGGGGAGAGGCCCTACTGGGACATGAGCAACCAGGATGTGAGTAAACAGGAAGGAAGTTCACTTCTACCAAAGCTTCCTCTTCAAACAGGAAGGAAGTTAACTTCTTCTCCTGAAGCCTCATTAAGGAACAGATTAAAACAGCGAAACACCTCGGAAAAGTTGTAAAGAGTGAATCCCACTGTCAACTGTTTTTTAAAGCCTACTATATTGTCTACTATTTCTTGTTCAATCTGCAACTTAATCAGCACTGTGTCCATTATTATGCGATGATTTCTGTGGATGCCCTGTGCTCTAGGTGATCAACGCCATCGAACAGGACTACAGACTGCCGCCCCCTATGGACTGCCCCAGTGCACTGCACCAGCTCATGCTGGACTGCTGGCAGAAGGACCGCAACAACCGGCCCAAATTCACCCAGATCGTCAGCACCCTGGACAAGATGATCCGTAACCCCACCTGTCTGAAGGCCACCACCCCGCTCTCCTCCAGGTGAGACTGGGCCTCCAATCAAACACACACTCTGGTTCATTTATTCAGACGTTCTCTATGAAAGCAACTGAAAAGGAGGGCTTCGGGTGTGTGTCAAGTAGGTGTGTGTGTGTGTGTGTGTGTGTGTCATGTAGGTGTGTGTCATGTAGGTGTTTGTGTGTTGTACTGATCAGTACTGATGTGAGAGTCTGTCTTTCATACTGATGGTTGCTCCTGGTGCTGCTCTAATGGACCTCTCCTCCCCTCTGCTCTCTCCCCGATGCTCTCTCCCCTCTGCTCTCACCCCTCTGTTCTCTTACCTCTGCTCTCCCCCCTCTGCTCTTTCCCCTCTGTTCTCTTCCCTCTGCTCTCTCCCCTCTGCTCTCTCCCCTCTGTTCTCTTCCCTCTGCTCTCTCCCCTCTGCTCTCTCCCCTTTGATCTCCTCCCGTCTGCTCTCTCCTCTCCTCAGTGTCCATCTCCCTCTGTTGGACCGCAGCACTCCAGACTTCTCCAGCTTCACCACAGTGGACGACTGGCTGGACGCCATTAAGATGGGACAGTATAAGGAGAACTTTGCCAACGCAGACTTCACCGACTTTGACCTGGTCTCTCAAATGACCATGGAGTAAGTAACCCCAACCCTAACCCTAACCCTAACTCTAACACTGACCCTAGTCTCCACAGAGACATCGTGAGACTGTGGGTAAAGCTGTGTGTGTGTGTGTGTGTGTGTGTGTGTGTGTGTGTGTGTGTGTGTGTGTGTGTGTGTGTGTGTGTGTGTGTGTGTGTGTGTGTGTGTGTGTGTGTGTGTGTGTGTGTGTGCGTGTGTGTGTGCGTGTGTGTGTCTGTCTCCACAGAGACATCATGAGACTGGGGGTGACGCTGGTTGGCCACCAGAAGAAGATCCTCAACAGCGTCCAGTCCATGAGAGCTCAGATGAACCAGATCACCTCAGTGGAGGTCTGACCTCCGACCTCCGAGAACCCTGCCTGATTGCCCTGACAGACTAACCTCCTAGATCCCTGCTTGGTCTCCCTGATAGACTGAGCTCTAACCTCCTAGACCTGTTTAGACCACTGCCTGGCCTTCCTGACCTCTGACCTCCTAGACCCACCTCGACCCCCTCCTGGTTTCACTGACAGGCTGATCTGTGATCTCTTTCCTCCTTCCTTGTTCTGAAAGAAGAGTAGGCCAGCCAGGTAGTGCACACTGTGGCTGTGAAGAGTAGGCCAGCCAGGTAGTGCACACTGTAGCTGTGAAGAGTAGGCCAGCCAGGTAGTGCACACTGTGGCTGTGAAGAGTAGGCCAGCCACGTAGTGCACACTGTGGCTGTGAAGAGTAGGCAAGCCAGGTAGTGCACACTGTGGCTGTGAAGAGTAGGCAAGCCAGGTAGTGCACACTGTGGCTGTGAAGAGTAGGCAAGCCAGGTAGTGCACACTGTGGCTGTGTGTTCAAATGATATCATTGTTCTTTCCTACAGCCTCTGTGTTAAGCTTAACCTGGTCCCTCCTTGTTCAGACCGGTCTATTCCGTGTTCAGTTCAGGCGTTCACTCTCTGGGCAACAGAGACTTGTGTTTTCCTAGTCACACCATGTTTATGTTGCTTGTTGTATTATTTATATTTTCTCCCAGACTGGAATTGAGTTTTCAGACTTGCCCTTTAAAAGGGCTTTAGTGACGAGAGTCCAGATAAGTTCTGTGAGCGCAGAGGGAAGGGCTTCAGAAAGCTGTCACTCTTCAAGATGGACGCTGCAAGGCTAATACAGAGGATCCTCAGCCAAGGTTTGTCAAAAGGATTTTCACAGCTTCTGAAGAAACGTCACGGACAAATGGACAGTTGACGGGTAGATCTTTAGACTTTGTGGACGTTTGAGGAAATAAGACGTTCAAATGAAAGCACCCAGAGACTCACCTCAATAAGACGAAGAACCAACGGAGCCTGCAAAGAACTGGTGACAGTTTGAAAAAAAAGAATAATGTAGTATTTTAGTGGATATGTCTTCTTATTGGTTTCTATTACACTACAGACCTCTTTAGAACAGAGTCGTTTTTAAACACACAATCACCTTGTGAACGTACAGTGCATGTCAGGGCCTTTTACATATCAACTGTGTGTGTGTCTCATCAGTGGAAAGACAGGGCTGTCAGTCACCTCAATTTGAAAACACTGTCTCAGTACTATAGTTGCAAAAAATGGGGATAAGTACGGAGATTAGCTAACGTTTTGTTATTAGACTGTTGTCCCTCTTAGATTTGATTTTAATATCCCACAGTGAAGCATTATGCTCTTATTCTGAAAACAGGAAGTGGTTGGGAGCTGTGAAGGCTGTAATGAGCACAGTCTGGGTAGCAGCTGTATAGGATGATTATAATCGCCTCACCCCCATCACACACACACACACACACACACACACACAACAATAAAGAACTCTTCCTCGGCAGATGAACCATGTTTACACTCTAGACAATCCGTTGTCGTGTTGTTTCCTGTTCTTATACCAGACTAGTGCTTCCTCGGTAGTCTCTTTATTCCCCCTCACACACTTTTTAAAGTGCTGCTTCCCTCTTAGCTGTGACTTCATCCTACTGTGACTTGTGACCTGAAGTCACACACGCACATGCACCCACATCCTGCTTCCTTAGCATTCCATATATCAAGGTTAGCGTTCTTTTCTGCTACTGTTAGGCTGAAAGTGGAAAGGGAAAATATCTCTGTTGAAAAAAAACAAGGATAACACTGAAATGTATGTACTTCCAGTTGGAGAAGGACTAATACGAGAAACATAATTTATTTTCAAGTGTCTATAATTAGCACCTTATCATGAATAATTTAAGATAGGCACTTCTCTGAAATCTTCCCACGATGACAAAAAATTAAGATTCCATCTACCCTTTGTCATTTTTGCAACTGTTTATGGTTAATATTATTTTTTAAGATGGTTTCCTGGTTTTGTACATAAACACTCCCTTACTCTGTGGTTTAAAATGGCTGCCTTTAAGTGTAAAGCTGTGTGTGCCGTTATTGCACAAAATGGCAGCTTTAGAAGTGGTACAAGAATGCCACAGGAAGAGTGGTTTTGAAAATACAGAAAGCATATTTTGTTCTGTTTTTAAATGTGTTTTTGATAATGTTTGGTGATTTTTTATATATGTATTATACTGCTATGACAATTATTCACTTTTAACGGTGGAAAACCGTGATGCACAGTGAACGGTAGGGGTGTTTTTGTAAGAAATGTACGAAAGGTCATTTCAGAAATGACATACGTCTTTGCAAAGAAAGGGGCTATACCTCTTTCTCATATATTGTGCCAGCACATCACAAGTTTACACATCCATACTCTGTAACATACTGGACTGGAAGTTCAAAGGTCAGCATGAAACTTTTGGAAAATAGTCTTTGCATAGTGTGTTATAGTGGTACACAGATTTTTACAAAACGTTATTTTGCCCACCCTCCCCACCCTTAAGAGTATTTTCCATAGGTATTTATTTTATGAGTTGTGAGTTGGAGGGTACCTCAGTAAAACCCCTGACTGTTAAATGGAACCTATACAGTGAACAATGTGGTGGTTACCAACCAGTAGTCTAGCTTGGCTTATTGATTATAATGTGAAAAGGCGCTTCCAAATACAGATTAGATAATGGCTTTTATTGTCAAGTACCTTTAAACATTACTGAGCAATGTTTTCATCATGATGCATTCATCTTTTAGGTTTACTGTTCATACAACAACAAAAAAGCACCATATTACCACCATCATCTCGTTATCTATTGAAAATGGTAACTGTTGCAAGCTAGTTATTTACACAATACAGAAACAGAAAAACGTGGAACTTATTTATGGGCCAATCTTAGTCAGAACGCCAAACTTTACATGAAAGTGTTGAATTGACATTGAGATAGTAAGTGAAAAGGCATCCAAAAGTTCAAATCCATCATGATTTCCAGTGGACTTTATTTTCTTTTTAACATCGATGGTAAACCATGTCAGCGTCCAGTATTGAATAAGTTTCAGTCTTCTGTTTTCCCTCAAAGCTACCATTCCACTTATTCATGGATTATTATTATTATTATTATTATTATTACTTATTATTATTGGTAGTAATAGTAAAATCCTCATTATGATTTGTAAGTCAGTAAATTGATGACTCATTGGTAAGACACATTTTAGTATACATTTTTAAATCTCTGAAAAAAAAAAGGTTTCAAATGTCGAAATTGAGGAAGTTTGAAAACAGTTGATTTCATATTTCCCTGATGCCTTGTCGCAGGCAGTGTCCATGTACTCCTTGCTGTGTCCTGTCGCTATCGACACACAGCGAACCAAAATGGTCGCTCCAACCGTTACCTCAACACCTGTGAGGCTGTGTCCTCACAGCACACACTTCATAAAAAGTACCTACAGTTTTAATGTGTGTCTGTTTAGATGTGTGAAGAAGAAGAAAATAACATTAGTCTTATGCTGTATGCACTGTTTCTATCTCGTCCTCCATTATATTGATCTGAGATGAAAAACTGCACTACTCCTACTTCCTTTGTACTTATATATACTGTGATGTTCCCACTTTCTGAGTCTTTCGTTTGTCCTCTCAGTCGATGGCCCCTGAGAACACTTTCAGATAAAAATCCCAAAACCCATTTACCCTGAGAGCTTGACAGATAGACAGCAGAGATTTTTCTCCCAGCTAGCGTTTAGTCAGGAGGGAGATATAACCACATCACTTACAGCTTTTCAGAGGAGAGCACTTGAGATGAGAGGGTTCATATTTTGGGTTGGGATAAGATCATGCACTGACACTAAAAAACACACCTCTTCATAATCCCTACCACTGTGATCTTTGAGCGTTAAATTGACTGTATAAATGTACATTTGACTGTATCCCTGTGAATGATGTATCGATTTCATTATTTGTAATACTGTTATTGGTCTATTTTGTAAAAAAAAACAATTAAAAGAACAAAAGAAAAGAAAAAAAACTAACGGCAAACTGGACGTTTGTAGCAACAGTCTTCATTAAATACATTTTAAAAAATGTGTAGGTTTCTACTGCTTTTTCATAGCCGAATGCTTTGAGTGTCTACAACAAACATGTTTGTCCAAGAGAGCTCTCTGAGGGGACGACGTGTTCATAGGCAGACTAAAGGTTGGTCAGTTAGCAGCTTTACTCATCTGTCCCCTTTTTTGAACATTAGTTATAAACATGTAATAGTTTCAAAATACACAGGATAAAGTGTTATAATATCCATTATGGCTTAATGCCTCAGAATAATACTTCCCTGTCCCCTCTTTTGAACATTAGTTCTAAGCATTGAACAGCTACAATTAAAGAACTGCTCCAGAATAGATTTTAGAAGATCATTGAGGATCACAGCACATTGAGCTGCTGCACAAGAAGCCAAGAGAAACAAAACAAAGCAAAAGGTTGTGTTTTGCATTTTTGAAGGTCCAATATGTTCCTAAAAGGTCCTGGAGAATGTATTTTTTTGTATTTGTATCCTAAAAACAGCAACCATTATTAGAAACCCAGAATAACTGATATCATAATCTATGTTATATTGGCTATTATCGTCATCATACTGTGTGTAACGTAAACATGAGGTTTTCCTAGCCTGTAATTCCAGCCATGGACACAGGGGGGCATCAGAGACAACATCAACCAAATCTAATCTCCCGTCTGCTGTTCGTGTGCTACCATCAGAGATGTATTACGAATTACGAATTACGAAAGTGTTTACATGTGCTGAAGTGTGCTTCTTATTAGGCGGCACTGTATTTAAAACATGCTGGGATAATCTGTATAACCAAAGTATTCGTCACTTGCTGCAAAAGTGTTTTATTTTATATTTCTTTACGACAACACAACAAAAGAAACAACAGCTCTTGGGGTCTACTGCTGTGATAACTGCCATGGTTCTGAACGCAGAATATTTCCCTACAGTCGGTCTTGTCCATAGTGATTTTGCTGTTGTGTGCCGCATCTTGAGAAGTCATGTTTACAGTGCTAATCGCTCCACACTTGATATTGAGTAAATTACTGTGGAAATTGCAGCTCACTCTAATTTCACAGCAGGATTACACCCTTTAAATAAACTAGTCATCAGCCAATTAACTGGTCATTTCTTCTATATTATCCAATAATTACTGCTCTACAATTAATCTCTTACATATATTGCCATCAAAAGGAAAAACATAGTTGGGTTACAGGAGCACTGTTTTAAGGGAAATGTAAAAATTCTAAATCTAGTTTGTTGTTGGCCTAGCGTTCACCTGCTCTGTTAAACAGACCCAGTTTTAGGGTCATTTGAGGTTGGGGTAGGGAGGGTCAGTCAGTCAGTCAGTCAGTCAGTCAGTCAGTCAGGGTCAGGGTCAGGTTGGCAGATTAAACATTGCCTCATGTTGCTGCTTGCTTCGTCCCAGTTCTTGCATTGGCAGGTGTGTGGAGTGTTTAGGGACTTTGGCACACACACACACACACACACACACACACACACACACACACACACACACACACACACACACACACACACACACACACACACACACACACACACACACACACACACACACACACACACATTCAGAAATACCTGCAATGCAAACAGAACAGACACACACACACACACACACACACAAACACACCGTGCCCACATTTAGGCACGTACTGCTCTGTCTACATGTCTCTAACACACCTATCAGGTTTCCGTGTCCTCTCAGTCCCTCTGAAGAGCAGCCTGGTCTAAAGGCCTATGGTGCCAGCCAGGGCCGCTGTCCTTGACTGACGCTGAGCGGGCATGTTGAGCATAAACACACCTGTCGAGCGGGCACAGCACAAACACACCTGTCGAGCGGGCACAGCACCAATGGGGCATGGATGACAGCCAACGTCCCGGGTCACAGCGGAGCAATCTCGGAGGAATTAGAGGAGTAGGAGGAAGAGGAGGAGGAGGAAGAGGAGCAGGAGGAGGAGGACGAGGAGGATGATGAGCAGGAGGAAAAGGAGGAAGAGGAACAAAAGCAGGACGGTCTGTGAAGGTGTGGTGGAGTTCCTGTTCCCTGTTGTCCTCCGTTCCCATGTCACTTCCTGTTGGCTGGGCTCAGTGGGTTGTGGTTCCTGTCCCACTGTGGGCCAGCCGCTATTCACACGCTGACATTTATCATTTATTTACATGTTTGACGACAGCCTGGGGAGATTCAGCATTAGTCGCTTCCCTCTCGCAGCGTGACGCCCCCGACAGGATAGCTGCCATCACAGCTCCATGTTTTAATAAGATTCAGCAAATCAATCTGAAACTGTTTCAACTAAATGTTAC